>BLSH010354176.1:933745-970381 GCA_018402905.1 Glandirana rugosa | reverse complement strand
GCTCCCCATTCACACCTGAGACCTTGTAACACTAATGAGTCACATGGCACCGGGGAGGGAAAATGGTGAATTGGGCCCAATTTGGACATTTTCAATTAGGGATGTACTCACTTTTGTTGCCTGTGGTTTAGACATTAATGGCTGTGTATTGAGTTATTTTGAGGGGACAACAACTTTACACTGTTATACAAGCTGTACACTCACTACTTTACATTGTAGCAAAGTGTAATTTCCTCAGTGTTGTCACATGAAAAGATATAATAAAATATTTACAAAAATGGGAGGGGTGCACTCACTTTTGTGAGATACTGTATATACCAAATATCATAAAAGTGCTGCATCAGGTAGTAGTATATACAGTATCTCCCAAAAGTGAGTACACCCCTCATATATTTGTAAATATTTTCTTATATCTTTTCATGTGACAACACTGAAGAAATGACACTTTGCTACAATGTAAAGTAGTGAGTATATAGCTTGTATAACAGTGTAAATTTGCTGTCCCCTCTGTTGTCATTATGATTTAAAAAGAGTAAACACAGTTGATTGATAATAAATGGCTTCAGCCAAACACTAATCACGAGTGAAAGAAACGTTTTTGTGTTCTCATTCATATTCTATGAAAAATGGCCAAGAGAAATCGTGAATTCTGCCAGGGTATGTAAACTTATAAACACAACTGTATATAGGCACCCATGGCTGTCTGAATACCTGAAAAGTGGCTGCATCTGATTGGATGCAGCTGCTTTTTGACCAACAATTTTCCACATGGATCTTCTGATTTTCAGACCAAAGGATGTAGGACCAGTTTAAGAGGTTGATCAAAGCTGTTTACATACATAAAAGATTCATAAAACTTATTTTAGCATTATCAAATACCTTCATGAGTCTATTACTCATTTATTTATTCATTCCAAAGATCATATGTCGGACAAATTCTTAAATTTTAAGCTGTTAGGTCAATAATATCTTTACCTCAGAAGTTTACAACTTAAGACATTTTTAATGGAAGCCCAATGAATTTTGGACTGTGGGAAGAAACAAGAGTATCTCACTGCAAACCCAAAACTAAATAAAGAGAATCCAGAGACTACATGCAGGCAGGAGGTAATTGACACTTGTATCCCATGAATAGACAGTGATTTTACTCAGGGAGCTTTTGTGCTGCCCCCTACAGGCAATTTCATATTGTAGCTGAAGGGCCTTGTGCAATTTGCACTGAGGTCATCCTTGCCAGTTATCTGAAAGTGGTGAAAGACATAACTCAACAGAATCATTTATTGCTGGAATAAATTTGATGCTAATCCTATTACACTTACTTTTATTTTTTCCAAATGCTCAGCATGTAATTATTTTATGAGTAATTATTGCTTATTTAACACACGTTTGTAACTGTTAATTAAATAATGCCATGTTTAAATAACACACACACCTTTACTTAGAAATGACTTCCAATAACTTACCTCAAGGTCAGTTCCACTAATGACTTCAACTGCCATACATCAAACTGTTTCTATTCTTGCAGAAACCAGTTACGTTGAAAAACGCTGTGTCTGTATTATAAAACAGGGATGTTAAAAGACTGATAATATGAGGAAACAAACCAGAAATAGATCAAAGAACTATGCAAGGTCTTATTTTATATGATTTTTTGATCCTGCTTAAATTTTTTTCCATCGGCTCTGGCATCTGCAGATGTCCAGCAAAGACTTTCATTTCGTAGACCATTTTATTCAAACATCTCATGCATAAATTTCCATATTAGTTACCCATACATCTGACATAAATTATAGCATATTCTAAATATGGATTAATACCGCGCTAAAGTGTATAGTGTGAATAAATAAATAAACAGCAGCGACACACCATGTGATAATAACACAGCAAATATCCAAAAGCATATAAAATGTTGTGCTAACTAACAAATGATTCAAACCATATAGAAGTGTTAAATGAAAAAAATAATAATGAATTCACGACAACAATAAAAATGTACAGGCAATGATGGTCTTGTTGGTCCAGATTCATTCTCATTTGAGAACTTTGGGGAATTCCATCCCTTTATCACCCCAAATAATTTCTTAATAGAGGATGTTGGTGCTTTTGGTCCATTTCCAGCCTGTTACCTTGGTCTTCTGGCTTCTGTCTTTTTCCATACTTTGAAATAGAACAGAATCAAAATCAGTATCACCAGGAATAGAGCTCCAGCAGAAGTAAGCAATAGATACCTAACCAAGGGATGTTGCTGCTGTGCCTCATATACTTCTTGGTAATCTTTATTACCATTGCCCAGGGTGGGCTCCTTGTCACTAAGTTCAGCTTTTTCAGGATCTGACTCCAGAGGTAGACCTGCAGTCTCTGATAATGTGCCTGTGATTCTGTTCTATTTCTGTAAATAAAAGACCAGAAGCACCAACGTCTTCCAATAATAAATTGGTCGGGGAGATAAATGGGTGGGATTCTCCAAAGTTCTCAACTTACAAAGATTCTGAAACCAGAATATCATCACCTATATATAGGAACACCCTCCAACAGTGACCAGTGGAATCCCAGGGAGCCATATCTATCCATGAGAGTCCACACCCCCAGACTACCAGACAGAGGCATCATTCCTTTATACCTTGCAGAAGGTGATATCTGTCTGCCTATGTGACCCAACTAGAGATAGTGGGTCCATTCTAGTTGGTAAGAGTACCCATTTTAAAATGTTACGCACAAGGGGTGTAACACAGTGTCTGGTGGTGGAATCTTAAGGAACATCTTTATATTGGATTTATACCTGATCTTTTGGAAAACGATTCTTTTGTGCACCAAAAATATATATATTCTTCTTTTCACTACGTCAATAATATTTATTATGAACATTCACTGATGAACTGGTTTTCCAATCACTTTGGATTATGTTTTGGAATCTTTATTATTGCCGTGAATTAATTATTATTTTTTTCATTTAACACTTCTATATGGTTTGAATCATTTGTTTGTTAGCGCGACATTGTATATGCTTTTGCAAAAAGTATAGCATGGCTAAAACTAAATAAAAAAATTAAATAAAAAATAAATATATGAAAAGTAAATGAAAAAAAAAATAGATGTAAATAACAGTTACAATTTCTTGCCGTACAAGATATTAAGGCAAACATGTAGGCAGCTATAAAGTATCCCCCATTTAACCCAGTTATGCATTAATTAAAAAATCATAATTTCTAAATAGTTTTTAGTATTTGTGTTTCAGCCATTGAGCAAGCAATGCCTTAGAAGCTGGCAAGTGTTCTATTTAGTGATAGCGCTGCTGGCTAGGATTGCTAGTTCAAGAAAGTCCTAAGCTAAGCAGAGTTTACTGTGTATGTTGCCTAGTTTACAGGCAGCTAATAGAAAGAAAGAGCACAAAGAGTATTTCATTCATATATTACTGCTCTTCACTATCCATTCACAGGCCAGGGTGAACCTTGACCAAACTGTATGGCTTTAATCTACTCTAGTTTAATTTTTTGAGTCAGTCTGGTTTAGCAGACTGGAAAACTGTCTCAACAGAATTACATTTTTTACCAAAACAGATAGTTCACACTAACATATTCCTACTGGTAATGTAATTGTTTAGTGGTATAGACAGGGAATCACCCCTGCAACATCAACATGGTTCCATCTACAAAATGTTTAATTTGCATGAGCACTGGACAGAATATATTAGGGCTCTAAAATGCCTCCTTGGACATGGAGGTTTATGTAATAAAATAGTGGAAGAGCACAGTAGCCTTGAAAAAAAGTTTCCTAGTAGGACTGACGAAGTAAATTGAAATCAGATCAGATGTTATAGGTAGTTGTGTTTTGTACTGCAAAAAAGACTACTAACAATGAAGAATAATGTGTCCCAATGATAAAGCCAAATAAATTTGATGTTTATGCACATGCACAAGAAAAACAAGGGACTGACCAGAAGAGTTTATAATGGTGGTTGACCATCTCTCAAAGCAAAGCACCAGGTTCATGTAAAGTAGATCTTCTATCACAATGCAAGGTTCACTTATCTATTGGCCCCCCACCCTCATACAAAAAAGCATAACAGAGCAGATTTAATTTTCTGATTTCCAAGAAGAGCCTAAGAAAGCTGAGAATCCCAAAGATGCCCCAGTACTGTACAGGAGTGCCTTCTCATGAGATTTGACATCCCCAGTGTTCCAAAGTGTTGCCCAAAAGACCTGTGACACCAAATTTACCTAGGCAACACAAGCAGAAGCTGGGCAATAAAGTCATTATATTCTTAATATTTTTTCTAGTGCTGGGAGGAAATGGGGAATACAAAGCAAAGGTCTCGCTGGCCTAGGTACACCTGAGTGATAACTGCCTTTTGTACAAACTACTTTTTGCTGGTGTATACCACCAAACCAGGGGAAGGCAACATGATTTCAATTGAGAAAAAAGAGTGTTCTGACTCCTCTCAACATCTCTCCTCTACAGCTGAGCAACTTTGAATTAAGCCATAAATGTGCAAAGGAGAACAAAAAAGGGAAACAAAATCACTAAAAAGTTGTCAAACTTTTTACTTTGATTTACACTAAGTAAATGTAATCTTATAACAACTGTTCTCATATAACTTTGCCAGCTATGCTACTTCTATATGCTCCTCCACATACTTGCTCTCTTTAAATTTCTTGTACCCAAGTTATAAAAAAAATACACCTTAAATGTGAACATAAAAGAAAATCTCCAAATTCAAATAGGCCTCTGTTTTTTGTGTTCTTTCTCTTTTTAAAAATACAGATGTGTTTATAGAAAAAAAGATAATAGCAATATAACCAAGCTAATAAATGAGGGAGATAAATAACATTTACAATGGTTTCATTTTTACCCAATTCATTGCTAAATAAAGAGGAACAGAAAACAAGGACCAGCTGTATGTGAATCTTCTATTTTGGCAGTTTTATTTTTTATTCATCTCAAACCGATCTTTCAACAAAAAGAAATCATGAAGAGGGTTTCATATGAATGAGGCCATTGCAAATGGCATCTAGAAGGCATTCATTCATGTTTGAAATTAGTAGAGAGCAAAGCTGCTTGTATGAATATGTATCAATAAAGCATTGTTTTACAGTGCCCTGGCACACAGGAATGGGATTTTGGCAGGAAACACAATGAGTATTAATGGTACAAGGACTCTGCTTATAGGAGGATGGTTTAAGGATGAATTGCCAACATCTGTATCATCAAAACGATTCAGTGTAATTTGTGAAGTAAGTTGCATTTGTTCTACAGTTATAGAGTTCTCTGAGTACAGATAATAAACACATATGGTACAATGCCAAATTAGGTTTTAGCTATCGCAGAATATTCCGATGGAATGTGGGGGCTGCAGTTGCAGTTACTATACTAACAAGATTGGATATCATACTGGCACCGAGGCTAGGAGTGGAGACGCTAGACACTACAGTTTGCCTACTCTGCCTATCAGTACACCTGGAACCAATGATTCAAAGAGCAGGGTGTAAGCAGGGCCTTGATTTGCTGGCAACAATGTTGGCAGAGGGACCCTCCCACCATCCTTCTGCAAGGATTGAGATAGGGTATCAAACATCTTTAACATGGGGAAACTTTGCAATCTGGGTCATTCATATTCCCCCAACCTGAGGCCCACCTCTAGAAGTAAAGGAATTTACACGATTAGCCTTTTTAATGTTTACTGTAGCAGGAACAAAGTATACAGTTCTTTGCCAAGGTGCCACTTCACTCTGCTTCTTTCAGAAACAGCAAAATCCCTGTAGAATTCAAAGTCAACTTTAGTAGAGGGGTGCCAACCAGTGCTTCCAGTTCCTTACTGTAGGTTCCCTTAGGTTCTCCAATGAGCCTATACCGGGTCTCACTATGAGTTTGGTCATAAGTGTATGAACCCAGAATGGGTAAAATATAAATACATGATATGCTAGTACCCAAGAAAAAATCCCAAACGGTGCAGGAACAACAAAGAGGACCTAGTTAAAGTGTACACAGGGCAACAGTCAGGAAACCTTCACTATACACTAATATGTGTTACTAACAGACAGAAACGTGATATTTGAGTGCCCATGTGCTGCTCCTGGCAGCCCTGCAGCCCCAGGCCATAGCTCATGTTGGCTATACAGAAATCTGACCCTGTTATTAATGTCTATGTTATTTGAATTGTGCTGAATTACCAACTACTGAGTATCGGAGAGTAATAAACAGAAAGACAACAGCAGGAAAATACCTTTTCCTTGCTAGTAGTTTTTAATCTATAATTATATTGAATAGTTTAGACTTTACGGGCAAATTTATAAGGTAGTAAATATGATATTCAACAAAATTTCACTGCAGGTAAAATATCCCGGTGCATGTAGTTTAAGTTACTAGGAATAATTAACCACTGAATGTTTGGTGAATGTCAAATTCACTGCTTTATATATATGACCCTATGATGCCCAGGAACAGCAGTCTATAGTTGCACCCACCAATGAATGCCTTAGTTAATATATGGCTGCATAGCACAGTTTCTATAAGACTATGTAACAGCCTGTCTGAGAATCACTACGTCATTAAAACAGTTTAGAACATATTTCTTTGCAAGTATCCTCATAAACAGGGTCCCTCGCTGTGAAGTTCAAGGTAGCTCTGGTAACACAGGTGAACAGTTGGAGGGCTGCAAGGCCCAGGGCCATCTTTAAGACTGATTGGACCCTGAGCAAACATTTTCTTGGAGCCCCCTCTCCATACTGAAGCATACAAAAAAAATAGCAGATAGACTCAAAATCAGTTTATGCAGCAAATCAGGCAGCAATTGCAATTGGTTGCCAGCAGTTACAGCCTATCACTATCACTCTCTGACTGGTTGTTAGAGGTTACAGCCCATCATTTCTGCTCACTGATTGGTTGCTAGAGCTTACTGCACATCATTACTGCTAACTGATTGGTTGCTAGACAATACAGCAGATTACTACTATTCACTGGTTGGTTGCTACAGGTTATTGCACATCATTACCGCTCACTGATCAGTAATGCAATCCCAAATAATTCAGTAAAGAGGCACATTAATACACATACTACAGCAGATGGTCAGAGACTGCAGACATAGTGCAGGAGACGGTCAGAGAGTGCGGACATACCTCAGGAGACAGTCAAAGAGTGTGGTCATACCGCAGGAGACGGTCAGAGGGTGCGGACATATCGCAGGAGATGGTCAGAGAGTGCGGACATACCGCAGAGTGTGCAGACATACCACAGGAGATGGTCAGAGAGTGCAGACGTACCTCAGGTGACAGTCAAAGAGTGTGGTCATACCGCAGGAGGCGGTCAGAGGGTGCAGATATATCACAGGAGATGGTCAGAGAGTGTGGACATACCACAGAGAGTACGGACATACTGCAGGAGATGTCAGAGAGTGCGGACATACCTCAAGAGACGGTCAGAGAGTGTGGACATACTGCAGGAGACAGTCAGAGAGTGCGGATATACCTCAGGAGATGGTCAGAGAGTGCGGACATACCACAGGAGACGGTCAGAAAGTGCGAACATGGTGCAGGAGATGGTCAGAGAGTGCGGACATAGCGCAGGAGAGGGTCAGAGAGTGTGGACATAGCGCAGGAGACGGTCAGAGAGTGCGGATATAGCGCAGTCAGAGCTTTACAGCCGACAACAGCTCAATGATTAGGACAGCAGTCAGGAAGTCTATGGGGGGAAGGACATACCTAGCCAGCCGGGCTCACCATGCGTTTTCAGGGGTTCAGGGGCGGGGTTCCCACTCAGATCTCAGCTCCTACTACTGCTGCTCCCTCCCGAGCATACAGGCTGCATTGGGTGGAGTCAAAGCATCAGTGGAGCTCCTGGCCCCACCCCCTCCCTCCTGGCTAGGGAATACAGCACTGCCTCCTATGTCCCCAGTGCGCTCTGCAGTGCTGTCATCGAGACTCCAATTTCCGGGCAGTGCGGGGCTCAAGGGACTGCTGCTTTGGGCCCCATGACAAACACATTCCCAGGGCAGCTGCATTGTTTGCCCTGCGTGAAAAGATGGACCTGGCAAGGCCTGAGGACAAAGGGCCACGCACTGAAACTGGAGTACTCTAGTAGCAATCTGAGAGGTGTTCCCTACAGGAGCTGGGTCTTCTGGAGAAGCTGTGCGCTATTAGGCCTGGCTGCCCTCATCCTAATTATGACAGTGGACGGCCTCACAACTGGCTGCAGATCAGTTGCCCACCTCTGCCTAATCATCTGGCCTATCTAAGCTGCTGAGGGAGGGAAGCTGAGGAATGAATACTACCTGAACATATCCAAAAAAAATGCTGCAGCTCTCACATACTTCTCTAAGGAACATAACCTTTTTTTCTAAAACAGTCGCCAAATCCTTGCAGTCTGCAGATTCCACCCCCCTTTGACTACTCAGCCCAGACAGTCACTCCAGCTATGAAAATACTATTAAATTAGGACTTATGAATCCTTGGCTGCTGGGAAAATCTTACAATGCTATTCAACTAGATGTCTTTTTATTGTTTTGTGTACTGCAGTAACCCTTCAAAATTGCCTTACATTGCTTCCGCAAAACTTATAATAAAAGAACTCTAATCTGTGCCAAATGGCTTGTAGGCCGGTCCCTAAAAAAACATCTATTATAAAAAATATTGTATTGTGAAAAAATGATGTGGTCGATACATGTTAATAATTGTATTTAGTGGATTCATTTCTTTCCTTTATTTCATGTGCCTTTATTTGCATTTGCTCGACATTTACATGCAAACAAAGCAGAAACATGACACTAGCAGGGGTCTTTACATTGGTCCCCCTTTTACTTATGGACTAAATCTTTTTTAACGGTTGCTGCAATTGTCTAGCTATTCTGTCCCTGCCATTGTTGGTTCAGTAATAAAGTGCAAAGTGCCTTAACCTATATCTACCAACTGTAATTCAATTCCTTTATCTCATGCAGTAACTTGTTGTTTTCCTATCAGGTATATTCAATAAACCATTGGCATAAAGCAATAAGGGTGTTCAAAGTGCACTAACCTATTCAAGATATCCACCAATCATGAACTGTGCTGATTGACCTTTTCCAATCCCGTTAGGCTGTAAGTTAGTGCAGTTTGTACTTTACGGGTGCCCAGTGCCCTGCCTTACCAAATACACCTTATGGATTACTGCAATTTGTATATGGTTGCTTTTTGCACTGCATTACTGAAAATGTTTATAGTTTATTGCCACAAAACCTTTATTATTGTATAATTCTATGATTTAGTATTAAAAACCTGATCCATAAACTATACAATACCTAAATAAAATGGTAAAAGATAAGTCTCCAGATAAATAAGAGAAAATGGTAATGGATTAAATGCAGTAGATTAGATTTGAAGTGTTTCAAGTTGTTTTTTATGAAAGGGATGTAATGGATATCTGCGTCTTTGCCTTCTGAATATTCCATACTTGCTGTGTCATATGGCTCTATAGTTTGTTGTTGTGTTGCTACGGCTACATGACCCAAGATATGCCCTTCACAGATATCCCAAAGCATTCCATTCGCGAGACTACGTAAATATAACTACCTTTTGTGAGATAACCAAGAAGACTTTGGATTGCTACATATAGCATTTATTACAGATAACATTTTATAGACACCTCATTCTGTTTATCATAAACATTTTTTCTGTTCAATATGGATGACTCTTTTTTTCTGAAGAGTTGATATGTCCGTTAGATGGTATCTTTTAGGACAAACTCATAATTAAAGTGTTAAACCCACAACAGTAAAATCAGTCTGTATATGCAGCATAGCATGCTTGTTATACTCACTGTGGAACTTAAGGGGTTAATCCTCTGCATTGTGTAAAAAGGCTGTTTTATCCTGTATGCATAGACCCTTCCCTCCTGCACTGTCTATCTGGGTAAGGCCAGCTTAACACAGGCAGGGTAGTCCTCCTGCACATGCTCAGTTGTGTCTTTTATGCTGGAGAGAACATGTACTTGTTCTCAGAGCTAGCCAGGTCACGTGATATTGACATCACACATGTGGGCGTGTATACAGGCTGTAGTGGAAATCTCCTCCTAACTAAAATCTCAGCACTGGAAAAACTGTGCAGTTTTTCATTTAACCGTGGTATACAAATCATCCAAAAAAGGTTAATAGTGGCATTGTTTTAACAAATCAGGTTCCAACGTTCCCTAATCCAACGCCAATAGTAGCTACAGACTGTCATAATTGTAAAAATAAAGGGGTTATTGGGACTTCAGATAAGACACATGAAAAATATGCCTCCATGCCTGTCTTTGATAATTAAAAAAAAAGTGGGGGCGGGGTTTTTTTTGGGACTTTAGATGGGGCAAATGGCACGAAATGGTAAAAAATAACATTTTTTTTTTTGACAAATCACGTAGCACATTGCAATAGTATATACATGTGGAATATTCATTTCATATATTTGCATGTGAGATAATAATTTCATATATTTACATGCCCAAAATGTAAAGTTCAAATATATACATGGAAGACTTAGCAGTACATGCAGTAACCAATAAGTAGAATAATTGTAAGTGGAGTTGGTAAAAAGTACAAAGTGTTAAACATATGGTCTAGGTGAAAAATAGGTCCTGAATTAAAAATATGGTTGCAACCTATAGTTCGACGCATTTCGTGGACATTCTACTTCCTCAGGAGCGGATGCATGGACTTGTAGAGGGCTAAAATTTTAAAAACATGCAGTTCTGCCAAAAGAGGCCCACTAAAGATCGTCTGTCCCAGGAGCTGAGGTAATGTAGACCGACGTGCAGATCGAATGCACATACCATGTCCCCAAAGAATGTGAAGATTTCCATATTGTGCTTGGTAGTGGTATGTAATGAAAAAACATGTAAATGATGCTTATGTGCAGTGCAGCATGACCGAGTATACAACGAATGTCAGAATGTAAAATCCTGTATAAAGTTGCAAGTACCATTCCTGCAAATCATAGGTGTGCGCTGCCTATTGCATTAGGGTGTGCACCCCAAAGCTCAAGCACACATGCCTTTCTATGCAGCCTCAGCTGCACTGGACAGTGAATGAATGGGAAGTGCTCTGTTCTGAGCGGCTTCCTGTTCATTCACAAACTGAAGCATAGTAAACACTGCTTACTATGCTTCAGTTATGATTGAACACAGTGATTGAGTGTGTTCACTGTGTTCATTTAGAAAAGGAAGGGGCTGGTAAATAACATATTGAGTAGCCTTTTCCTCTGCTCTCCATCCTAAAACATCCCCCGCAGCAGCCGAGGGGAGAGGAGGGAAGCCAGCAGCACTGAGGCGGGTGGGGACAACACGGGGGGAAACCCAGGCAGTAGCAGGTATCAGCAACACACAGAGCGATTAGGGTGTGCTCAGGCACACCTGGCACACCTCCTGTGTACAGCACTTTTGTACACATATGTGTATAGCTTTTTGCACAGGTTGCCCATATTCTTGGAGGAGAAATGTGCAGATTGCTCCTGGGTGTGCTAAGCTACTTCATAAAAAATATATAATCGTATTTCCCTGAAAGTATTTGATACATGATGTATTTATATTCCCTTGGGGTCTAAATTACCTATATCAATTTACTTGCTATCCAATATAATAGTACTTGGGCAGAGAAGCTGTTTATTT
This sequence comes from Glandirana rugosa, assembly GCA_018402905.1. NCBI lineage: Eukaryota > Metazoa > Chordata > Amphibia > Anura > Ranidae > Glandirana > Glandirana rugosa. The sequence continues at coordinate 958,774 of BLSH010354176.1, read as the reverse complement.
CAGGTATTGTTTGACACCTCTCTCTCATGTCACTGCTCTCTTGCAATCACTTGATAGCAGTTATGAAAACTCTATGTAAAAATATAATAAACTGCCCACATCCATTTTCACGTTACCTTTCTTCATGGTATTGTATATACCTAATCCCCCACTAATCAGCATCAACATACAATTGCTAAATAAAAAGACATCAAAAACCAAATATACTTGCATTGGCTTTTTGTCCATAGTGCTTTGTTGGGGTTAAATCTATGTAACAACAATACTGATTAAGAAAGAACAGCATCACATAAAAACTCAACTCTAAGCTTAATCATGGCTCAGACACTTAAAGTGGATGTAAATCTTAAAAAAAAATTGAATTAATAATTCTGCCTATTAGAGTACAGGATGTCATGTCATCTGTGCCCAGTCTTGCCACAAATAGTTAATCCAGCTCTGAGCAATTCCCTTATCTTTTTTCAGTAAAAAGAAAAAAAAAGACTAACTGAGAAATAGGAGACGTTGCCTCCCCTGTGCTGTGTGAGTGATAGCTAATTTCCTTATCTCATGCACTTAGCAGGCAAAGCTTCACACCCCCCCCCCCCCCCTTTCTTCTCCAGCTCTCCCAGGATTGGCTGCACCACACCTCAGCATGGTTAAGCATGCTGAAGTCATGTGGTGTCTTTCCTGAGTTATGACTAGATTTTTCTCGAAACTCAGGAATAGCAAAGTAGGAGAGTGTAGAGGTGGGTAGGTAGTCTTGTGACATCACAACTCCACCCACCGAGCTCCAGCAAAGAGACCTACCCACTGATTGCAGAGATTTGTGGGGCTACTATTGCTGAAGGGGGTGACATTTGCAAGGTAGGGATACATGCAGGAGGCTTGCATGTATATATACATTAATACCGTGCCATTAGTTTACACTGGGTGAGTGGTGGGTCTACATCCACTTTAAGCTCCATCATAAGCCACTGTAAGATATATAACACCTATTTAGTAATCATCATTTGTCCACTCGCATAGTAAGCAACATTTTTGTGATGAAAGATAGAAGAAAACAGAAGACACTGGAGATATTTAAAGATATGATGACTGGCCCACTGGATGTCATTTCTCCTGAAAAGGTGTATAGGTAGGTGAAAATTCCTTCCCCCTAGTGTAGCTACAGCAGTCTGAAGCAACCACTGCCCAGCAATATTATCACCTTTTAACCTAAGAAAACATAAATCCTCCAAGCAACCAAATTTACAGTGATGGAGCATCTCCACCTAAAATTAAAACAAAAAATAAATGGGGTCAACATTGAGAAAATATTGGAGAGGGGCCAATATACATAAAAGAAAAGCTAAGGTGTGTGGTGTGTGTGTGTGTAGGTATCCCTAAGGGGTCAAACGCCAAAGCCCAAAACTTCCTTCAGTTTTAGTCTATAGCAGAAATTCCAGAATGGTGTTAAAAACGCCCTGGCATTTTAACTTCCAATTAACTAAACAGGTGAAAATTTAGAAGCAATAATGCAACATGTTGAGCATGGTAAACAGCATGGATATACTCCAGAATAATGAAAACTGCACAAAACATGGACTCTTCATAGCAATGTCTTTGTGGCTCAATCTGGATAACATGTGGCTACATAGCATAGTCTCTATATTAATTAAGGAGTTTATTTACTAAAACTGGAGCGTGCAAAATGTGGTGCAGCTGTGCATAGTATGGCAAAACCTGGAAGCTTATTGGTTTCTATGCAGAGCTGCACCAGTTTTCTTTTGCACTCTCCAGTTTTAATAAACAAACCCCAAAAGTCTAGCTGCAAATTACTACTTCATTACAACTGTTCAGAAGTCAAACATAGTTACTTGTGACTATCCTCATAAACAGCATCTCTCTCAGTGAAGTTCAGGGTAGCTCTGGTAAACCAGGTGAACAGCTGGAGGGATCCCAGGTCTGAAGATACAGAGGGTGGAGGGGGCACCACAATTGAAGTACTCTGGTAGCAATTGAGGAGGTGCTCTGCACAGCTGGGGTATCCAGAGAAGCTGTGTGCTAATAGCTCTGACCTGGCTGCTAGCAAGTCAGTTCTGGCAGTAGAGGGCCCCCTCATCTGGTTGCATATCACTTGTCTGGATACTTCTGCCTCATTAGGTGTGGCCTTCCTGAGCTACCGAGGGAGTGAAACAGGGAAACATATCTTCCCTGGTCATGTCCAGGAACCTGGGGAGTTGTGGGACTAGAGTTAACCACTTGCCGACCACCTCACGACTATAAGTGGTGACAGCATGTCTCTGTCCCGCGAATCGCCGTTTATAGTCATCACTCGCATGCATGACGGCTAGGGGACAAGTGCACGCTGCCGGGGCGCAAGTTCGTGCCCGCCGCACACTCCCTGAGCGGGGTGGCGGGTCAGGCGGACTCGATGTCCGCCAGCGACTCACGATGCCCTGTGATAGAGCCAGAACGGGGAACCACCGATGTAAACATGGCAGTTCCCCGCTCTGTCAGGCGGCATGTCAGAGATCTACTGATCCCTGTACTCGGGATCAGTTAGATCTCTGGTGCCCCTGCCAGCCCAGCCCCCATACAGTTAGAACACACCCAGGGAACACAGTTAACCCCTAGAGCAACCCCTGCAGGTTAACCCCTTCCCTGCCAATGACCTTTGTACAGTAATCAGTGGCTATTTACATTTCTGATGACTGCATAAAGGTCCCAAAAAAGTGTCAAAAATATCCGACATGTCTGCTAAAATATCTCAGTCCTGATAAAAATCAAGATCATCGCCATTACTAGTAAAAAAAAAAAAAAATTGTACAAACGCCAGAAATTAATTCTCATGGTTTGTAAATGTGGCAACTTTTGCACAAACCAATCAATAAACTCTGATTGCGATTTTTTTTTTACCAAAAATATGAGGAAGAATATAAATCGGCCAAAACCAATGAATAAATTTTTTTTTTTATTTTTTTTTTTTGGATTTGTATTTTAGCAAAAAGTAAGAAATACTTTTTTTTTTTTGCAAAATTGTCGCTCTTTTTTTGTGTATAGCGGTGATCAGAAATGACGCAGAGGTGATCAAAACAAAGTAAACAAAATAAAGCTCTATTTGTGGGGGAAAAGGACGCAAATTTTGTTTGAGTACAATGTCACACGACCGCGCAATTGTCAGTTAAAGCAATACAGTGCCGAATCGCAAAAAGTGCTCTGGTCCTAAGGTGGGAAATCCTTAAGTGGTTAAAGGGACGGGCGCCTGCATCTGAACATGGGACATAAACGGGCGCTCTGCTACAAGCAGATCAGTCCATATTTGTGTGTATAAAATATTGATCTTTAATCTGAGCAAATAAACAACATCCTTGCAGACTGAGTAATGCAGCTCATGGTTTTTATTAAAACAATGATAACTGAGACTGAGTAACCCCAGTAGCTTAGACAAACACCATAGCTGCCAGATATTTCTTCCAGACCAATAGCCATTTTGAATACACCGGTAGCTACTATTTTCTGTATATTGCACCAAGTTAAAGCAACGGTTTGATCCTTGATTTTCCTGGATATCATTTTCAGTGATTCCAATGAAGGGGCTCAGTGGAATATACTTAAGTTCATTTGTGACCTATATTCAGGCAGTTTTATAAGGTATAGTTAGAAACCAGTTGAACCTTTCTGTTTTTTGAATCAGTAATCAAATCCTAGACACAAGATGTAATGCCCTGAAAATAGCAGCTCGAGTGTTGATTGCATGTTGAGTTCAATACACAGTCAGCAACCTAGCTTCTCAATTTCTTGTTGGCGTGCAGGCCTGGAGCTGTACACCTGATACCACAGGGAAAGCTCCCTGCTTATGTATCTACATTTACCTTGTCTGTGTTCACGAGAATGAGCACATTCCTGAGTTCTGTACAGTGGCTGTATACATTTCTGACACTTAATTGCTTTATTGAGGATGTTCCGAATTTTAAACAAAAATACTCATTGGATATCATCTTTCATATGTAATTTTATTCAAGGTCATTCAAATCCCTGTATAAAGAGTACTTGTCATCCGTACACAGTGGAGGTAACCCAGGTCTAGAGTAAACTAACATTTTTTTACATTTATTTACACAAACTCCAAATGCAACAATGATGTCATATCCTTTTGAATTGATACATTTTATCATATATTATTCTAGTACATATAATAGTTGCATTAAGTGTTTCTACATGACACTCCAAACTCCCTATCTTACCCATGGTACAATTTTGCTTTCAATACAGTTACTGCAGGATGACACACTTGGAGACAAACACAACAGTGTCAATGTATTCACTCTAGTAATTAATGTTTGAGGAGAACTCTAGCTGACAGCTTGTTATTGATGTATACTCCTGCTGCCATATTAGTCACTGGAGGAGCCTGCACATGGTGAATGGTATCTGTGTCACATTCGTGTCTGTCTGTGACAGTGACTTTTCCTATAGGTGAACCTGTAACTGAGTCTAATACAGTATACTACAGTATACTATAATTACCTCATGATGTTGGATATACAGGACGTCCCCTAGTTACAAACATCCGACTTACAAAGGACTCCTACTTACAAACGGAGGGAGACAACAGGAAGTGAGAGGAAATCTACATCTAGGAAGGGAAATTCACTCCTGTAAGAGTTATTATGGGAAAAATGTATCTCCATCGAAGCTTTATCACCAAGGTTTGTTTCCACAACAACCCAAAATTTTCAAAATCCAATTATCATTGGGACAGGAAGTGAGGTGAAATCTTCTGAATAGAAACATAGACATCAAAACAAACATTACAGGGGTGTTACCCCTTCCCTATGATAGCCAAAAAGCTTAAAAATCGTTTTTTGGCTGAAGCTACATTTAAAAAATGTACCTGTTCCGACTTACAAACAAATTGAACTTAAGAACAAACCTACAGACCCGATCTTGTTTGTAACCCGGGGACCGCCTGTACCATTCTTTTTTTGACAAAAGCACTTCTGCCCACCTTCCAGGTATCTATAAACCTGGGTAAGTGTCACACTTTCCTGTTCCATTTCAAGATCAAGGTCTTTCCCTCTATGTACAGCAATCGTCTTGCTAAGTATTCAAGCAACACGTCCAGCTGGACCACCCTGTATTCTCTTAATGTGTTTCTCTGTGCCATTTGTGACCCCCAGCATGCCTATTTCTTCCAGCCTTGCTTATAGTGTCTCCCAACTTGATTCCTGTCTTACTTCCAGTGTGTCTCAGTTCATTTCCAGCCTTGCTCCCAGTCTGTCCTAGCCTGCTCCCAGCCTGTTTCTCCGAGTGTGTCCCAAACTGCTCCCATCCTTGCTCCCGGTATGTCTCTGCCTTGTCTTCCTTACCCTGTATCCTGCTCCTGAACTCTGTCTTCCATCACCTTCATGTCTCTATTTGCTCATCAGTTTGTTACTAGTTTCTCTTCTCCCCTGTGAGTTCCAGCCTACAATGTTATCTGCACCTGTTCACTCCCAGCCTGTGTTACTCATTTGTCTCTTAGGCCAGCCATAGATGGGTTGAATATCGTCCAGTTTTGCACTAACCTGATGAGATTCAAACCGTGTGAGGGCAGGTTGAATGTACCAAGTTGATCAATCAATCAACTTGGGTGCAACCAGCCTGCCGAATTCACTTTTGATTATCGCTAGTAGCTGCTATAGCCACTAGCAATAATCATGGTCTTCTCCCGGCGGGGGCTGGGGGAGGGCCGTCCCCACCAGGAGAAGACAGTGATTGGGGAATTGTGCACATTTCTTTTCCGCAACCCGTGGTTGCAAGAAAGAAGTTTGCACCGTCTATGGTCTGCCTTAGTGCCTCTCTGTGATCTTTGGATATTTGTCTATGTACCTTGCTGTCTGGGGAGTCCAGTACCTCAGCACTGTAAGAGAGTTCTTTGTGGTTGGCTTGGTTGAGCCAGAGGACCACAACCTGGATACCACCTGCAGTGCAATATCTCCACCTCTAGGAAGACTAGGCGGTATCTTAAGCCCCGTACACACGTTCTGAAAATCGGACGACAGATTGTCAGGTTTTTCTTGCATGCTAATCTCAGATCAAGTCTGAAGAGTGTACTAAAGTCACAAGTGATGTCATGTGTTTGTATTGTACTTTCTGACGACAACTGTACTGATTAAAGGAAAATCGTACGATCTGGTATCGTAAGAGAAAGAAATTTGTGTTTGTCCGATCTAATAATATTGGATGAACTGTCATGATCGGCTCTCGAAAGCTCTGTACTAACGATCCGATTATCGTACGATCGCTTCGAAAGCGGGATTTTTTGTCCAATTTTCAGATCATGTGCACGCGACATTAGACTCTGTGCCTTGGCCCTTCTCACTTCTACTAAACAAATGGCCAGCCAAGTCCTCTGTGTCCACTCTCTGGCTTTCACCACCATGTACCCAGCTGCTATCCTAAGTCCTGGTCAACCAGTCTACCCAGGGCTGGTGCAAGGATTTTTGAGACCCTAAGCGAAACCTCATTTTGCTGCCCCCATTGGCTCCACCCCTGACTCTACCCCCTTTTCCCTGCCCAGCCTGATCGGCGCCAATCAAATGCAGCCTCGCCAGCACCCATCAAATACAGCTTCACCAGCGCCAATCAATACAGCCTCACCTGTGCCCATCAAATACAGCTTCACCAGCGCCAATCAATGCAGCCTCACCTGTGCCCATCAAATACAGCTTCACCAGCGCCAATCAAATACAGCCTCACAGGGGGGTGGGAGCGGAGGGGGGCATTTGGCAGAACAGTCACTATTTCTATATACATTTTGCAAATGGCATGTGATAATATAATCTCATTATCTCAGTCAGACAGTGTGAGTTTTTACATGAATCAATGCAGAGCAGCCAGTGACAGATCAACAGTGGCCAAGCACCCCTAGGTGGCAGTGCGCCCTAGGCGACCGCCTACTTCGCCTAGTGGTAGAGCAAGCCCTGAGTCTACCCCAGGTGGGAGCAGATTCACAAGTTACGACAACAAGTGCTATACATCTTGACCTGCAGCCAAATCAGCAGCCTTGACTTAGCATTACTTTGTAGAATTTACAGCAAGTGACTTTCTAGAAGTCATGCTAACAGGCAGAGAGGCACATGCTTTCCATTGTGGAGGCCTGTCAAAGATCTTGACTTTGGCTGTGTGTCAAAATATACATAGAGCAAGCATGTGGGCTTAGAGGCCTTAGGGATGTGCAGATGTGTTTATGTCAAGAAAAGTAAGTCTACGCAGGCAATTCTACCGGGGAAATACTAAACATTAGTAAATTGAATACGGCAGCTGCTAACTTTTAGGAATGGCATATTATATTATTTCTGCTTTTGTAGAATTCATTTTATTCATGATTAACTTGCCTTTGATTTGGGATTATATTTTGAAAAAATGAGGAGCTATGCTTGCTCTGCTTCAACAGTCATGAATGGTTATGTCAAGTATATCAGTAGTTATATTTAGAAATATGTAAGTGCAACATTACTTAAAGTGAAAGTCCAGCCAAAAATGTATGGTTTTATTGGTGTGTCCCTGTATTTTTCTGAAAAATGTACAGCAAAAACTTTTTTTTTGGGGGGGGGGGATAAAGTATGAAAGGATTGAAAATGGCAACTTTATTTTTGCTGTCTGTCTCCCAGAAACGCAGCAGGAAATCTCCCAAATTGAATGGATTTTTTTCTTAGACTGCTGTCCATATAGGTGTCCCTATTCAAAGACTTCCCTTTACCTCTTGCTTTGAGGACAACTCTAACATTTTGGATTTCTCCTCACTTTAGTTCTTGGTGACAATGGACACAAGCACAAAGAGAGGGGTGAATGACCCCAATGGAGACACAGATAGCATTAATACCTAGCCATTCCCCACTCTATTTAAAAGTAAAGAAAAGTTTTGCCTAGCGATACATTTTGAAGCCGGCCATAGAATCTCAACCGGTTCAGCAGGGACCAGCTGAGATTTGGTCCATCTATGGGCAGGCTGGTTGTAAGTAAGTCAATCCATCAATCAACTTGGGTACAACCAGAATGTCAGATTTTTTACATACGATTACTGCTGGTGGCTATAGCCGCTAGCGGTAATCATTGTGTTCTACCAGCCAGGAAGGCTCCCCGCACTCCCCTGCTGACAGAATACAATAGCGCTGCGGGAGGGATTCCCCCATCAACACTGACTGTGTTGATGGGGTAATCAAGTGATTTTCTTTTCTTCTACCTGTGGTGGAAGGAAATAAAATCAAATCATTTATGGCCTGCTTAAATGAAAAAAAGCTCCAATGTTTAATGGAACAGGTGTCCTCATTGGCAGATTACCCTTCACCTCCTGTTACAGTGACTCATATTGGATTTTCTCTCATTTTTGGTTCCTGATATCACCTGTCGCTAGAATGAATAGCATGGGGAAATTTCCCCAATTATGACAGTTCTATGATTCAGTTCTACTGATTAATTTCTATGAACAATTCCACTAAAAATGTATGCATCATGTGTACTTTATGATACATTAACATCTGACTGTGTATTTTATTCTTTAGTCTTTATACTATTTTAGTCTTATTCTGTACATATGACAAATAATATTTCTATCCACTGGCTACTGGCCTGAAATTGCTCTATATTTTCATTATATGGTAAAGGGAAGACCACCATGTCTGATTCCATATTTCTGGATTACACTAATTGTTGTATCAATGAAATCACATAAAATAGACTGACCAATTTTGAGAATATTTGAACCCTCAGAATTTTCAATGAATATCAAAGACATAACAGCATTCTAAGTACAAAAACAATCACTGAGGGCAGATAAAATGGATTATGGTAAAACCTTGGATTGCAAGCATAATTCGTTCCGGAAACATGCTTGTAATCCAAAGCACTCGTATATCAAAGCGTATTTCCCCATAAGAAATAATGGAAAGTCAGATAATTTGTTCCACAAACATTTATTCATAAGTCCTTCAGTTTATAGTCCATATAAAAATATTATAGCAGTGTGACCAGTTTGTGTAACCATAAAATGTCCATCCACAAATGGCCGCCTCCACAAGGGGATTAGACGCAAAATCCAGCAGGAGCTACAGAGTATTAAAGAGAAGAGAGGCGCCTCTAAGTGCAGCAATATGATTACATTTAATAAAGGTACAACATTTAGCAACTCACATGGTTGATGATTGAAATATGCAGGCATTCAGGGTAAAGCTGTCCACATAGACCATCCTCTGCAACGCTGGCTCTCACTGCTATTAGTCTGCAATCGTGACTGGAAAGACTACCCTGCAGTAGAGCGATCTGAAAGCGAGGCTTGGCGCGCTTGTGGAGCGCAGCGTGGAAGGGATGACATTGATGGCGCTGCAGAGGATGGTCTATGTGGACAGCTTTACCCCAGATGCCTGCATACTTATATGTGACTCTTTTAATCATCAACAATGTGAGTTGCTAAATGTTGTACCTTCATTAAATGTATTGCTACACTTAGAGGCGCCTCTCTTCTCTTTTATACTCAGTTGTGACGTGACGCTACTTGTATATCAAGACATCGCTTGTGTATCAAGTCAAAATGTATTTAAAAATTTTGCTTGTCTTGGAAAACGCTCTCAAACCAAGTTACTCTCAAACCAAGGTTTACTGTATATCGAAGAAACTTATTTTACAACAATGTCAGAGTTTCACAAAGCCTCATGGGACGCGTAGTTCCGCAACAGCAGGAGGGCCGTAGTTTGGAGATCCCTGCTTTAGCCTAAAAGTATCCAGCTATTAGGTGATCATTTTGACTGAATTACTTAATCAAGTATTTGTATGCATCTTTCCAAAAAAGAACCCTCACTAATATAGTCAGGATATATATTTTCTGGATTTATCTTCTAACCACTAGGTATTGTCAACCATCTAAAGCTACTGGTGAAAACAGCATTATGTCTCATGAGAGGACGTTAGCAGTTATTATGCTGTGGGCATATCAATTGTTTTTTGTGAACCCTAATTACTTCACCTTATAGTCAAGACTCTTCATACACTAAATTTAGTAACAATACCCAATATGGTTATGTGATGATGTGATGTCATCAGATGGCTCTAAAATAATTCCTTTCATTTTATGGCTTGGGGAGGGAAGTGAGAGTTGATCTTTTAGTAAATCTTATCATTTACAGGTGTTAATAGACTATATCATATGGAATGGTCAGATTTCTAATTGTTTGGGGTTGGGTAAAAATGAATGCAGTTACACAAGAGTTTCTAAGGTCTAGCATGACAGCTTATGTGTAAACCTATCTGCACACCAAAATTCTTATTGCACGGATCTACTTATGGACTGAGAATAATTTATGTTTACATACTTAGATTGCCCAACAAAATCTATACTGCATGGATTGATTTACGGACTGGGAATAGTCTATGTTTATATGCTTTTGTTGCACATATTTTTTTTGTACTTTTTTGTCATATATTTTAGCACTTTAATAGATGTACACAAGCACATTATATTTTTGTTTTAATATTTTACTATCTGTGTCATACACTGAATTCAACAAAATACTAATAGAAATGGGATCCTCTAGTTAATAAATTTAAATTGAGGGTAGGGGTGGGGCACTAGACTGGATATATTACAAACACAGGTATTTTAACAAATCTGGATGACAATCTTGGTATTCAACTGATTCAGCCAAATCCAAATGATTGAATAATCTGACACTTGAGGTGAATTTTCAGATCATAAGGACAAACACATGACTGCTGAAAATGTTGCTACACTTAACTGATTCAGTATACAGCTTATTGGTTTTTGCCACCAAAAAAAGTAAGCTTACTTGTAGGTACGAGAGTTAGCTGCTGCTTAACTACCTCTTTCGGGCCGGTTCACACTGGTGCGATTCCGTAGATCGGTTGTGATTCATACCGAACTGTAGTATGAATCGCATGCAATCTCTATGAGATGCAATCTTAGCCATACAGATAGTATGACTGAAATTGCATAGCATTCGGAACAAACTCACACAGGACCCTTTTTTCTGCAGCAGCAGAATCTGTGAGAGTTTGCAGTTCTCAGTGCGATATGTGAACTAATTTGGGGATGCTATTAGCTTTGTATTGACACTCCCCGCAGCTCGCATATGGCAGTGTAAACTGCCGCCGGGAGACTTACGATGCGGGAACCCACAGTGGATTCGCAGGGTTCCCTCATCTCAGCAGTGTGAACCGGCCCTTAGAGTTAGGGAAGGTTAAGTGTTAAAATGACATTGTAAGGTTCAGGTGTAGAGGAACTAGATGTTACAGTAATCCTGACATAAAAATCAAATGGCAAGAAAAATGTCTCTTGTGTAAGTAAGTAAATATCTTTCCTGCCGCCGGGGCCACTCAGCATCACAGAACAGAAATCCATTGCTGAAGTTTGCTGCAAAAACTATATTTCCAGGAGTGTTGATCTCCTGTGTCCCCCGCTGCACTCAGTGGTTCCTTCCTCTTACCTCCACATCACAATTGTGTCCTGTAGTGATGTCAAGGCTGGCTTGGGAAACCATGAGTGCAGCAGGGGGACACAGGAGATCAACACCCCAGGAAATATTGGTTCCTTCAACAGAGTAGCAGAACAGTGGTAAAGCTTAAGCCGACCATACATGGATCAAAATTTGGCTGGTTCAGCAGGGATGGACTACCGATAGACTCTGTGGCAGCCGGTGTTTTTTTCTTTTGGGGGGCGGCAAACAGCCTGATCCCCCCCCGTAGGGCAGTTAGGACATCAAAGCCCCACACTTACCCCATCTAGGAAGCAGGCGGGCGGGCAGCAGTTTCCGGCGAGCGGGTGCTTTCCTTCTCCTCCTCCTGTGGTGGTGTGGATCACGGTGGCTCCCGCCGCGCATCCCTCTCCTCCTCCTCCGAGGCGTCCAATAGGATCTCAGCCAATCGGGAAACATGTAACAGATCAGTGCTTCCTGATTGGCGGAGGGGCCATTCAGTGTTAGAAAAGCGAATATTCATTTGCTTTTCTAACACACGTGAGTGGGCTGCGAGCACAATGTTCTGTGCTCTGAGTCCACTCTATTTTGAAGCCTATTAAGCCTATGGCTTTAATCAGGTGCATCAAAGAAACCCACCACCGCTGCTGTAATTCTTGCGGCCGGCGTCCTGAAAATCCCATGAATAGGGGGTGTCGCTATGCATAAATCTATCCATTTTGCATATAGAGGTGACGAGGATAGAGGGGACAGTGCCCGTGCACCCTTAATGGACGGGCCACCCCTGGATAGACTGTTGCAGAACTGCCCTATTGGAAAATTTCCGCTCGTTCAGTGCCGCCGGCTGTAGCCAGCAGCACTGATCAGCATACCCTGACATCTCCCAACTGTCAGAATACAGCCTTGAGGCGCACCTTGAGTGTGTGGATGGGGGAATCAAGTCATTTTTTTTCGTTGGTTGAACGAAGAAAAAAAAAAAACATCTATGGACTGCCGTACATTCTAATTTTAAAATTAACAAGTTTTTTTTTTCACAACAGCCTATAACTTAGGATATGGCTAGGGGTAAGTGCATGCCAGCACTTTTAGAGCTGAAACACAATCCTAAACAGTGCTAGAACCTAATAAACCGATTATAGTAGTTGACTTCAACCCATTTACAGGTTGATTATCACCAGTTTAAGTCTAAAGTCGCCTAATATGGTTGGCAGACATTGCGTAATACTATATAGTTATCAACACAAAATGCTTGGAATATAACACACAGAAAATGTATGAGAAACACACAGACCATAAAAATGTGTGTACAAGGCAAACATATAACTGCGTCATCATGTAAATTGTGGAAAATAAAATTCTATGAATGAGGGAAAAATAAACTGAGTTTGACAGAGAATCACATAGCAGGAGAGATGCTCTGTTTAAAGATATCTGTGGTTTAGTGAAAATAAATAGAATTATTTGCGTCATAGGAGAAATATTGGAAGCAGCTTTTTTTAAAAACAATTTCTGGTAACCAATGCAATATCTTCACAAAAATGCTCAGCATTGCCCTGAAAGTCTTATGAGGGGGTGGACATGGCCTTCTGGCTTTGTTCGCCTTCTCTCATGGGGTCTCCTTTCGGGGGAGCCCTACCTAGTACTTGGGGTTGGTCTGTTTCAGCAGGCCTGCCAGAGAACGGGGTCTGCCTGGTTTCCGCTAGGTGGGCCAGTGAGTACCTCAGTCCCTGTCAGGAGCCTTGCGCCCCGGGGGATCAGGGTAATGGGCCTTCCTCTCTGGATGAGGTCCATATGCACACCCTGTGCATTTTTTTGTGTTCTCACGTTTTGTGTGTGTGCACTTTTTTTTTGCACTGGCTGTTAGTCTGAGTTTGTTTTACACACCACGGCATTTAAAAAAATAAAATACCTTCTGAAATAGGACTGCATATACTTACCTTTGCGGTAGGCAATTTTTCGAAAGTTTCTTAATCACTGGAAAATAATCCAATCAATACAACATAATTGTCAGATAGTGGTATCCCAGTCTGTATCCCTTATAACTATCAGAGGAAGCTGATCCAATTACTGATAGATTAAATTGCCACAGGCAATTTTTAGGTATATGTATGCATGTTTGCTAGATACATGGATTGAAGCCACTGCTGAACTCACCTTTGAGAATGTTAGGTCCCTGGTGGTCATGTTGATGTGTTGGCTTTAATGCCTGGAACAATAATAGAGATAGGTAATTCTGACAATTTTTTCACGCTTATTTACAACATGCTTGTTTCAGGTATGTAATGCAAATGTGTTAAAGTTAGGCAACAAGCATTTTCAAAAAAGTAAGTAATGGCAGGTCTCATAGTGACAGAGTGCCTTTAAAATAACACTTGCTTCAGGTTGGAGAGAACTATGCTTTACAATAGCTTTCATTCAAGATTTAGATACATTTTCCCAGCCTTTTATTACTTCTATTGATTTAAAATGAATGAAGACAAAAAGCAATAGCTCGCACCAGGCACAGCATTTGCCAGAGGACAAGTAAAGCATAAAAGCATCTGCATACAATACTAATTTAGGAGTATCATTCATAAGTGCTTTACATAAGAGGATCTCCAATTTATGTATATTAGGACTTACTGGCTGTTCTTTTGTGTGCCAATTTTGATAATGTATTCAAATATTTGAATAAATCATTCAAAAAGATATTGTGCATAGTGGAAAGCAGTTAAGTAATGTCTATCAATGTTTTTTGTAGGGAATGAAAGCATGCAAACAAGAGGTTGTGAGCCCGTCGGAAGACAAGACGTTTTGGAATAGCAATGAAACAGGTAATGCAAATATTAGGTTTCAGAAAAACATACATAAAAGAGACAAATGGATTTTGGTGGCACCAGCACATTTTCACACATCCCAAGAACATAATAGATATGTAATAATTAATAACATTTTCACACAGTGAAAAATAATGGAAAAGAACCTGTTGAACACCCTCTTTCCATCTCCTACTATGAACTAAGAGCTCCAGAAAGTCTGTCTACTCCTTTATTGGACCTTTGTTTCTGACCCATTTATTTACAGAAATTAATTGTTCCTCATCTTCCAGACCTTCTCATTATCAGTAACTACCTGGTCAATACTGTAAGCTTCCATATATGGGCTAATTGTAATATCTAGCTATAAGTGGTCTAGGTAGGTGGTCTAATAAAACTACTCCAACATCCACTATTCTGCTAATTTTGAATCAGTAAACAAAATGATATAACTAAAATTCACAGAGCCCCATGCATAAAAATGCTTTTTCACATACTTGTTTATGCCTATTTTATGCCTTTTCTCTTGTTTGATTGCATTAGCACATAGTGTTGAGCCTCTTGCTGCATTTTAACATATTATAATGCATGTTTTAAAATGCACTAAATATACAGGTATGCTAAAAGATACTAAAATTTCTCCAGGATGCGTTTGAAAGCACAGCATTTTTGTAAATGCTAGTGTAAATGGTTATTGGAAATGTCCCCTAATAGAAGTCCCATTTCTCAAAGTGGTCAGTGGAAATGCCCTTTTTATTCATGTAGAGCAGACCCTTTTGGTCCCACTGTTAGCCCAGGTTCTGATCCCTTGGTGGAGCAAACAGCCAGACATGGGGTATTTTTAGCCAGGTGCATAGGGATTGGGAAAAATGTTGGGATACCCAGAACTGACAACATGAAGGAGGACACTTTATTGCAATGGTTAACTGGCATAAAACAGAGTGTTCTGTTCAGAAAGTAGTTATAACTCAGCACAGGGGGCTTCCACTATTGACACAACCCTGGCAGCAGGTCTAGAACAGTCCCTCTAGAAAAGAGGGTTGCAAAGGCAACAGTCTTTCTCTCACGATATCTCTAAGGCCCACTCACTGTGTCACAGACAATCTGAAGGCCTTCTTCTTGCTGTAGCCGACACTGGCACAAAAGTATCCCAGGAAGATCCCCTTTGGATGTTGCCCCGGTGTTCCTGCAACTTTTAGGTGATCCTTCAGCTCCTTGGGAGCTAGAATCATTCAGGACTTCTGAAAGCTTCTCTGAACCTTGGAAATGTTAACAGCACTTCCAGGCTGGGTCACTAGGCACAGTAGGCAAAGGACCTGGCTACTCTCTGCTCCAGCCCCTACATAACCCTTTCAGCCCCCTGCTGGTCACTCACCCAACCAGGGATTGGCTGAGGCTGTATACAGGGCCAGGTCAGACTCCAATTTCTCCAACCACTATGTTCCAGAGATTTCTGGAAAGACAGGGGGAGACAGGCAAGTCTAAAGCTACAGAACCCAGAGTAAACAAAAAGCAACCCACAAACTCCACTTGCCACAGTAGAGCCCATAAGCAACTAAATTTACCTCTTACTTATCTCACTAGCACCTAACTAAGAGGGTGATACATTTATATAAGCGGTCAGTAATAGGTGCTCTGAAGCCCCTGGTACTATAGTGGTCAGGCGAAATCTACCTAGAAATAAACACTCTAATAGCATTAGTAGTCAAAGAACCCCTTAATAAATTATCCCATTAATTATTATTAAGTATTGTTACATCACAGCCTGTGTAAACTCTAGATTGGATGGTGTGGAGCTTATTCATGTGACAGTTTAAGGCCTGGTGATTGGCTGTTAAGGCCTGAGCACTACAAAATAAGAAGAAGTCACATGCTTCACCATACCCAAAATTTCAGAGGCTTGGACAGTTTGAAGCTGTAGTTGATGGAAGAAAAAAAATCCCTGCAAGGTTATGTCATAATGTGCTAGTATGCATTGCATTCTAGCACATTATGAGAGACTTACCTTAGAATGAAGCCCTCCATCCACGCTCTGTCACCGCCGAGAGGGCTGACATCTTTCCCCGGTCTTCCTTTGGACTTTGCGCCCTCCAACTATATGAGTGGCCAGGGACACAATGACATCACTCCCGTGCATGCACATGGGAGCCGCAATTTGTGGCATGGGCTCTGAAGGTCAGCACTGTATGCCAGACCTTCAGAGTACATGTGCTTGTAACAAGATATTCACAGTTCGTACATACAGGTAAGCCTTACCATAGAAATTTACTGTAGAGAACAAAGTATACTACCACTATAATAGGGGAGTGCAATGAAGGTATGTATAAGTGGGTTAGGAGAAAGGATGGGCTCGGGCGTGTTCGGAACCGAACGTGCCCGATCCTGCCAGGAAGTTTGCACTGCGCCGCGCTAATCACAGGCAGTGAAACATTTCCCGATCGCTGCAGCCATGCATCGGGAAAATGTCTCACTGCCTGTGATTAGAGCGGCGCAGTGCAAACTTCCTGGCGGGCTCGGACATGTGCAGTTCCGAACACGCCCAAGCCCATCCTTAGCTAGGAGGTGCTCAAATCCAGCATGCAGAACTTTTAAAATAATAGCTAAAATCTACCTGCTAATCAACTAATTTAATTTAACACTTTATACTTACAGCTTTTTAAAAAGAATATACAGTATATGAGCTAATGACCAGCACATACAGATAGAGAGCACTCTGCGATATTTCTAAAGGGAAAAAAAGCATTGCCTACAATAATTCAGCAGTGGACAGAAGGATTTTAGACCTAATGTACCATGAAATGAACTTCTATGAACAATAGAGACCAGGATTAAAATATCAGGCTTGAAGAATGAAAGGCAATGAATAAAAATGTGGTAAATGGAGACTTTGCCTGTTAGGTACTAAGGAGTTTTGTGTCACTGAGTTTTATGTTATATAAATAATTATAGCCTGCCATGAGAATCACCTGTGGTTTTTTAATAAGAAGGTTTCTGTGATATTATTCCATTTGAACATTTCAATGTCTAACATAGAGCATACAAAAAATATTAGTGACAAAATATATTAGTTCATTATGAGGCTGCAAAATTTAGCAGACCATTAAATAAATAAATATAACTAATCATAAGGGTGTCCATCTCACAGTATCCATTGAGAAGATTG
The DNA here is from genome assembly GCA_018402905.1 of Glandirana rugosa. NCBI lineage: Eukaryota > Metazoa > Chordata > Amphibia > Anura > Ranidae > Glandirana > Glandirana rugosa. The sequence goes on along the minus strand of BLSH010354176.1, from coordinate 941,384 downwards.
AGTAGAGGGGGGTCTGATAAGAAGATTTTTTTGCTAGCTCTTTATCTACATATGAACATATTATTGCAGATTTGACAGATTAAGTTTGGTATGATCAACTCTGTTATGATAATCACCTTATAATAATCTCGAGATCAGTCGATTTGGAAAAATAACCATTGAACCATGACCTGCAAGTCAAACCATTTTATTTCACCACCTGATGCCTTTTTCATGTGGTGAGCATTCTACAAGTACCCAACCCAATACATACTCAGTGTCCTAATCTTCTAAATAATGTTAATTAGAGGTAAAAGGGGGAATTATCCAAAATAGATGTGACATCTTACCAACTGCTTTTGATGCCCAACTGTTTAAAATTACAATAAGTAACATATTGGAAAACGATTCAGATAATATTGTAAATTATATCATACTGAATATTGTATAAGATAATTCATACTTGGCCTTGGGTAGTACTTCTAGAGTCTCTACTGTAAAAGTGTTACTATGGAAGTGTAGGCAGCACCAGAGAAGATTGCTACAGCAGGAAATGTACACACTAAGAAGGCCATTGTCATCAGATAAAGGTAAGTAAGCATCTGAATAGGAGGTTAGGTTAGATCATTTTAAGTCCTGGTTTACACCTATGCGATGCCGGAAATGCACAAGATTCACTGCATTTTCTCACATCACACTCTAAGCAACCGCACAGCTTCCATGCGATCTGCTGCAGGTGTCAATGTTATCTTAACGACACCCCGAAACAGATTGCAAAACGCAGTGCAATTGCCAGCATTGAATCCCTGGGTGTGATGCGATTCAGGTGCAGGGGGAAAAAGGGGTCCTGTACCATTTTGGTGTGGACGCGATACGATTTCAGCCATATAAAATATATGGCTGATATCGCACCGCACAGACACCGCATGTGATGTGAACAGGAATGCCGTGTGATTCCTGTATGAATCACATGCCTTAGCCCAGGCTAGCGTGCAGGAGGCTGTTTTTTTTTTATTTGCCCTTAAAACTGGTTTATACCTATACTTTCCAGCAGTGGTCGGCCAGACGGACAGTCGGACGGTTATCAGATCCTTATTTCCGAATCCCTATCCTACGCTCCACGTGGGTCGGTCGGTGGGTGGTACTCACGCGTCGGGCTCTGGCTTGTTGTGGCTGGCAGTGTTGGCGGCGATGCAAAGCAGACAGATTGCTCCAATGAGGACAGCCATCTCCTGGATCTCCCCGTACATCCTCCCTGGTGCCGGCAAATACGGTCGATTCTCCTCTCGGCCAATCAGGTCTCAGGATCCGCTTCCTGATTGGCTGGGAGGAGAAGCAGGAAGACAATAGCGAATATTAATTTGCTATTGTCACACAACTGGGTGGGCTCAGGGCGCAGTGCTTTGCCAATTAGAGTCTCAGGCTCTAATCATGTGCTTCAAAAAATAAGCCTAGCATGCATTGTGTTGTGTTGCTGAAAATGCAGCAGGCACATTTTTTTCATATGTTAATGTGCGCTGCCAGTCTATTCTAAATACTTGGACTGTCTTCACCTGCATTAATACAAGGAAGCATGTTTGATAATGCTTGTGGGTTCATGCATGCTCAAGGGTGAAAGGGCCCTTACACTTCTAACATTGAAGAGTATGTTTTTTTTTGTTTTTTTTTATTCTTTTTCAATTCCATAATTCAGAAATTAGAGCTTATGATTTTAATGAAATGCGTGAAGCCCATATTAATAGCACATAGTAGGCAGCCCCATCCAATAACTTCAAATAAATATGCTGATCAAGTACACTCGCCTCATTGTGATACCACTTGCTATATTTATTTATTCTAGGTCAGTACCTTAAAGTATTTCAGTATAGGATTCAGTACATCAGTTAGTCACCAGGGGATAGGAATTGGAGGCTAGGTTTTCTTAAATGAGTGTTTCACAGCCATTTATGGATTTACGTTGTTGTGGTGATGGAACAGGTAAGGTTTAGAAACACAGGATGACTTTGCTCACAGGTGCTGGGTAACAATTGTTTGTGCCAGCTGGTGTAGCTGAGTAGGTGGTACAGCTTTTTGTGATGACAGTAATAGCTGAGCCAAAGCCAAAGCTTTCCCGGTGCTTGATTACAGTCACAGTGCTGCTCTGTTCTCCTGGAAAGAAAAGGGGAGCTGAGTAGACTTTATTAGGGGAACAGTGGGCTTCAAGCACCTTAAATGTGTGCATGTGTGGTGTGTTTAGTGATTTTCCTTTTTTTTGCAGGATGTTGCATATAATTATTTTTCTTCATTTGAATGTCTTTGATATTAATGAAAACAATGCAGGTGCATATGCACTTAGAACAATTATTTAAAATTGATTTTTCTTTTGTTTAGATATACTGTAACTGCGGTAAACACTAGGATTTATTTTTTATTTTTTATTACAATTCCGAAATGTTACTTAAATAACTTTTTTGCATTTTACCATATTTTAACAGTAGAGAAAGGTTAATAATAATAATTTTTAAAAAATCACGCAGATTTCAGTTCACTATATTATTCATTTTTCATGTGATATTTTTTTCCTATACCAATAATGTAACATGACAGTAGCAGTACTGGACCCATACAATGCCATATTTTTAAGAGTTAACATATATTTGTTTGGATTTATCACAAAAAACAAATTGCATAAATAAGGGCTCGATCACAGCAGAAACATTTCTTTTGCAGACTTAATTTTTAATGCATCAGCTTTTTTTTTTTTTTAATTCAATTCAATTGGATTGGATTCTTAAATGCTGTCAATATTCTGCTATGGAGGGCCCCAACGCAGTCCTCCAAAACTCTGGGTCACAGCTGTCACGTGCTTCTGGCTTTCCCACCGGCATACTAGTACCAAAACTAAAATTGTCCCTGGGGATTCTTTAAGAAATGGTGAACATTTTATTTGAACTTTTGAGCATGCCAAAGAAGCAACTTTTAAATTTGCTTGATTAGGCATTAGATGCCTGATAGGTAAAGTGGTTACTTCACTTTTTCGAAAAAGGGACCAACAGCACCCAGCCACATTCTCTTTATAATTTTTACACATGGTGGTGGGCATTTGTCTGTATATTGCTGCACTTGCTTGTCTCTCCTGAACAATCCGCTACTCCCATCATTCTCCACTACAACGACCTCCCTCTCTCTGCTCAAACTTCTGAATAAAACATGAGTGCTGTTAAAAAAAAATGTTGTCAATATTAAACAGCACACAGGCAAAATTCTTCACAAATTATACCTATCATTCAAAAAAAAAAGTATATATATATTTATATATATATATATATATATATATATATATATATATCTCACAAGAGATACAAGTGAGTACACCCCTTACATTTTTGAAAATATTTTATTATACCTTTTCATGTGACAACACTGAAGAAATTACACTTTGCTACAATGTAAAGTAGTGAGTGTACAGCTTGTATAACAGTGTAAATTTGCTGTCCCCTCAAAATAACTCAACACACAGCCATTAATGTCTAAACCGCTGGCAACAAAACTGAGTACACCCCTAAGTGAAAATGTCCAAATTGGGCCCAAAGTGTCAATATTTTGTGTAGGTTGCCATTGGAGTCCTCTTCCACTTCTCCATGATGACATCACAGAGCTGGTGGATGTTAGAGACCTTGTGCTCCTCCACTTTCCTTTTGAGGATGCCCCACAGATGCTCAATAGAGTTTAGGTCTGGAGACATGCTTGGCCAGTCCATCACCTTTACCCTCAACTTCTTTAGCAGGGGTCATCTTGGAGGTGTGTTTGGGGTCATTATCATGTTGGAATACTGCACTGTAGCTCAGTCTCCAAAGGGAGGGGATCATGCTCTGCTTCAGTATGTCAAAATACATAGAAAAATATCTTACTCCTGGAGGGGGAGGCACCCCTTCGAAGAGCATGACACAAAAAAGATGGGACTTTGCTGGTACTGAGAGACCCTCTCTGAATGATCAGACGTAAGCATAGAATATTCTATGTATAACAAAGTTTAATGAATTAATAACATGTACATCATAAAATCACCTATAAAAGGCGAAAAAACAAACATATAAATATAAATCATAATAGACCGAACTTGACAAAACATGACCCAGAGGGTCTAAATACTCCCAGTCAGTAGAGAGGACGTGATGTGGCTCAGATGACTGGTTGTTGAAAATGGAGGATATGTGTTTCTTTTTCCTACGCGTTTCGCCAGTTAGGCTTCTTCAGGGGAAACATAGATACACAGCCCATAAGGGTAAATATATCCTAAATAGATAGAAAATAGTCCGGTAAAACGTAGAAAATATACATAATGGCAGATATTACACAAGTGAAGTCCCGCTTCCGGGATAAATTACAAATTTATATAAATCTGATCATTACATCTAGTTAGATAAACATACTATTCAACCAAACATTAAGGTGGAATAGAAAAATAATAACAAAGAGAGAATAATATACATACATATTGCATATATCGAATCTAGCAACAAATAATTCTCTATAATCTTTTTCGCTTTTCCCTCTTGAGTTGATAATAGGGACTAGCCATGAAAAGTTAATCTTGAGTCTCTCTCTAAATACTTATACAATTTCAGAAATAAGGACAGGTAAGACATATCATTATATGGAGTGTTTCTTTCTAATTTCTAACTTCCAAGGTAATTGCAACTTTTGTTGCTAGATTCGATATATGCAATCATGCATCATCTTTAGAAGAGGCTTCCTTCTGGGATGACAGCCATGCAGACCAATTTGATGCAGTGTGCGGCATATGGTCTGAGCACTGATAGGCTGACCCCTCACCCCTTCAACCTCTGCAGCAATGCTGGCAGCACTCATACGTCTATTTCCCAAAGACAACCTCTGGAAATGACGCTAAGCATGTGCACTCAACTTCTTTGGTCGACCATGGCAAGGCCTGTCCTGAGTGGAACTTGTCCTGTTAAACCACTGTATGGTCTTAGCCACTGTGCTGCAGCTCAGTTTCAGGGTCTTCATAACCTTCTTATAGCCTAGGTCATCTTTATGTAGAACAACAATTCTTTTTTTTCAGATCCTCAGAGAGTTCTTTGCCTTGAGGTGCCATGTTGAACTTCCAGTGACCAGTATGAGAGAGTGAGAGCGATAACACCAAATTTAACGCACCTGTTCCCCACTCACACCTGAGACCTTATAACACGAATGAGTCACATGACCCCGGGGAGAGAAAATGGCTAAATGGGCCCAATTTGGACATTTTCACTTAGGGGTGTACTCACTTTTGTTGCCAGCGGTTTAGACATTAATGGCTGTGTGTTGAGTTATTTTGAGGGGACAGAAAATTGACACTGTTATACAAACTGTACACTCACTACTTTACTTTGTAGCAAAACGTCATTTCTTCAGTGTTATCACATGAAAAGATACAATAAAATATTTACAAAAATGTGAGGGGTGTACTCACTTTTGTGAGATACTGTGTGTATACATACAACTACATTTCTCTTATCCAGCCCATTATCTAACAAGAGAACATTAATACATCCACCATCCATGTTAAACAGCATATATACAGTAGAGGAGTCTACCTTGCCAGCTACTGTATTCAAGTGGCAACTTCTGATTGGATACAGCCAATGTTCAGCCAAGAGTTTTCCAGTTGACTCTTAATTTTTCGATTGATTTTTGTTGAACCTGGTGGTGCCAATGAGGGCCACCTATAGTTACAATTTCAGAAGATTGAGCAGGAATGTTGTGTTAAGGCAGCCAATTTGATATAATAGGCTGCCATTGCATACAAAACAAGTAAAAAATGTAAATGTCAATGGTTAGAAAAATAGAAATAAACAAAATTGATCAAGTTAAACTATGGGTTAATAAGGTATTAAATAGGAAGAAATTTAAAACAAAATACACTTTTTTAACTTGTCAGGCTAGGTTCACACTGCTAAGATCATATTTTGATCAGACTTTCAGCTTGATTATGTGATGCAACCTAGATGCTACCTGGATGTGGTTTGCATGTTCTATTGGGCCAGAATTGGGCTGGAATCACAATAAAGTAGCACAGGACCCTTTTCCCTTTTTCGTGCTGCACTGCATTGATGTGAACAGACACCATTCAAAACAATGTGATTTTCCTTGTCATTCTTTGTGACTCAAGTCGCGTCTGAAATCGCACTAGTGTGAACCAGGCCTAACTGCCATCTTATACAGATCAAAGTGTCACTTTGTGTAGGTGGCGCTTTTAAAAACGACTTAAAATGGAAGTAAACTGCAGAAAAAAAAAATCTTCTCCCCGCAAGTTAATGACCTAGCACATTATGAAAGACTTACCTGAAAGCAAAGCCCTCCAGCGGTGCGCTGTCACCGCTGACGGGGCTTTCATTTCATCTTAGCCTGGTCTTCCTTCTGGGTTCGCGCTGATGTCAGTGGTGCAGAGCGCAGTCCGCATGCACCATTGACATCACTGCCGCTGCTTAAGTAAGTATCTCCTAGACGGTATGCGTTTAGGAGATATTTACTGCACCTACAAGTAAGCCTTATACAGGCTTACCTAAATCAACAAAAACATCTTTACTACCGATTTAAATCAGTTACACGTATCAATAAAGCTACCAAAACAGGAGGCACTGAATTTTAAATCTGGTGCAGAGACTTTTAAAGGACCATACTGCCATAAAAGTGGAGCAAATGCTTTCTGAATTCCCCAGAATGTATGAAAATGTGTATGCACTTCTGCTGTAGTCAACGCCTGCACTATGTGACACCCATATGCGTTGTGGTGCCCTTCATGCAGCATGTTTACTCTTAGTTAGCTTTTACAGTTAATCCTGGTACACACTACTAGGTTTTTTTTTCCTTCAACCCAACGGGCTGAACGAACAAAAAACTGAGTGCTCGGGAGGAGCCTTGGTATTAACAATTGAATGTTAGTACAGCGACCTCCCCTGCTGTTCTTTTATTTTCTGACAGGGCGACCCCCCCCACACACACACACACACCCACCAGAACACTCCGGTCAGTGCTCCTAGCCATTGGCGAATGTTGGCCGATTTCTATTGAACCAGCTGCTGTCACACGAAATTTGGCCCGTGTGTACTGGGCTTAACCTTTAGCAATATCAGTGCACCCTTAGTACAGGGAATGCACATGTATAATAGCTAGCACTATCACCTATCGCTCAAAAAACATTAGGTAAAATCCCAGCCACATCATTTGTCATTTAACTATTTGCATTACCAAGTCTAACCAAGTGGCCAATGTGGCCATCTTCTACATTATTAGTGTAAGTGAGCGGCACAGTGGTGTAGTGGATAGCACTTTCGCCTGGCAGCAAAAGGGTCGCTGGTTTGAATCCCAACCACAACATGTGGTTGGGATCCCAACCATTGCATGTTCTCCCTGTGCCTGCGTGGGGTTCCTCCGGGTACTCCGGTTTCCTCCCACACTCCAAAGACATGCTGGTAGGTAAATTAGAACCTGTCTAAATTGGCCCTAGTATATGTATGAATGTGAGTTAGGGACCTTAGATTGTAAGCTCCTTGAGGGTAGGGACTGATGTGAATGTACAATGTATATGTAAAGAGTGAATGTGATTATTACATCTTCTACCGGTGTAACCGGTGAACCAATCTGAACCATTACGTTTATCAATTTACTGTTTACT
>BLSH010354176.1:856794-896835 GCA_018402905.1 Glandirana rugosa | reverse complement strand
ATCTGTCCTCAGAGCAACAGCACAGACAGCAGTAGTAAAGTAATCTATCTCAGGATGCAGGATCAGGTCTTAAAATGGCTAAAATCTGTCCCTCACGCCGTCAGCTACCTTTCCCTATACTAACCCAAGGAGCATGTGACTGCAGCACTGTGACTCCAGCTTATAAAGAGGCTGGGTCACATGATGCACCGGCCAATCACAGCCATGCCATTAGTAGGCATGGCTGTGATGGCTTCTAAGGGCAAACCAGTGAAACGCTTGTTGATTGGCTGCCCTGCAGCTTCTCAACACGTGGAGTAAAATAGCAGAACCCCGGACCGAACCCGAACGATTTTTGAAATGTCCGGGTCCGGGTCCGTGCCACGGACACCCTAAAGTTCGGTACGGACCCGAACGTTACAGTCCGGGTTCGCTCAACACTAGTTACAGCCAAAAATGTAAATGTATTTTATTAGGATTTTATGTGATAGACCAACACAAAGTGGTACATAATTGGGAAGGGGAAGGGGAAGGCAAATGATAAATAGTTTTCAATTTTTTTACAAATAAATATGTGAAAATTGTGGTGTGCATTTGTATTCAGCCCCCTTTTTCTGATACCCCTAACTAAAATCTAGTGGAACCAATTGCCTTTAGAAGCCACCTAATTAGTAAATAGAGTCCACCTGTGTAATTTAATCTCAGTATAAATACAGATGTTCTGTGATGTCCTCAGAGGTTTGTTAGAGAACCTTAGTGAACTAACAGCATCATGAAGGCCAAGGAACACATCAGACAGGTCAGGGATAAAGTTGTGGATTTTAAAGCAGGGTTAGATTATAAAAAAAAATACCCCAAGCTTTGAACATCTCACAGAGCACTGTTCAATCCATCATCTGAAAATGTAAAGATTATGGCACGACTGCAAACCTACCAAGACATGGCTGTCCACCTAAACTGGCAGGCCAGGCAAGGAGAGCATTCATCAGAGAATCAGCCAAGAGGCCCATGGTAACTCTGGAGGAGCTGCAGAGATCCACATCTCAGGTGGGAAAACCTGTCCTTTATGGAAGAGTGGCAAGAAGAAAGCCTTTGTATAAAGAAAGCCATAAGAAGTCCCATTTGCAGTTTGCGAAAAGCCAAGTGGGGGACACAGCAAACATGTGAAAGAGGGTGCTCTGGGCAGATGAGACCAAAATTGAACTTTTTGGCCTAAAAGCAAAACACTACGTGTGGCAAAAAATGAACACTGCACATCACCCTGAACACACCATTCCCACCGTGAAGCATGGTGGTGACAGCATCATGTTGTGGGGATGCTGTTCTTCAATAGGAAAGCTGGTCAGTGTTGATGGGAAGATGGATGGAGCCAAATGCAGGGCAATCTTAAAAGAAAACCTGTTAGAGTTTGCAAAAGACTTGAGACTGGGCCGGAGGTTCACCTTCCAGCAGGTCAACTACCCTAAACATACAGCCAGAGCTACCTTGGAATGGGTTAGATCAAAGCATATTCATGTGTTAGAATGGCCCAGTCAAAGTCCAGACATAAATCCAATTGAGAATCTGTGGCAAAACTTGAAAATTGATGTTCAGACACTCTCCATCCAATCTGACAGAGCTTGAGCTATTTTGCAAAAATGTCCCTCTCTAGATGTGCAAAGCTGGTAGAGACACCCCCAAAGTGCAAAGTATTGACTCAGTGGGCTGAATACAAATGCTCGCCACACTTTTCAGATATTTATTTGTAAAAAAAATTGAAAACCATTTATCATTTTCCTTCCACTTCACAATTATGTGCCACTTTGTGTTGGTCTATCACATAAAATCCCAATAAAATACATTTATGTTTTTGGTAACATGGCAAAATATGGAAAATTTCAAGGGGTATGAATACTTTTTCAAGGCACTGTATATATTGTATATATATGAGGAAGAGATTAGGTTCAAGTTTTTTGCTACCATGGGCTAGAGGTGAACCCTGCGAGTTCAAGATTTGCAGCCGTGGCAAATGTTTGTGCAGATTTGCCCAGGAGAGTTTTTCAAACCATAATGCACTGCGTGGCCTTTGAACTATGGCTTAGAAGAGGCTAATAAGTAGGGTTTGGTTAAGTTTGCCTCACTATAAAAGGGGGGGGGGGCAAAGAGCAGCCAGGGGGTTTATTTACTAAAGGCAAATCCACTTTGCACTACAAGTGCACTTGGAAGTGTGCTTGGAAGTGCACTTAGAAATGCAGTTGCTGTAGATCCTAGAGGGACATGCAAGGAAAATAAAAAACAGCATTTTTGCTTGTACATGATTGGATGATGAAATCAGCCGAGCTTCCCTTGATTTCAGATTTTCCCCTGAGATTTACAGCCATTGCACTTCCACGTGCACTTTCAAGTGCACTTTCAAGTGCACTTGTAGTGCAGAGTGGATTTGCCTTTAGTAAACCAACCCCATAGTGTTAGGAAATTGGAAGCTTTTGTAGGGATCAACCCCTTTGCTGTTTGAACTGTGTATGAGCTGCACTGACAATGCACATGCTGGCTCTTCCCAAGTTAGGGTCATAAATCTGTTGCAAACAGTGATAATTTTGGTGCAGAGATGTGTCTTTGATGCGTTTTATTCATTTCCCATGAGCACATGTCTGGCAGATCAACAGATATTTTCCATACCTACAGGAATTTTAAGGGAATAAATCATAAAGGCATTTAGCCTAAAATACAGTTTAAATATTTAAATAGAATTGTTTTAGTTTACAATCAATTTACATTATTTAATAATAACTGCACAGAATGTTTAATATGAACACAGATTGCCTTTAATCTAGATAGTCATATTTTGGTCCCTCAATGTACCAAATGGGGGAATATGTCATGGCCTCCCGAAATGATTGCAAGAGTAAGACACTGGCCCTGAACATGGGGGTCCGCAGAACTTTTTTCGGGGGGGGGGGGGGCATCATTGTAAGTTTATCTCCCGCCTTGACTATTGTAACTCCCTCCTCATTGTCCAATCTCTCCGCAAGCTATCCCCTCTTCAGTCTATCATGAATGCTGCTGCCAGACTCATCCACCTTACCAACCATTCAATCTCCGCCACCCCTCTCTGCCAATCCCTCCACTGGCTTCCCAGTGCCCAATGAATAAAGTTCAAAACTCTAACAATGACATACAAAGCCATTTACAATTCTGCCCCAAGCTACATCACCAATCTTATCTCTAAATATCACCCAAACCATCCTCTCCGCTCCTCCCAAGACCTCCTGCTCTCTAGCTCCATTGTCTCCTCCTCCCCTGCTTGTCTCCAGGACTTCTCCAGAGCCCCTCCCATCCTCTGAAACTCACTACCCCAATCTGTCTGGTTATCTCCTACTCTGTTCACTTTTCGGTGATCCCTGAAAATTCATCTCTTCAAGGAGGCCTATCCTGCCTCCAACTAACAACGAATCTTCTACTTCCCTCATCAGTTCACCCCACACATTTACTACCTATTGCTTTACCAGCCCCTCCCTCTTAGATTGTAAGCTTGCAGGAACAGGGCCCTTCTAACCCTCTTGTATTGAATTGTATTGTTGGTGTACTGTCTCCCTTATATTGTAAAGCGCTGCGCACACTGTTCGCGCTATATAAATCCTGTATAATAATAATAATAATAATAAATTTGATTTTACATTTTTTTATTAGATATGTTTTATAGCAGAAAGTAAATATATATACATTTTTGGTCTTTTTCCCTTTATAGCACAAAAAATAAAAAAATGCAGTGGTAATCAAATACCAACAAAAGAAAGCACAATTTGTGGGGAAAAATTATATAAATTTAATTTGTGTACAGCGTTGCTTGGCTGTGCAATTGTCAAGCAAAAAAGTAAAAAGCAAAAAATAGCCTGGTCTTGAAGGGGGGAAAATCTTCCAGAGGTCAAGTGGTTATGCACCTGTAATGCCTGCACAGGTTCCAGAATATATACTTAGGCAGGCCATAGACAGAGCAAATTTGCATGATTTCCCCATCAACAAAGGCAGTGCTGACAGGGGAACCCCTCCTGCCGAGCTATTGGGAGAAGACAGTGATTATTGCTAGCGACTATAGCAGCCGATAGTGATAATCACAAGTCGATCGATCAACTTGATACATTTAGCTTGCTGAACTGGGCGAGATTTGAACCGCCTATGGCTGGTATAAGTTTGTTTGCTATGGAGTGTATGCTGGCTAAGCACTGGCTTGCCTACAATAAAAATGAGATCAACCTAAAAAGGTATGGTATTGAAATCTGGCTTTGAACCCTGAAATGAAGGTTGCATAAGCACTATTTTTGTAACTGCAGTCAGCAAAATTCATGCAGATGATGTTATTTAGCATGACAGACAATCCACTCATTAATAACTGTGCAAATGTGTTTATGAAGTCACATAATAAAATAGGCCAAATCACCACACCTAGTTTATTCTTTTTAGATAGATGATCTATAACATTGAATGCTGTGAGATGCCACTGTGCCATCACCCGAGCACACAAACATCTTGGAAAATTTGAATCCCAAACAGTGTTATAAAAAGGTGACATCCTTGTAGAGATAAGTGGTGCTTAGTATAGCCAATTATTATTGGGAGCCATTGCACCTGAAAAGGGGTCCTACAAAATTCATAACAGTTAAAGCTGAACTGGGATAAGCAAATATTGTCTAAGCACAAGAGGCATGTGTATTCTTACTTGGTGTGCTTTCTGTATTTTTCCATATCTGTGCAGTAATCTAATATGAAACATTGCCTCCATGAAGAACTTCCTTTAATAAAGACCAGTCACTGCTGTTTTCTCTCTTCGTGCAGGGTGACTGGTCTTGTATCCGCCCTTCCTGTAGTTCTTTGTAGGCAGCCTGTAGTGGGAGGACCTGCTGGGTCCCACCTATAGCTCTGCACTCTCTACAAAGTCTGTGTGCAGACAGCACAATGATAATGTCCCTGTTATTCTAACAAAATAATACCTGGGTATGTAAAGGTATTTGGTGCACACAAAGTGGATTTGCATCCTTTGTGGCTACTGAGGAATATATTTAAATTAAAGTTTTGGTGCTTGGAGTTCAGCCTTAAAGATGCCCACATTCTGTTGTAATAAAAAAAAAAGACTCTGCACATAATACAGGGGCTGTTCACACCAGTGCATTGTGGTAAACAGGCATCTTATCACATTATACAGCAATGCATGAAACACAGTGCAGTGCCAATCAACTGGTACAAACCCACCTAGACACTTGCGTTGTAGCATATGATATATAATTTGGTGCATTGGCATGAGCTGCCACAACACACAATAACTGTGCATGCTTTACTGCAATGTGTTAGTGCAATTAGGCTCTAAGAGACTCCTGCTAGCAAATGATCACCTTAGCTATTGTGATGACATACATAACTGCTGTAATGTATCACTGAATTAGCAGGGGCCCCTCTGCTGGTATTCTCCTAGCTCCCAAATATTTATTTCTAGCAATGTCTCTATGATTCTATTTCAAAACTGTCTAAACTATCCTCAGCCAAGATATAATTGTCCCTATATATTTTCATTCACAAATATTTATGAGTTAAAAATAATCATAACCATGCAGTTTTGGTCTGCCCATAGTCATACAGCTCTACAAACAAGACGTGTGGGCAAATCCTAGACTAAAAAATGATTGTGGAAGAGACTGACTCTTTCAAATACATACTGTATACTGTATATATATATATATATATATATATTTACTGTATATTATTGGTAAAATCATTACTTTATGAGCAATCTCTTGCTTAAAAATGTTTTATATATATATATATATATATATATATATATATATAATTACTATAGAATGTGTGCAAAACCAATATCTCTGTAGTGATCAATACAAAAATATATGCGTGAAAAAATAGCTTAACTCATATTAAACCTGAAATAAATAATGTGCATCAAAATTGTGAAATCACAGTTCCATAACATATAATTCACTTATGCATAACAAAGAGGTAAACTTCAAAGAGAAATAGAAATCCCAAACCACATCACAGGCTAGGGCGCAAGTTCCCTTACGAAACAGTAATGATCTCCTTCACTGGTTACCCAAAGCCAGCACCTCAAAGTAATAATGGGTAGGAGAAAGAACAAAGGCCATAGAGTAGTATGCTAAAAGCACATGATTTATTAAAAGTAGATATCCTCACAAAGGTTACAGAGTAACACAGGCAAAACACACCACACCAGGGATCAACATTGGGTGTACAATGAAACAAAAAAAAACATTGGGTGTACAATATCATATTCAACTGGCCTCACACTACGCAATTTCATCTGGTGCAACGGATGTCTTCAGGGGATAAAGAAAAATGTTATATATATATATATTAGGTATTGGGATACCTACCTGTACACGCACATCAACTGGCATCCCAGTCTAAGTTCGTAGGGTTCAATATTAAGTTGGCCCACCCTTTGCAGCTATAACAGCTTCAACTCTTCTGGGAAGGCTGTCCACAAGGTTTAGAAGTGTGTCTATGGGAATGTTTGACCAGTCTTCCAGAATCGCATTTGTGAGGTCAGGAACTGATATGGACGAGAAGGCCTGGCTTACAGTCTCCACTGTAATTCATCCCAAAAGTGTTCTCCGGGTTGAGGTCAGGACTCTGTGCATGCCAGTCAAGTTCCCCCACCCCAAACTTGCTCATTCATGTCTTTATGGACCTTGCTTTGTCAACTGGTCCAAATCATTTGGTGAAGGGGGGATTATGGTGTGGGGTTGTTTTTCAGGGGTTGGGCTTGGTCCCTTAGTTCCAGTGAAGGGAACTCTTAAGGCGTCAGCATACCAAGACATTTTGGACAATTACATGCTCCCAACTTTGTGGGAACAGTTTGGGGATGGCCCCTTCCTGTTCCAACATGACTGCGCACCAGTGCACAAAACAAGGCCCATAAAGACGTGGATGAGCGAGTTTGGGGTGGAGGAACTTGACTGGCCTGCACAGAGTCCTGACCTCAATCTGATAGAACACCTTTGGGATGAATTAGAGCAGAGACTGCAAGCCAGGCCTTCTTGTTCACATCAATGCCTGACCTCACAAATGTGCTTCTGGAAGAATGGTCAAACATTCCCATAGACACTCCTAAACCATGTTGAGAGCCTTCCCAGAATAATTGAAGCTGTTATAGCTGCAAAGGGGGGCCAACTCAATATTGAACCCTGCGGACTAGGACTAGCATACCATTAAAGTTCATGTGCGTGTAAAGGCAGGCATTTCCAATACTTTTGGTAATATAGAATATATGATGCAATCTAGAGCTGCGTAAACTGTTGGCGATATATAAATCATGTACAATAATAAAAATATATTAATCTGTCAATAGCGTTAACACGGCAGTGTTTGTTTTTTTTAATCTCCCCTGTAACAGAGTTTTGTGTGTAAAGGCAAGTGTGCCAATACTTTTGGTAATATAGTGCATATACATAAAAATATATATATATATACTGCTTTCAAATGTATATGTTATACAGTGTATATTATATTCAGTATATATTAGCACAATTCCATGCAGAGCAAACCTGTGTGTTGTTTCAATGAAAAAAGCCAAGAAATGCTTAGCTATATAGGGAAACACTTAGCAGAAAGAATGATAGTAGGTGATACTAAAGTCTCTCTGAATACCAGTTGTGTGAATTTAAAAGACAGGACTTTTACTACAACATAATTGGTTGATTGAAGTGAAAGCTGCATCTAATTGACTATGTTTAGTAAACATTCACTTTGATAAGTGAACAGCCTCTACTCCTTTAGTAAATCAACCCTTTCTGTGTGTCTTGAGTTTTTGCTGCAATTGTCCGTGTAAAACTTGCAATCTGTCCTCAGGGAGAAATGATGATTTCCAGTAAATCAGAATGCAAATAAGACATCACCCTCGAAGTAAGGTTCATTTTGAAGATATTGAAGCAAGGAAAGAGTGAAAAAAAAAAAATGGAAAATTCCGCTTTTACTTAACAACTGTTGTTTACCAGTTTTTGTGTACAATTTCCAACAAACATGATGCATCCTCCACTTCAAAATAAAATCACATGTTTAATTGAATGCTTGCTAGTTCAAGGTGGAATGCTACACTTCTAACGGTTGTGGTAATAATAATAGCACTAAAAATCACTAAGTCATTGACCATGGACAAGATGTTTCTTCAGAAAATAAGACATTGGATAGCTGAGAAGGGACTGTTTATTTATTTATTTTATTTCAGGTAGTTATATAGCGTCGTCAATTTATGCAGGGCTTTACATTGTACATTCACATCAGTCCCTACCCTCAAGGAGCTTAAATCTAAGATCCCTAACTCACATTCATACATACACATACTAGGGCCAATTTAGACAGGAGCCAATTAACCTACCAGCATGTCTGGTAGTATCAGAGTATCCGGAGGAAACCAGCACAGGGAGAACATGCAAACTCCAGACAGATAGCGTTGTGGTTGGGATTCGAACCAGCAACCCTTTAGCTGCTAGGCAAAAGTCGCACCACTATTTTATTTACTTTTTTTTGTCAGTGAAGGTTCTCAATCCAGGTCATGGTATAGCTAATAGTATTTAGTCACACTCAACTGGAGTTGTTCTGTAACGTTGAAGACATTTCACAGCTTACCCAAGGTTCTTTTTTAGCTCTTCAGCATTACAGGACAAGTCCAGTTATATGTGAGATCTGAGAATTTCTTATGTCTCTGGAGGACTCAGGTCTGATGAAATCTCTTTGCTTTGACCCTTCTCTGTTCTGTTGGCTGTAACATGTATTAGAATGCAGCAGGTCTCACCACTTTCAAAATTTGGCCAAAATGTATCTACTTCTCATTCTTGGGGAGACGTAAGTTTGTCTCTTGACAGCCTTGTTCAGGGATGATACATACTACACTTTTGTCTATGTAACACATCACAAAATCAATATTTTTTTAACATACGGTGGTGAGCAAAAGCTAAACACCTAAGTGCACAAAAAAGGGCACTCAAGAGTGAAAAAACACACACAAAAAAGTGCACTTAAGAATGTGTCTTTAGTCCACCTTTCGAAGAAGCTGAACTGTTCCCTGACCCCCTGGGGCGCAAGGCTTCTTGCAGGGGCAAGGCTCAATTTGGTACACCTAGCCAAAGGCCTGTCAGACCCCTCACCTCATGGCTATCCAAAGCTAGCAAACAAGTACTAGGTGAGGGGCTGCCAAAAAATAGAGACTATCTGGGGTTGATTTACTAAAGCTTGAAAGTGCAAAATTTGGTGCAGCTCCACACAGAAACCAATCAGCTTCCAGGTTTTATTGCCAAAGCTTGATTGAACAGGCTGAGGTTAGAAGCTGATTGGCTAGCATGCAAAGCTGCACCCGTTTTTGAACTCTCCAGCTTTAGTAAATCAACCACTCTGGTTCAGGGGGAGAAGGAACCTGATGGCCACACATCCTCCCCCTAGACTTCAGGGTAGGCCTGAGGATGCATATCCTACATCCAATTAAAAAGATCACAGACAAAAGTACAAGTGAAAAAACAGTAAGAAAAATGAATTAAATAAATGGTGCCAATGCAGGGTCATTGGCTAGGCCTTGCGGCCTGGTAGCAAAAACACTACACTTTATCTTAGCCAAAAGGCCGATAAGTGACACAAAATCAGTATTATGGCTGTTGATGAATATAATTCATTAACAGCAGTGTAGCTTGATTCAGGACCCAAGAGACAAACAGATGACTGTATGACAGCTCAAGGCAAATAATTAGATAAAGAAAAGTATGGATAACTGTGAGCAGAAACTGACCCCTGTATACTACAAGGCTGACGGGAGGTCCACAATAAACCAAATGTGCAAAAGAATATAAACATAAATTAGTGGGAACCAGATGTTCAGCGATTCATCTAGATTTGAAATTTGTGCAGAGAAGACTGATACACTATAACAGGGATATGCAATTAGCGGACCTCCAGCTGTTGCAAAACTACAAGTCCCATCATGCCTCTGCCTCTGGGTGTCATGCTTGTGGCTGCCAGTCTTGCAATGCCTCATGGGATTTGTAGTTCTGCAACATCTGGAGGTCCGCTAATTGCATATCCCTGCACTATAACATAGAAATCATGGTATTCATACACTACATTAATGATGGCCAAACACCCTGAAACAGCATTTGAAATAAATGCTTGATAATATTAAGCTGTATCTGCACTGAAAAACAGTTGTTCTGAGTGGACAGTTGGCTTAATTACTTGCATGGCTCCACCTGCTATTTTAAAATGAGGACTAAACCCCTTTTTTATTTTTAATGAAAGTGAGGCATGCAGATACCTTCTGAATTCTGACTGTACTTTTCAGGGAGCAGAAAAATCAGTAAAGCCTATCCAGATGAGGTCATTCTACAACCTGACTTTTTCCTTCCCATTTAATAATCAGAACCATATTGACCTGGCAGAATAGTAATTTTAATTCTTCTCGTTGCAAAAATATCAAAAACTCAACTAACTAATAAAAAATTGAAGGGATGGAATTAGGCATATTTTGAGGCCAGGTCCATCATGCTTTAGATGATTTACAATAGCCCCTATTGTTCAATTTTTGTTTTTAATGCTAACAGCAACCAAAGTATATTTTCTTCCTAACTAATCAAACCAACGTTACCATTATTCATCTTCTATGATTGCCAAAATAAGCCTTGTAATCACAGTCATTTATGTACACTAGCCATCTGTGGGGGCCCATGTGTAACCTGTTTCTTTTAACGCATACCCTATGCTTGTGTATAGCGCTAGTTATATTTATCTGATAAATATGAGTCACATTGCCATGTATGGATTATGGCAGCTACAAACAGCAGATGGATCGTGAAAAGAGAGAAATAAATAAATAAATTGGAGGATTTTAGTAACTCCATTACTGGTCTTA
Organism: Glandirana rugosa; assembly: GCA_018402905.1. Classification (NCBI taxonomy): domain Eukaryota; kingdom Metazoa; phylum Chordata; class Amphibia; order Anura; family Ranidae; genus Glandirana; species Glandirana rugosa. Next base: position 885,959 of record BLSH010354176.1, on the reverse strand, counting down.
TCTTGGCTATCATTGTGTGTCCTACTAAGACTCTTTTAGCTTAGTATTATAATCAAAATGTTTTATTTATCAGGATTAACTACAAAAACAGGCTTGCCATAAAAATAAATTCAGAACACTGTGACCATGAGAACTAAGCTTTATACACACCGTCTAGGATGTAGGAGATATAAATGCCTCAGATTTGGGATGCAAGCGTAATCCAGACTGTAGGAAACCAGAGGACTATGTTGGTGAGCTTTCTGGACTGCTCTAGAGACCTATTGACACATATTTATATAGGGTCCCTTGTCTGATCAAGCTCTCAATCATGAATTTACTGTATATCTGTGGCAGCGGCAACACTTATAAGACAAATAAAATGACAAAGGGTAAGTAGAGGTTGTTTTGGTTTATTTTATTCATATATGTCTGTATGTTGATACCTTGTATGCTTTTTTTTTTTTACTTATTCAGTATAACACATGAAAATTAAATTATATATAAAGTGTCTTAACAAAACATGTATGGGGGGAAATATGCATTGAACTTAAGATGGCTACGCATCCCAGCCCTCTGACTTCATAGTCCTCCAAATTGTTATATACTTGTATCAGGTCATTGACTCGCAAAGTATTTGTACAATTGAGTTTACTGTAGTCATCTGATGAGATCTGATCAGTTGACATTGTTCTTCACATCACCGTAGGGTATTTCTGTGGTATAGATGAAGCATATCCTCAATAAAAGCCCACAGAGAGCATATTTAAATGTTAACTAACCAAATATGTGCCTAAGCTAGAGTATGCCATTTGTGTACATCAGAAAGGGCTACATTTTAGGAGATTAAACTAATTTTAATAACTACGCAGCTATCTTCAAGCTGCGAGTTTATGAGATTAGATAAATACTGGTAGATATAAAACCAAATTCAATCTGGAAAGAAACATAGAAACATAAGAGAATGATGTCATAAAAGCCCCAATGATCTAAATACAAGCCTACATTTCTAAACAATAGACAAACAAGCTCTAAAGATAACTACAATGTGGACTGTATCCTTAAACTACAGACATTTCCCAGTGGAGAAATGTTTCTAGGTTTCTGAACACATACATAATTCAGTTATTACATCTTTTGCATCGCCTGTGAAGATCAATAGCATGTAACCAGAATTATTTTTTACACAATTTTTGTTCACAATCTTGGTAGTAGCCTCTGGTGGCCCATAGGCTTAGCACTTTTCATTTACTGCCCGAATTAGCATACAGATTATGACTCTTATTGTTCTGATGAATTCTTTCCAAAGAATTAAAGTCATTCTTTTAGTGTAGGTGGGGACTGTTCAGTGACTGCGTGCATCATGTTCCTTATTTTCAGTCACTCTTTCATCACTCAGCTTTGTGAACAAGCCTTTGTTTTGCGTTAGCCGGGGAAAAGGGTGGAAGAGTCAAGTGCATGATGGCCAGAAATTATACTCCAAATGTTTATTCCAATTGGGAAAATACTGATGTCATTTAACTATTAATATTAAAATTTGAAGCTCCCCATGTATGTAGAAAATACGCATTTTTATATTAAAATGCAGTGTATCTAAAGCCACTGCATATTTAATTTTAGATTAAGCAATGGTTAAACCACATCTGTTTTTTTCCATCTGTGTCCTACTGGAGAGATTTTCCTTCATATCCTATTATGTAGACCACCCTTTCTTAATCTTCTCAACATATAGGAACCCTTCAAATAACGTTCTGGTCTCAGATAACCCCTACTAAATGTTACTATATCTACAACTCATGATATGTTAGTGTGAGGGTCAGTGGGAAAAATGCCCCTTACATTTGTGGTCATTGGGAAGAATTACCCCTTACAGAGAGCTAAAAAGATCAGAGTGTCAGTGGGAACTTATTTGGGAGGCAGAAATTGCTCATTGCTCAAGGAACCCCTAGCAACCTCCGGAGGAACCCTAGGTTTCCATGAAACCTTGGTTGAGAAAGCCAGATGTAGACAGAATAAGAAGTAACAGTAATATCTTTAAGGTGAAGAAATTCCCCTTTTATTTGGTTGTCACTGGAACAAGTGTCCTGAATTTAGGGATTTTCCTCTATTCCTTTTCTGTTGACAACCAAAAATGTTGGATTTTCCCTCACTTGCAGTCCCTCAATTTCAGGGTGAATTTTTCCAACAGAGAAACGGACAACAATAAAAATATGCAAAGACTCTAATCCTTCATAAGACCATTCAAAACGACATAAACAATTCATATAACCTTCACCCAAGATATATCTATTTTTACATGGAATCTTAGGTATAAAATGTCTGAATCTTTGATGAAAGTTGTGAAAATCTTGATAAACAGACACGTTTACTTCATTTATATGACATATCTAGAGTTTTGTTATGGTAATCATGTACACAGGTGAAAAGATGTAATATTATCAATCTAGTGTTGAAGGAAAATTGGTGCAATATACAATGTACAAAGAATATAAGCTTATGAAAAATATGAAAGAAAATTTGAATAGAATACTATCTTTTGGCAGAAAACATCTTCTCTGCCTGAGGAAATCAAAGGTGCCTATGCATTATCCAATTATTGGGCAGATCAAGATGATGCAGACATAACTAGCTGTTTGGGGCTTGTTGCCCTACATGGCATTTCAAAAGAAAATGTATACACTTAAAATGCATAATGTAGGTCAGGGTATGTTGGAGTCCTTCCTTTGGCCATAAAATGAGATACTCTAAGCACACAGCGTCACCTGTCTTTGAGGTTGGACCTTGGGCCCTCTTTTCCCACATCTACTACTTCTATACCATATTTTATGTACCATAGTCTGACCTATGTCTGGCCTCATATCTATCCTCACAAGGATTGTATAATCCTACTATTACTGTGGCCCCTCAGATTCCTCTGGTAGTTTGCAATATGATGAACATTTCTTGTTACACACAGATAGGTTTATCTGTCCAAACTTATTTTGCCCTTTCCTTGCTTGCTTTACCCTTTGTTTATGCACTGAAAAATTGTAAAAAGAAAGAATGCAAAAAAAGTAGGTCAGGGCATGTTGGGGTCCTCCCCCTGACTGTAAAATGAGATACTGTAGGTGTGCAATGTCACCTGCCTTTGAGGTGGGACCTAGGACCTCCTTCGCTCACATCTACTGCTTTTATACCAGCCTTTCTCAACCTTTTCAACACAGAGGAACCCTTGAAATAATTCTCCGGTCTTGGGGGAACCCCTGCTAAATATGAAAAATCTACAACTCATAATACAATGGTTCTCAACTCCGGTCCTCGGGACCCCCTAACAGGCCAGGTTTGCAGGATAACTGAAATACATCACAGGTGATATAATTTGCTGCTCAGTGATTGCAGTTTTCTAGTCTGCATCTCCCCAAGGTAATACTTAAAATCTGGCCTGTTGGTGGGTCCCGAGGACCGGAGTTGAGAACCACTGTCATAATACATTAATGTGATAGTCAATGGGAAGAATGCTCCTTACACTTGTGGTCATTGGGAAGAATTACCCCCTTACAGATAGCTAAAAAGATCAATGGTGTCATTGGGAATTTATCTGAGAGGTATAAATTAACCATTGTTCAAGGAACCCCTAGCAACCTCTGGAGGAACCCTAGGGTTCCACGGGAACCCTGGTTGAGAAACCTTGTTCTATACCATATTTTTTTATACACTATAGTCTGACCTATGTCTGGATCGTATAATGCCACTATTACTTTGACTGGAATGGCCCCTCAGATTCCCCTGGTAGTTCACAATATGATGAGCATTACTTGTTACACATGGATAGGTTTATCTGTCCAAACTTCTTTTGTTGTTTCCTTGCTTGTTTTAACTTTTGTTTGTTCATGTACTGAAAAAGTGTATAAAAAAAGAATGCAAAATAAATGTACAGTAGGTCAGGTCACCCAAAGTACAGGGGAAGTAGTTTCCAACATTCTGTAATGCACCCCATTGGTTTGAAAGGTTCTTGTCCTTGCATATTGTCTGCACTAAAAAAATCAAAAGGTAAAGTAACACAATCAATGTGAGAATGAGCCCCTAGGCTGGTTTCATACCAAATACATCTGGTTTTGCACATTGCTTTGCCATGAATTACAGAGTATGTCTTGATGGACAAGAGTTGCACCATGTAGGTCAACTCAACTAGAACGCAGCATGCTTAATTTTTTAGTGCGCTGTACCACAACATATTGCTGTTAACATAGTCCTACTAAACGCAATTTACTTTTTCCTAAAACCATGTAATGTACTACCAAACTTATAATATGTTTGCAAGCTGTTCATATGGTAGATATTAGGCTGATAATTTACACCATTTTTAGGCAGGTAATATACTCCATAGTAGTGATGCATGCACCACAGGGGCATAAATAAATGATAATCATGTCTCTTCCCACAAAACACCTTACAGAGAATATACTTTTCTAACCACTCGTTCCCGCTAATCACCGTCATTGTACGTCGGTCGCGGGAATGGGTATTGTGGGCGCGCGCGGGCCAGTGGGGGAGCCAATCAGCAGGTGGGTCGGATTCGATGTCCGCCGGCCACCCACGATCACTCCAAAGCAAGGCAGAACGGGGATCTGCCAGTGTAAACAAAGCAGATCCCCATTCTGTCAGGGGAGTAGAGTGAGATCGTCTGTTCCTAGTGATTAGGAACAGCGATCTCTCTCCTCCTCCAGTCAGCTCAGCCCCCATACAGTTAGAAACACCTCCCAGGGAACACATTTAACCCCTTGATCACCACCAGTGTTCACCCTTTCCCTGCCAATGTCATTTATACAGTAATCAGTGCATTTTTATAGCACTGATCGCTGTATAAGTGTCACCGGTCCCAAAAAAAGTGTCCGATCTGTCCGCCACAATGTTGTAGTCCCAATAAAAATCGCACATCACGGCCATTACTAGTAAAATAAAATAATAATAATAAAAATGTCATAAATCTATCCCCTATTTTGTAGATGCTATAACTTTTGCGCAAACCAATCAATATACGCTTATGCATTATTTTTTTTTACCAAAAATATGTAGAAGAATACATATTGGCTTAAACTGATGAAGAAATTAGTTTTTTTACTTTTTTTGGATATTTATTATAGCCAAAAGTATTTTTTTTTCAAAATTGTTGCGCTTTTTTTGTTTCTAGCACAAAAAATAAAAAACGCAGAGGTGATAAAATACCACCAAAAGAAAGCTCTATTTGTGGGTAAAAAAAGGAGATACATTTTGTTTGAGTTCAGCGTCACACGACCACGCAATTGTCAGTTAAAGCGATGCAGTGCCGTATTGCAAAAAATGGTCTGGTGGAACTTCTGCCCTTGCATGTCATTTTTCTGGGGGGGGCAGCAGGAACCCTGTTTTCACAGGGTCCCAGCTGCACTTCCTCTCCTGTCTCCGCGGCACAGGACGGATGTTCACCTCTCCCCCTCGGCGATCTTCTGGGACACGTCACAGGTCCCAGAAGATACACCGTCCATTCGCAAAATGCAGCGCGGCTCATGCATGCGCAGTTGAAGCCAAAGCCGGGCGCCCACACTTGCTATGTTGACGCCGCATGCAGTAGAGGGAGAAGAGGGAGGGAGCAGACGGCCGCATTGCTGGAGCTTGGGACAGGTGAGTTTATTAAAAGTCAGCAGCTACACTTTTTGTAGCTGATGACTTTTAATAGAGTGGAACTCTGCTTTAAGGGGGAAATCCTTCCGGTCCTTAAGTGGTTAAACTGTTTAGCTTTTAGGTGGCTATTGCGGCAGCGCTTACCATTTGTTTGAAAATCTTTCCTCCTTCTCAGACTAACTGAAAACAAACATTAAAATATGAAACCGCATACATGTAAAATAAAAAATAGGAAAGTCGCTTTTAGGTAAACGCTGTAATAACACCTGAAGCTGTGTAAACAATAAAAATAAGCTATAGTTTCCTTTAAAGCTGAAGTATGGCCAAACATTATTTTTGTATATTTGCACAGTAAAAATAGGCTGCCTCCAATAAAGTGTGCCCCATCCTTGGCTGCTGCATCTGTTAAAACAATTACTTTTACTCCGTAGTCTGCTGTTGGTGCCGAGACTTGTAGTTCTGGCTATAGTACAAATATCACAGGAGGAGTTGATGGGATTTTCACAGAGACTAGGGTTGAGCTTAAAGTGTTACTAAACCCACAACAGTAAAATCAGTCTGTATGTGCAGTAAAGCATGCTTGTTATACTCACTGTGGAACCTAAGGGGTGATTCCTCTGCATTATGTGATCTTGTCTCTCTGATCCTCCACTTCTTTCACTGACTCCACTCCATTACCTGATAGAACAGAGTATTAGGGGACAAGCTGCACATGCTCAGTTTGGTGTGTATTGTTAGAGAGTTTTTTTTTTCTTGGGAGTCAGCACAGGGCCAGTCAGCACTGTCCAGACAAAGGGTCAGGGGTCCTGCAGTTTTATAGGACAATCAGGAGAAAATGAAAACTCCTCCTACAAGCCTTACCAAGACACTAAGTCACAAGACTGCTCTAACTGCTGATGAAAAAAGGTATTTAGCAGTTTATATTTGCTAAAATGATTGTATTTCCATGTTCTGTGTACTGTAGGAGACCAGATATAATGAATGCAGGGTCCTGGGTTTAATAACACTTTAAAGAGGAGGTCCGCCTGCCCCTTTAAAAATTAAAAGTCAGCAGCTACACATACAGTAGCTGCTGACTTTTAACATTAGGACACTTACCTGTCCTGGAGTCCAGTGATGTCAGCACCGCAGCCGATCTTTGGATCGGCTGGTCGGGTGCTGCCGCGGCCATTGCTACTTAGGTAACCCAGCAATATAGCCTTTCGGCTTCAAGACCGGGTCCCTTCATGCGTATGCGCGAACGTGCTGTGCTCTTTCACTGACTGGCCGAAGGGGAGAGAGGAGGGAGGAGGAGGGAGACTGAGCTGCTGACGTACTTTGCCGCGGCCCAGTTTTCCAGAAGTGGGAACAGTATGCCTGTCAAAGACAAGTATCCGCTCCCCCCTCCCCTCTGAAAGGTGCCAAATGTGGCATCGGAGGGGGGGAGGAATCAGATGAGCGGAAGTTCCACTTTTAAGTGGAACGCTGCTTTAAGGTTTGGTCCAAACACAAGTTCAGACTAATGTCTGAACATTTACTAGCTTGGATTTAGCACCTGAACTAGTAATGTTCACCGAACCTGCCTCAAACTGAACCCAGGTATATTCAGCCAATCAAGGGAATAAGGAGCAATGAGTCCACTAGTCCTGCATGCACATGATAAACTATAGCACAACATAGGGAATTTTCCAACATGATTTCCACATCGAAAGACTGTAATGATGAACAGGCTTTGCAGCCCTATTTTGGATAGGGGAAATCCATGAAACGACTACAAGAGAACACAAAAAGAGGTTGCACCAGCCTCATACATTCAGCAGAATTTTGTTTTGTGGGGGGTGGCAAACATTATGCCACCAACATCCCCCCCCCCCCAGTTGGTCGGTCGCACTTCCCATGCTCAGCGGCAGCTTCCGTTTCCTTCCTCCTTCTCGGCAGCCTATCAGGAGTCTTCTCTTTTCAGCCAATCAGAAAACAGGTTTCGCTGTTGCAATGGGCAATGCTCTGCGCCATGAGCCACTCTATTGTGAAGCTTATTAGAGCCTATGGCTCTAATCATTTCCTTAAAAAAAAACACCCCAGCCGCTGTAATTCAGGGGCCCGGCGTCTTGAAAGGCGCCGGACGCCTGAATAGAGGGTGGTTGCGGCGGCCATGGATGCATATAGGGGGTGGCGAGGATAGAGGGGGTGGCGCCCGGGCTCCCCTAATGGATGGGGCCGCCACTGTCCAAATGGTGCCCAAAACATTATATAATTACAAAGTAATTGAGTATAATAAGGCATATCTTCCAGCAAACATAATCCAATGAGGTATGCAGGGAGTGCACATATGCAATGAGCTCCACTACATTTGTTGGAATATTCATGTGCCTTATTATACTTTTTTTTAAATAAATTGTGTTTATTAAAGTTTTATGAAAAAAAATTACAAAACAGAGCCTTGTTCAGCTAATCACTATCTGGGACATGCTAATCATATTTAAAGTGGTATTAAACTTTTGGGACTTTTAAAATTAAAATAACAAACATGTTATACTTACCTGCTCTGTGCAATGATTTTGCACAGAGCATCCCCGATCCACCTCTTCTGGGGTCCCCCGCCGGCGCTCCAGGCCCCTCCTCTTTAATGGGTGCCCCCACAGAAAGCCGCTTTCCATGGAGGCAGCCATGCATGCTCGCTCCCAAGCCCCACACAGATACAGACAGTGGTACTCGGCCCCACCTTCCAGCATTTGATTGACAGTAATCAATTGACAGCATTTGATTGACAGTAATCAATTGACAGCATTTGATTGATAGTAATCAATCTGCCCAATGAGGAGGGAGACAGTGGTGGAAGCTGCTGCTCTCGTGCACATCACTGGATTGGATCGGGCTCAGGTAAGAAAAGGGGGGGGAGGCTGGGGGGGAGCTGCGGCACAGAAGTTTTTTTATCTTAATGTATAGTATGCATTAAGGTGAAGACACTTAAGGCTTTAGAACCACTTTAACTCTGCCAGTGATACGTTGCGCATTCAGGAAATTGTCCCAGAGACATGCTGAGTACAAAGACTATTATTTCAAGGACATGTTGAGCATGATAAACACTCTGCTAGTGAGGAACATGCCAAGGAGGGTTGTGCTAAGTACACCGGATTCTCTGCCAAGGACATGGTACCCACATGGTACAGACTGCAAGGTGCATGCTGAGTGTAAGGTACACTGTCAGGGCCACACTGATTGCATTGGATTCTCTGTCAAGAATTTACTGACTGCATGGGTTTCTCTGCCACAAGGGTCCAATGTCTCCCATTCTGAGAGTAAGGATGACTGTCAAGAACATGCTGAACACAAGAGGCTCTTTATTAGGGCTATGCTAACTACCTCTAATTCAGTGTCAACCTATATGCTGATCACATTGCATTCTCTGCCAGTGACATGCTAGCCATTAGGCACAGGGTCAGGGACATGCAATTTTGAACACATGGCATTTTCTGCCAGGAATATGTTGAGCACCAAGACCACCACTGAGCATTGCACATATCAAGATCTAGGGAGACTCCGCTGGGGACATGTAAAGTACATGGAAACCTCAGTTAGGTGTATTTTGGAACAGACATAATGACCAACTTGGACACTTGGGCACTGTACGATGGGTATGCTAAGGACATTCAACAAAACCTCTGATTCCGTGTTGTAACATACATATGTGTTCTGACCCTTAGTGTTCTGACATACCAGTGAGCTATGATTCTATCATATTTGGGGTAACCAAACCATATTTTTTACATGATTCTGCCCACTTATACCTTTGGAACCTTTGCTAGTTACTATACTTTTTTTTTAGAGATGATAGTCACATCTAAATACTAATTTTCAATAGGTTTGCTGTCGTTAAATTTTGACAACACTAACTATGCTACATCCAGATTCCATGAATAAGCTTCGCTCTGCATGGAATGTGCAGGGATCTGTTTGTATTGTATATTTAAGCAAATCCTGGAGCAATGAACTTATCCAAAGGCCGATAGCACGTGAACCCTGAAAATAAAAGCGCCGCTCTATTGCTGTCCTGAATTGCCAATGCATATCAGAAGGCCAAAGTCAGAGACCTGGAAGTCAATCACCTTTGTTAGTAAATCCAATGGATACTAGAATATAGAAGAATACGGGTGAATAACACATTGGTGTGGATTTTTTTTTTGTTATTTTTAAACATTAAAAATCAGAAGTAGATTCTGAGCTTAGTCCCAGGTCTGTATATGAAATCTTTTGATTTTTTTATACAACAAATTATAGACATTCGGCAGACACATTCAATTACATTTTTAAAGCTTAACTGTGAGCACAGTTATTTTATTTAAATATCCTTAAAGTGGTAGTAAACCCTCCTATCGTTTTCAGCCAAGGAAGCTGCCATCTTGGCCTCTGTTTAATCTAAAACTGCCATGATGCTGCACATGTGATCAGCTATGACACCAGCCATTGGATGGTTTGACAGTTTGGTTTAGAGCACAACCAATGGGTGTGTGAAATTTCCGGCACGTGCCGGAAATGGAACTGGTTTTTAAACTGTTAAATGGATGGGTTTACTACTGCTTTAATAGTCACAAATTACATAAATCCTCTTTGTGTGTACCAAATACCTTTGCAAACCCAGATATTACATTGTAACCCAGCAGGCTCCACCCATTGCAGAAAACTACAGGGAGGGGGCAGAGACAAAACCAGTCACCCCGCAAAAGGAGAGAGATCAGCAGTGAGCAGTTTTTGTATGTGATGCTTCTGCGCAGAAGCAAAGTTTCACATTGGATTACTGCACTGATCTGGAAGAAATGCACAAAGCACTCCAAGATCCAAGAATGTACACACATGCTTCTTCTATTCAGACAATATTTGCTTTTTTGTTCTTTGATAAGGATAGAGTATTTTTGGCAAGATCAACAGGAATTTTCTGTACTTGCTGAAAATATTTTTAGCCTGAAAAAAAAACCAAAGCAGCCACTACATCTAAGGACTGGTAGTGAAATATATTACATATTCGTTTTGGGTTTTAGGCTCCTTTCACACGAGCGGAGTCCGTTTTGATTGGCTCTGGTGCTCAGCGGGGATCCATCCGTTTATCCCCCGTGAGCCGGCGGATGACAGGACAGTCTCTGCACTCCATGCAGAGACTGACCTGTCACAGCTCCATTCTCCTCTATGGAGGATTGGATGGACACGGACTGTCTGTCCATGTTCATCCAATCCGATCCGCCAGGCGGATGGAAAATAGGGTTTCCATCCGTCTGTTTTTGGCGGATTGGAGCGGATCGGATGTCAGCGGACATGCCACTGCTGACATCCGTTGCTCCATAGAGAACAATGGAGCGTCCGTTCGGGTCTGCCTGAAAAACTGACAGGCGGACCCGAACCATCCGCCCATGTGAAAGAGCCCTAATTCTTTAAGTGATGAGTAAATAGCTGAGCTGATGCAGTCATACGATCGTTGTTTCTTATACTGCTATCTGATATTGTCTATTAATATCTGCTGACAAATTCAGGAAATGCTTCCCACAGACAGTGCTGTATAGCTTACTATGCATATAACGATGATTGTAAATGTTCATTTTTTTTTAAAATTAAAATAACAAACATGGTATACTTACTTGCTCTGTGCAATGATTTTGCATAGAGCAGCATGATCCTCTTCTTCTCAGTTCCCCTGGCTCCTCCACCCCTCCAAGTGCCACCATAGCAAGCTGCTTGTGCATGGGGCACTCGTGCATGCTTGCTCCTGAGCCCTGTTCTGGCCCTCCTCCCTGGCTGTGATTGATAGCAGTAGAAGCCAATGGCTCCCGCTGCTGCCTCTATGTCCACTTGTCCAGTGAGGAAAGAAAGATAAGTGAGAAATGCTGCTCTCAGACACATCGCTGGATCAAGATCGGGCTCCCGCTGCTGCCTCTATGTCCACTTGTCCAGTGAGGAAAGAAAGATAAGTGAGAAATTCTGCTCTCAGACAAATCGCTGGATCAAGATTGGGCTCAGGCAAGTATAAGGGTGGACTGTGGGGCTGCATGCAGATTTTTTTTACCTTAATATAGGGCATGCATTAAGGTAAAAAATATTCTGCCTTTAGAACCACTTGAAACTGCTGGACCTATGCTTAGCTCAAGCACAGGCAATATAACCTGCCAAAGATATGGACATTTTTGCATATGTGTACATTTCACAGACTCAAATTTCTAAGAACCAAGATTATGCATTGTTCAGGGAATATTGGAAGTAGTCATACAGGGGTTGATTTACTAAAGGCAAATAGACTCTGCACTTTGCAAAGTGCAGTTGCTCCAGGACTTAGTAAATGAGGAAAGTTTCAGTTTGAAAAGAATACCCAATCACGTGCACTGAAAATGAAAAAAACAGCATTTTTGCTTGCAAATGATTGGATGATGGAAATCAGCAGAGCTTCTGCTCATTTACTAAGCTCTGGGGCACAACTGCTCTTGCAGAGTGCAACTGCACTTTGTGAAGTGCATAGTCGATTTGCCTTTAGTAAATCAACCCCACAGTGTCTACACACTCAGATGCAGTCAACATATAACCAAATTTACTATTCTTCCCAGATACTGATGGATACATTTTGATTAGAGTTGTGTTTACATATGATCTGTTCTTCAAGGGATCCAAACTAATTTGTTCCATCTCAAAATATCCCTCTAAGCAGATGACCCACACTTTTCTTTTTTTGAACAATCCCACATTAGCCTACCATTAATACTGATTGAGTTTCAAAAGAATAAAAGCATTGCAGACACTACTTGGGCAGCTCTACCCCTGCTCACTTACTGACCTACACATCCTCAACTACTCCCCATTACTATGTAAAAATTACAAAGGCTTTTGGTACACACAAAATATACATTGGTTCAGTAGAATAAACATCCTAAACATGGATACTCTTACCAAACTTTTACACATATTCTAAACTATACCCATTTATCCCCCAAGTCCCCCAAAACATTTTTCACATCTTACAATCCTTGTCCATCAAATTTATCTGGAACTGTGGTCCTCTCGTTTACATAATAGACTCCTATGCAAATACAAATTAACCAGAGGCATTGACCTACCAGAGTTTGAATTATATAAAAAAACCTTGCTTATTGCCCATTTTCTAGTTTGGTTTCCATAACCCAACACAAAAGTGGCCACCTTAATAGAACAGGAGGACCTATCTCCTCTTGATGTATGGGTTCTCCTCCCGGTCTAAGTTATGACATACACCGTACTCTCTCCCATCTTGTTACTACCATATCAATGTGGTACTCTGTCTGAGAACCTCATAATACTCTACCGAGCCCCTCATCCTTCTATTTGACAAATCAGAAGTATCAGCAAGACCTTTAATCTCGGGGGATGTGTTTATTCTACCAAACCTCAAGCCAGACATTTCATGAATTCTTCATCAGGCTCATTTCTCTCTCCCTTATCCCCAGAAATATAGCATGACAACTAACTAGCAACAATTTATTTTCCTTCTTTAGATTACTTAAGCAGACCATAAATTATGCTTTTCTTTCCTACAACCATGGGCTGCAGAAAAAAAAATTGCTCAATTCTCCCATCAACACAGTCAGTGATGATGTGGGGAATCCCTTCCACATAGCTATTGTGTTCTCCCGGTAGGGGAGGGGGGTGGAGTGAGGAGCCATCCCACCTGGGAGAACACAGTGATTATTGTTAGCCGCTATAGCCGCTGGCAGTAATTGCATGCTAAAAATCCAACATGCTGGTTGTACCCAAGTTGATCGATGGATCGACTTGGGTACAATCAGCCTGCCCATAAATAGATCTTGAGCGGTCCCTGCTGAACAGGCTGAGATTCAATCCATCTATGGGTAGCTTTAATCCCACCAAACAAACTCATAGACCACTCACATTAACAATGTTCTCTCTCTGGAACACCTGATCAGGTGTGATGACCTCCTTCCTAGAGTCACTAAAGAGGGAAATCCCCTCAGAGGGTTGATATAAAGCCTTTCTGTTTACTCATACATCCTCCATTTTCCAATATACACAGGAATAAATGGTATAGATGTAGAAAAGCAAAAAAAACATATCTCCACATATGGCAGCATTGCCCCCTGCTCCAGACATTCTGGACTGAGATCTTTGACATCTACAATTAAATATAAGTGGACTCCATTATCCTCTCCCCCAAAGTTGCAATTTTATCTCTCTTTCCAAGTCCTATATTACTCTAGAAATAAACTTCTTCTAAGATATTTCATTAAGTGGCTTGTCTGCTCATTCCTATTGTAGCCCAGGCACCGACCACTGAAGAGTCGATGGCGCCCTTCTGGGCCAGGGAGAGCTGACATTCATCCTCACAAGGTGGGTCACTAGGCATGATGGGTACAGATAAAGAATTGAGTTGGGCACCAGACACTTTGATGATGCAGAACAAAAGAGATTTATTTTTCTCTTCAAGAATTGGGGAGAGAGGGTTAGGGCCAAGACACCCTTTAGGTAGGTGCAACAGCACTTAGCAGACTCCGAGACTCTCTGAACTGAACTTGCCTGACTAGAGCTATTTCCTTGAGCATTGAACTTGTATTTTGGACTTCAACACAGATTGATGCACATACCAAGCTTGGTATCCACGTTGTGCAGATCAGGCCTCCATCTCACAGCCTACCGCTGTAGCTTCACGAGTTTACACTCACAGTCTCCCAAGACTTCTTGGACTCCCACTGCTACTGGGTCCCTTGTGCTTCACACAGCCAACAGCTGTATTTCCAGGGTGTCCCCACGCCAACTTGCTGGGTCCCTTCCTCGGCTCTTCAGCCTAACTGCTGAACTCTCTTGCAAGTGTCACTCCCGCTATCCTGCTGGGTTCCTACTTGACTTCTGCTGAGACTTTCTCAACTTTTCCACTGTCCCTCAGCTAGTGAAAAAAGCTGCTCAGGTACTCTCTCAGACTCCAAACTCTGGCCTCTGATAACGGGAGCATTGCCCCTCGTAGGCGACAGCTTCCCCTTTACTCCTGACCCTGGTTCACACTTTGTCTCTGGTGATGGGAACAAGCATTGTCCCTGGTAGGCGACAGCTTCCCCTTTACCCCTGACCCTGGTACACACTTTGCCTTTGGTGATGGGAACGATTGTCTTCCATTAGAACTCTGTCCCTCCACCTCCGACAAAGAGAGGTTCCCTGCCAGTAGAACCCGTGCAACTTTGTTAGGCTTCAGGCTTTTGGCCTAGCAGTCAGGAGCTTTTAGCACACGTTCACCTAGCCGGTTCCGTACCGGCTCGCATATATTTACTGCTGCAGTGTGGCTCTGTTACGCAAAATCGCCGTCTATAAACAGCGGCTTGTGCGTGCGCAGCTAGCATGCGGGAGCGCGCCACCAGCAGTGCGTTCTCATGCCCGCTGCACCCAGGAGTGTGCCCGCGGCTCAGATGGACCTGATGTCCGCCAGCGAACAGCGATTACCTGGCAGAGAGAAAGAAGGGGGAACCGTCAATGTAAACACAGCGGTTCCCCGCTCTGTCAGTGGGCATTTAAAAGATCTACTGACCCCTGCCATTGGGATCAGTTAGATCTCTTATGCCCATGGTAGCCCAGCCCCCCTCACAGTTAGAACATGCCCAGGGAACACAGTTAACTCCTTCACTGCCCCCTGCAGGTTAACCCCTTCACTGCCAATGACATTTATACAGTAATCAGTGGATGTTAAAATTTCTGATCGCTGTATAAATGTCATTGGTCCCAAAAAAGTGTCAAAAATGTCTGACATGTCCGCCCCAATATCAAAGTCGCAGATCGCCCATTACCAGTAAAAAAAAAAAAAATGTAAAAACGCCAGAAATGAATTCTCATGGTTTGTAAACATGGCAACTTTTGCACAAACCAATCAATAAATGCCAATTTCGATTTTTTTTTTTTTACCAAAAATATGAGGAAGAATATAAAGCGACCAAAAGCGATGAATAAATTTGTTTTTTCATATTTTTTTGTATTTGTATTTTAGCAAAAAGTAAACAATATTGTTTTTTTTTTTTTTTGCAAAACTGTCGCTCTATTTTGTTTGTAGCGGTGATCAGAAATGACGCAGAGGTGATCAAAAACCACCAAAAGAAAGCTCTATTAGTGTAAAAAAAATTTGTTTGGGTACAATGTCGCAAGACTGCGCAATTGTCAGTTAAAGTGACGCAGTGCTGAATCGCAAAAAGTGCTCTGGTCCTAACATGGGAAATCCTTCCTGGGCTGAAGTGGTTAAACAGCCGTCCAAGTGGCACAGAACCCCGATCACCTGACTCCTCCCAAATATATAGGCTCTCCCAGCAGGCCATGGGGCCCAAGAAAACCCCTGCCCATTGGCTGGAGCAGCCTACCATTCATATTCCAAGTTCATATATACCTTATCATGCTAATGCCATTAGCAGCCGTGCCACCTAATGGCAGAGGATAGAGGTGCATCAAACTCAGAAGAGAATCAGGAGATCCCCTAACAATTGGCCAGGTCAATTACCACCCAGCAAATTAAATTTGACGACACCCCCGTTCAAAACCAGGGTGCTACGCTACCTTATGGAAAACAACCAAAATATCTCCATACAGAGAAACTCCTAGCCTCTGAAAATGATACACTAGACCACTTCTGATAGGATACGTTTTCTGATTCAGTCTCCCTATAAAACAGGCTCTAATTTGGTAACTCCCTCTGATTATCATTCTATTGTAATATATGTAGGTCATACAATAGGTCAGCACCCTTTCCCCCCCAGACCTCCCCTTCCCTACTCTACCTCCTTCTTCTTCTTGCTCTCTCCCTCCTTCCCCCTTCCTACCCTGTTTCTGTATGATTTTATTTTTATTACAGCACAGGTCTCCTTTTCCTGATGAGACCAACATCATATTCCTATATCTCAGATTATGAACCGCATGCTACTAAACTATGTAATCCCAAACTGTCACCTCCAAGGCACCCTGTTACAGGAACCTGTTTTGTCCCTCCTGCTAATTGGCTTTTATTATATCTCATGCCTCGTCTATAAACATAAAGCTGTGCTTTGTTTCTGTTTCTGCTCTTTTTTAATATAGTTCTTCAAAAAACAATAAATCTAACCATAAAATGATCTATTCTGATAGATAACTGGTGCTTTGCAACATAGGATGGTGATCAGGAGGTCTGACCACTGTACAGTCATTCTGCAGAACAAATGTTTCATAAATGTGCAGGTTCTTAGGAGACAAGCATGCATGTATATGCTTTATGCAGACACTTACTGTACCACATTTATCTCAGGAGAATATCAGTGGTCAGCTGGGAAAATCAGTGCCCAATTTCACTGACTAAAGCTTCCCTATTAGATTGTAAGCTTGCAGGAGCAGGGCCATCCTAATCTTCTTGTATTGAATTGTATTATTGCTACACTGTCTCCCTTTATATTGTAATGTGCTGTGTTAACTGTTGGAACTATATAAATCCAGTATTATAATAGTAATATGTAGCACCCTCTAGGTTGCTAGATGTGAGTAAGTAGGATATTTGGATAGAGTAGGTAAATTTAGGCAGGCCTGGCTGGCAGCTAGGCCTGTTTGTTTTTGGGTTGGAAGTGGCTCAGGCAGAGCTGGGTGACTCACGGGCAGCATCACAAAGACCTCCCACATCTTTCCAGAATGTTCTGGTATCTTCTGGAAAGGAAGGAGGAGAGGGGAGGTGGAGCTGTCTGGGGTGTTCTGAGGAGCCCTGACCAATCCCCCAATCTGGATTGGCAGTGGGCAGGCCTCCTTAAATATCCAGGGTCAGCCCAGATGGGGAGGAGTCATTTGGGTGGAAGCTGGAGATGGAGTGCTAGGCTGTCAGGGCCTTTGAAGGAGCCCCCAAGTCTGGGGGGGTGACCTTGGCCCAGGCTCGGGTGCGGACAGAACCTTCTAAGAATACGTGGAGGTGTCCTGGACAGGAGGCATGGGAGCAAGGAGAGAACAGCAAGAGAGACCAAGCAAGTCTCCAGGGAGGAACAACAGGTCACAGCCAAGAGAGCTGGTGAGTGACACACAGTCAGGAGAGGACTGAGGAGGCATGCCTGAGAGGACCAGGAGAATGCAGTGTGGGATGGGTGCAGAACCAGCGGAGTGGACTGTGGTGGCATGGGCAGTGGAGCCAGGAGGGCTGGCAGGGCCTGAAGAGGTGGCACTGGGAGCAGCAGTCACGTGGACAGCTAGCACTGGGACTTACCTTCATTTTTGCTACACCAAAGGGGCCCGCACCCTTTGCCTGCAATGGGCATTCACTTTAGGCCTGGTTGAGCCAGTGTCGGGCCTACCATTCAGTGCTAGTTGGTCCGGGAGAGAGCAAGCAAGTGATGTGCTGGAGGAGTCAAGGAGAGATAGTCTACAAGTAAGTGATGTGCTGGAGCTGAAGTGTGGAGGGGTATATACAGTGAGCGTATATAGGTTGAGTCCCATGTACATTGTGCATCAATCAAGTGGGCATCCCCAATTCCCTTACCCCATCCAAGCTTAATCCACTCAATAAAAATACAAAACAAAGTGCATGGACTGTTTTCTGCCTGAGAGTGCCTGGAAATCGTGTGCCTGGCTGGGCAGGGTGGCAGATGAACTACAATTACCAGCAGCCCCTACGAGGGTAACGCTGAAAATAATATAGGCAACCTTTGGCACTCAAATCACGTTAAACACCCAGTTCACAAGGAAGCAGTCTTATGATGACTGCATATATCAACAGATGTAGCCATTGAACAACTACCACTGTTGAAAAGTATTTAAGCAAGTGCAGCCCACTTTCTCCACTGCAGGTGGTGCTCAACCACAGCGGCTTTGCAGAGGGAGAGGAAGTCAAGAGGAACATGGTTCCTCTATGGTTTCCTGGGTTACTGGGGCAGCGATCCGGCGGTTGGATGTTGGCCACCCATGTAACTCTGGTGGCCATCATAGATGTGGAAAAGTCTATTAAAGATCTTGGCTCCTGTGTTTGGTCCGCATTCTAGCATGTGGGTAGTGTAGGAACAGGTCACCCGTCTGTCAGGGACAGTATTAGCGGTAGGGAAAGGTTCCAGATGAGGAGGGAAAGCCTAAGGGTTCACTACTCTCCTGAAAAGCTCCCCACTTGGGCTCAGACTGGCCAGGTGGAATTCCACCCCTTGAGACATATGCTGTTAGTTCAGCTGAGACCTGCTCCGCTATGCGCTGCTGTCATCCATGAGTGTTTCTCGGTTGGGCCTCCTTCCAACGTGTTTGTTGTGAACTGTTGTACTTTGACTTCAATAGAAGTTTTTCAACTGTATCTGGGCTCGGCGTGTGTTACTGTGCCCACCCACAAGTGAATGGATTGCAGACAGAGTCCTGCCTCCCAGGAGGCCAACTCGTGTCAGTTGCCTCAGGCATGACATGGATAGGCATGGTTAGAGTGGCACTGAGGCTGGAGTGTCCAAATGCGTGTGGTGTGTGTGTGTGTGTGGCTGTGCACGCACATAGGCTGTGCTACTGCTAGAGGCAGCCATCTTTGCTGCAGTGGTAGGGAATGTCTGCCTTGGGTGCCATCTGCCCCCAGCACTGCCCTGATTGTGGAGTAGCCTTAAGGCCCGTACACATGGTCTGATTGTTGGCCAACAACGTTGGTCTAACAGCCTGTTGGACAATAATCCGATTGTGTGTATGCACAATTCTACAGCCGATTTTCAATTGTCATCCAACAGGAATTGGACGACGAGACTAGAAAACATGTGTTGGCCAACAAGCCGATTGTTGGCTCGTGTGTACAGAAGTTGGCCAAAAAAAAGTTGGAAGTGCAAACACACATGCTCGGAATCCAGGAAGTGTTCGGTCATGTAACCTGTGTTCCTAATTCACAAATCACATTCAGCTGAACTTCCTTGCTATACGCTCGTAACATGTCATTACGTTCGGCTTTGTTGGCTGATTACTTGACTCATGTCAGTACGCTAGACCAAACCTCCGTCACCCAATTTGGACAAAAGTTGGACGTTGGCCAACAATCTGCGAGTGTGTACGAGGCATTACTGATCATCTTTCTTTTCTGGTAGTCTTTGGAGGGGGATTGCAGTTAGTTTCAGTTACTTGTGACCAGTCATACCCATATAGGGGCATACATAGCATTTGAGAACATGTAATCTTACTTTTCAGCATAAAGAGCCAGGGACCAGAAGTTGATGACTGTCATCATACTATGTGCAGAATGTTTTTCCATCATTCTTGCAAGGAATCCTTTTCTGCTCTTTCATCAGGTCTCAAAAAGAAACATTCTTCTACCCCAATGCATTCTTTTCTGTCATTTTTCATCTTTGTGAGGTGAATGTACATTTCTGTAGTTTCATAACCTAATGTAAACACATGAATCAATGACAATATCAGAAAAGACCTAGGCCTAACAAACTTGCAAACACAAACATTGTTCCCTGTCTGGTAACAGTGTTTAAACCGAGGGTCGATAGCCTAAGCTGCACGCTAGAGTTCAGTGAGTTTGTGCTGGAGTTCAGTGGGTTCACAGATTGCTATGCAGTATAATCTTTCAGCAATGTAAAAGCATGCAATGTAAATGACTACACCTTTGTACAGTTTTTTATAAAAGAATAAACTAAGGACAGTTACGCCACCTACGGTAAAAGACTGTTTGAGATATAATGCTAAACCAGGTAAACTGACTTTGATTCCAGGAAGAAGCAGGTGACGGAAATGCATATAAGCTCTAGGGAAGGACGGGAATGTGTTGAAGATCTAGAATCTAGTCCCCTCGGTAAAATCATCTACTGTGATTTTTCTTTCATTTCCAACATACTTCTTTGTCTGTTTTTGAAATGTAAAGGACCCAGACAGATACAAAGCAGGATCATCTACAAAGCAACCTAGGCAGGAGTGTAAGAGCTCAGCTACAACTCTCATGATACTTTGATAAATTAGGCGAATAGCACATTTGGTCACATGGGGCCATGACAGTATGGACAGTGCAGATAGAGCATCTGGTCTTTGCCTATTTCATTCTTTATCAATGTCAGTCGAAGGGATGGAGGGTCAAAGCTCGTACTTTGCCAGGGCCCCATTCTGCCTCATTCTGCCGGGTAATTAGACATTTTCAGAAGGTAACAATGATAGCCCACATTTTATTATGACAGGTTCAGGCCCTGCCTTTAACAATTTTGAAGGCTATTACCTCAAAACCCGTTGGGTGTTGCGTTTAAAGGGCGCACTACAGGAGCAGTATGTACTTTCTTACCACTCCCAGTTGCGTTGCCTATCTGGTTATTTCTCTCCAATATGTGGCACTATGTACATTGTAATTACCAGTCAGTCGTTTAACATGCCATTCTATGTGTGAAATAAACTTTCATTATACTTTTTATACATAACACAGTCATTGCCTTTCAATCCTCTGGGGAGAAGTGTTTGTTTGTAACAATTTTTGATTGGTAGCCTGTTTAGGAAGAACACCATTACAGTACCGTGTGTTCTTCCCAAACAGGCTACCATTCAAAATTGTTAAAATGTTTGACCTAACCTGAGGATCTCCCACCCAGAGACATGAGACGGCAATCAGAGGATCCTACTCCCGAACAATTACTTCTTTGAACAATTGTGGCATTAGCATGAATGTGCATCTTTGTTGCCTGCAAAGACTTCCATGGCACTGGATTTATTTAAGGGAAGAAAAAGCAAATGGCCAAGAAATTCCATCCCAGGCAACTCATTTTCCTCCACGGATCATCTGCATACAGCAGAATAGCCCATATGCATACAATCATTTTACTATTCTACCATTTGAGCTGACAAGCATTTGTCTTAGTTTATTGTAACTTTAAGTGTATATCCATTATCCACTATTTTCAGATTTGAGAACCCCCCTTCCCAAACCACTATATGTTTGGTATGCATTGCCATTCACACCATACTTAAAAATAATAATAAAAATATGCAGCTTATATTGTTCAGAACACTTCAGGGATAGCTTGGATTACAAGCACATTAACATACAATGTACCACCCAAGCCTTGAGACCTTTTGTCACAGGCTCCCTATACACTCCCTTCATGTCTCCCACCTCTTCACATCTGTACCCGTGTGTGAGGTGCCAGGCAGTCTGACCCCTGCTGCAGCCAGTATGTGGATTCTCTCCTGCTGGCCACAGACTCCCTCCCCTAGATGCCACATCTCTGGCAGGCACACCGCGCCATCCTTTCCACCCTGTGTATGGCCAGAGACAAAGAGCTCGTCCCAGCCGTACTCATGATGTGGCCATGCAGAAGGGGGCAGGGCATGTTGCTAGGGCAGGCTGATGCTCTGTTTACCATATAAGTAGCCACTGACACCAATTAACTTTTTGGCTATCTGTAAATGGGAATTCTTCCCACTGACCACCATTGTGAATGTTATTCTTCACACTGACCACCAACATAAGGATTATTCTTCCCACTGACCGTTAATATAAAGGTTATTCTTCCCACTGACCACCAATATGAAGGTTATTCTTTCCACTGGCCACCATTATGAAGGTTATTCTTTCCACTGGCCACCAATATGAAGGTTATTCTTTCCACTGGCCACCAATATGAAGGTTATTCTTTCCACTGGCCACCAATATGAAGGTTATTCTTTCCACTGGCCACCAATTTGAAGGTTATTCCTCACTCTAACCACCAGTGCAAGGAGCATTGTGCCCCCTGAACACCAGTGTAAAAGTGCCCTTCTCCCAACGACCACCAATTTAAGAGGATCCTTCTCTCATTGTCCAGTGTCCACCAATCTAAGGGGGGGGGGGGGGATTTCTCCATTGATCACCAATGTAAAGCTGGCCAAAGATGGATTGAAATTCCGCAGGGACTGGTTGAATCTCAATCCATGTGCGGCTGTTCATGTTTAAAAAACTAAATCTAATGGATGACTTTTGTTGAACTGGAATGTTAGAAAAGGTTTCTTGATCAGCAGCTGCAGCTGCTGATCAGTGTATTCTGACAAAGGAGTTCCTGCTGTCAGAATACAATGTCTCAGCATAAAGAATTCCTCTATCCACCTTGTTTTTTGTGGATGGAGGAATCAGTTTGTTTTTGGGGGGGTTTCGTTCAGTCCACTGAATGATAAAAAAAAGATTAATCTATGGCAAGTTTAAGGTAGCATTTCAACAGTGGTGGCTGGTAGGTTTTTTTGGAGGGGTGGGAGGCAAACCATCCACCCACTGCCATACCCTCCCAACCCCATCACGGACAGCACTGGAGACCCCACCCATTCAGCCATCCAGGTCCCAGGTCACAGGGGTCACAGACGCCACCCCCCTCGTTGGTCAGTCAGTAAGTCAGGGGCAGCACTTACCCCATAATGGGGCGGTGGCATCGGCGACTTCTGTCCAGGCTGCAGGTGGGTCTCGAAGGCAGTGGTCTGGGTGGCGGCGGCAGCAGCTTCTCCCCAGGGTGCAGACGGGTCTCGGTTCCCCAGCCTCTCCTCCACCTGGTGGCCAATCGGATCGCATCTCCCTTCAGCCAGTCGGGTGACGGGTGTCATGACCCGCTTCCTGATTGGCCAGGAGGAGGATCAGTGTGTTGATAGCTCTAATCACATGCTCGAAAAAAAAAACACCCCCCCATTGGAATCCATAGTCCAGCACCCTGTATGTAGATCAGGGGGCAGGACCCATGGATAGGGGGCGGCCCCCGTGCGTCCCTAATGGACGGGCCGCCACTGCATTTCAATGCCCCCCAATGAAAGGGACATTACAGTGACCTCAAACATAAGAGGGCACTGGCCGTTGACCATCTATGTAATGGGCCATTTCTCCACTGACCAACAATGATTTATTTTTATCTATTAGTATTTTTTTCATTTAATTTTTATCGCTGAAAATAATCCTATCTTATAGAACCACCCTGGCTGTGCAACATGCTTAGTACACCCCATTCTTCATTCATTTACTTTTTCTTATATCTCAACTCACTCTTTACTGTAATGGGGTTGATTTACTAGAATACCTCATTCACCTTGGAACAAGTTGTCATGCAATTTGACAGCTCGAATTGCATTACAAGTCGCATCCTGTTGTCGGCAATCACACTGTTCAAATCGTTGTGGTGCTGACTTTGCGATGCTGCATCAATTTGAAAAAGTAGTTCCGGCACTACTTTTGGCGATTTTGGGTGCGACTTGCATAGACATCTGTGCATAAAGCCGCGCAGATGTCCTCCAAGTCGCACCTGAAGTCGCATTGACATGCAGCTTTGAAATCGTGCGATTTCAGATGAAGTCAAAGCCACAGTCAATGTGAATGAGGGCGAACTGGAGAGTGCAAAATCTGGTGCGGCTGTGCATAGAAATCAATCAGTTTCCAGGTTTTAGGCTGGGTTCACGCTTGTACAATGTTAGCCATTGCATGTGATTCGCACCTGCACTGCTGTGCAGATTACATGCGATGTCAGCGCAATGATAATTCAGCCATGCAGATTGTATGGTGCAGGACCCTTTTGGTGTGCACTGTAATCAGATCGCAGGGGTGTGAACAATTTCTGCACCATTTGGCAGTTCACACTGTGATCAGCAAACCGATCTGGGGGTGTCATTAACTTTGCATTGACACCCACAGCGGTTCGCAGATGTCAGTGTGAACTGCCAGCAGGTGACATAAGATGCGAGAACCTGCACTGGAATCGCGCTGGTTCCCACATTGCATATATGTGAACCGGCACTTACTGTCAAAGCTTAACTGAACAAGCTGAAGTTAGAAGCTGATTGGCTACCCTGCAGAGCTGCACCAGATTTTTCACTCTCCAGTTTTAGTAAATCAGCCCCACTGTCTCCTGACCCGTCAACATAATAATTATTAGGAGGAGTTCCTTGAGACCTGAAAGTTATTTCAGGGGTTCCTCTGTGTTAAAAAGTTTGAGAAAGTCTGATGTAGACTGCAGTAACGGCTGGTGCTCAAAATTTTGGGGTGGGCAAACAAACCCCTCCAGATCTGCACTCACCAGAGGACGCCTTGCGTTCCACGGGATGAGAAGCTGGAAACCGGAAGTGATGCAATGATGAATATTTGTTAAAATCAAACGTGAGAAAGGTGGCAGGGTACCCACCCCAGCCAATTAGAGCCTCAGTCTCGAATCACATGCTTTTCAAAAACTTACGGACCTAATAGACACCCAATTAGTCCCCCCCACAGTGCACATATGAATGATTTATTTATTTATTTTTAATGAACTATTTTATTGTATTTCAGAGAAAAGTGTACATACATATCAGTAATGTTAACAACGGAATAGCAATTCTTGCACATTTAATGAAAAAAGAGAAATGAAGTAGGGCTGGGGTTACAATCCATAGGCATATATGTGTAAGTGTTCTCCAGACTATCACTATACAGTTCAATATACATTAAGATTGCTTTAACTAACGAAATTGCTGCCTAGATCCTCATGATAATGCAGAACAGAATATCCATTCGTACAATAAATCGCTAATGTCTCATAAGGTATATTAGACTTATCTCTGATAGGAAAAGGTATTAGAAATGAGTGAAGGAGACACTGAGTTATAGTATGTAGTGAAAGGGGAGGCAGGGGAGGAATATAGATAAATGAAAGAATAGAAAGAATGATTTATTTTTTAATAAATGATAATATGACTAACAGTTTTGAACATGTTAAAGTAGCTTTCTTCTTTGGCAAACTAACTGTGGGAACTTTGGGGGGGGGGGGGCAGCACCCCTGCGCCCCTTATAGACCGGCCGCCACTGGGCCTGTCATCCAGTATAGCTGCTTCTTAATTTGTGTACATATAGAAGTGTGAGTTGGCCCTGTAGTATTGGATCAGACTCTAACAATCTGCAGCTCATTGAGCTTTCTTCATAGATGGGATCATTGACGGAGGAAGGAAAAAAATGGTATTTTTCCTGTTAGGAAATGCTTAGTAGGTGGCAGGGCTGAACAGGGGGCGCCTGCTCCACCCTCTGGGTATCCGGCCTGGAGGAAGAAAAGTCTCAACAAAGCTGACTTTCCTGCAGATGACACAAGGCAATGTGACAACCCCAGCCAGGCGCCAAAGCCAGGAGAAGACAGGCGACCCCTGAGCTCTTCCTTCCTTGTCCCTGGTTGTCACCCCCCCCCTCCTCTAGTCCTTTCACCCTGGTGACTTTTGGAAGCAGTTGATTGCTGTCACTTGGACTGTGATCCTGGGCAGAGCTAAGCAGCCTACCCTTATCTGCTCTATGCTAATCACAGTGCCTGTGGCTTCATAAAGTAGCAGTCTGCAGTGGAGAGGCTCCCTTTTCCTGTGCAGTGTAGAAGGGAGGTGGAGTGAGATCTGACTGTGGATTATTATTACATCTCCGCATTCCAACATGAGAACTAAGACAGAAAAGTCTCCTCTGAAAGGTAAGCTCTCCTGATCTATAGATAAAGCCATTGTCTACACTCTGATCACCATATAGATGAATAGGATGGAGGTGTGAAGATCTGGGACTGGGGAGGGTGACATTGTCCTGCAGACTTGTAAACAAGTGAAAGTCCTATTGTTTTCTGCTGATCATGCTGGGGCTGTCAATAACTTGTCTGCCTGGTTTGTTTAATCTCTTTATGGACTTAGTATTGTCTGAGGATTCTCAGCTCAATTTGAATGACTTTAGGAGGTGTGCTTGCTGATGGATGGTATTTATCATACCTTGAAGGGGGGATCATGCAGATCACTTCCACAGGATTTGGTTTCCTGCCCTAGTTTCATTTGTTTTGGCTGATACTTTCTTATTTGGGAAATATGTTGCCACTTTGTATTATTATTATTATTGAGTATTTGTATAGCGCCGACAGTTTGCGCAGCGCTTTACAATATTAGGGCAGACAGTACAATACAATACAGGAGGAATCAGAGGGCCCTGCTCGGTAGAGCTTACAATCTAGGAGCAATGTTTTCACTTGTAACTTTAGGATACATGATCATGGACAGTCATAGGAAAACAAAAAGTTGACATCTCATCTAAAAAATCCAGCCTGTGACATGTAAGATTTGGCTCCTCGGTCACTTTGTGGCTAGTTTATTGAGTACAGTGAAATGTCAGCGAAAAAATGCAAAGTGTATATTTCAGAGTTCAGCTTTACTTTATGTACTGTAACTGTAGGCTCTGGATATGTCAAAGTGTGTCTTGTGGGCGCCCCCTTGTGCTGGGAACGTGCTATTACTGAACGTGACAGCAGGAGAAGCTGCTCAGTGTCACTAATGCTGCCCATACATTATACAATTTTATCGTACATTTTCCTTTAGATTTACCAAAATCATATAATATTAGGTTAAACCTTAACATTTTCAATTTGTATGCAATCAGGCAGCCCCTTGCACTACACAGTTAAGCCTAAGTTCAAATTGGTGCGTGGAAAACACCGCTTTTGATTCGCACAGGAATCACACCGCATTCTATATGGCTCAAATCGCATCTGCACCAAAATGGTACCGGACCTTTTTTTTTCCCCGCACTGGAAGAACACCCATGCGATTCTATTTTGGCAATCGCACTGCATATTGTGACCTAGTTCGGGGTGTCCTTACTTTAACATTGACACCCGCAGCACATCGCATGGACGCTGTGCGATTGACAAGTAGTGCGATACAACTCAGGGAAACACAGCGAATCGTGTGTGTTTCTCTGAATCGCATCAATGTGAGCCAGGGCTGAAGGTACATCTAAAGGAAATTGAATAAGAAAATTGTATAATGTATGGCCAGCTTAAAGGAGTAGTCAGGACAGGGGACATGGTGATTTTATGGAAACTGGTTTTATCTCTTTGTATGAGTTTATAGTGTCTCTGCATTTAGAGGACATATCAAGAGCAGCTGATGATTGTTTCCTTTTTTTTTATTATTAACTAGATTGTATTTTTTGCAAAAGATTTGTTTGTGGTTTTTGATGGACATTATAATAATAACATTTAGAAGCAGCTGATAGATATTTTGTTTCTGTCTTTTTTAATTTATTTTTGCAAAAAATTTTGCACTTTTTGGTGGACATCAGAATAAACAGATTGCAGAGACACATCTGTAGATCCAAGCATTCTACATGGTGGCAGAGTGAAGCAATCACTGGTGCATATAAATCTAATATATAAAGTATTTTGAAGGTGATTATAAAGGTGATTATAAACATTGACTAGAATTGATCAAAACTGGAGCAGCTGCTGTGCTGCCAATCAGCTTCTATCTTTCATTTTCAAAGCTTAACTGAACAAGCTGAAGCTAGAAACTGATTGGTTGGTATGCACAGCTGCTCCAGTGTTGTCCCCCAAAGTAGCTGCAGCCCCAACCCTGCACAGTAACCCAAGAACCAGTAACATAGAGGGAATGGATGTTTCTAATGCAGTGGAAATCATCAGACTGGTTAGGTTAGTGGAGAGATCAGTCTGATCAGCTCAGCAGGGAATGCCTGGCTTTGTTTTCCTTGTCACACCTGTCCACCCACCTCCACAGGGACTCCCTCTGCCCACTGTGCCATGTGCTATGGGGGGAGATGAGTAAAATGAGTGGGATGTGCTGTGTGTGTTGTCATTGCCTCCCACCAGTGCGTTGGAGGAACACCTGCTCCATGCAGAACAGCTAATACAGCTCAGTATAGGTGGAAAGCAATGGATTCCTTGTATTGCAGGGATAAAAAGTCCATTATTCCATGTACACTGCTGATCTAATGGTCATTACTGTGAGCTGACTGATAGGGATCTCCTCTTATTATTAGATGTGATGAAGTGGAGCAGTGCAATCCTCTATAGTCTATACCGTCATCAGTGCAGGAATGTCTTCTGTGCTTAGACTAGACAGGGGGATCCTGGGCACATGTGATCATCCCTATAATCTGTCAGATTACTGACCCAGTCCCTTCTGATCTATCGGATCACTGCCCTAGACTATACCTCTGACCTACTGGATCCATGCCCCAGTCCCCTGTGATCATAGCCCTGTGTGCCCCTTCATTTGTGGGATCACTGCCCTAGTCCCTTCTGATCTATCGGATCACTGCCCTAGACTATACCTCTGACCTATTGGATCCATGCCCCAGTCCCCTGTGATCATAGCCCTGTGTGCCCCTTCATTTGTGGGATCACTGCCCTAGTCCCTTCTGAGCTATTGGATCACTGCCCTGCACCCCCTGATTTGTGGGATTACAGCCCCTATACCCATTTTATCTATGAGAATGGGATCACAGCTCTGTAACCCCCCCCCCCCCCCAGAAATCTGTAACATTACAGTCTCTGCACCGTCTGATCTATAAGATCACAGTCTCTATGCCCCCCTGGTCTGTAAAATGACTACCCCAGTCCTCTCTGATCTATGGGGTCACAGCCTCTGCACCACCTTATCTGCTTATCTGTGGGATTACAGCCTCTGATCTATGGGATCACTAATCGGTATCCCTGGATCAGGTGTGATCTATGCCCCAGTACTTGTTGATCTGCGTGATCACAGCCTCTGTACCCCCTGATCTGTAGGATCACCCCAGCCATGTCCCTCCTGATTTGTGAATTGCAGTTTCTGTGCCACCTTATCTATGTTATCACAACCCCTGCACCCCCCACCGTGTCTTTGACGTTAAGTGTTTAGTCCTCCCTGTACCG
>BLSH010354176.1:798713-820989 GCA_018402905.1 Glandirana rugosa | reverse complement strand
GCAGCTCTGAAATATGGCAAAACTGGTGGCAAGTGGCATCTTGGCAGCTGTACGCTTGACTTTTCTCAGTTCACGGGCAGTTATTTTGCGCCTTGGTTTTTCCACACGCTTCTTGCGACCCTGTTGGCTATTTTGAATGAAACGCTTGATTGTTCGATGATCACGCTTCAGAAGCTTGGCAATTTTAAGAGTGCTGCATCCCTCTGCAAGATATCTCACTATTTTTGACTTTTCGGAGCCTGTCAAGTCCTTCTTTTGACCCATTTTGCCAAAGGAAAGGAAGTTGCCTAATAATTATGCACACCTGATATAGGGTGTTGATGTCATTAAACCACACCCCTTCTCATTACTGAGATGCACATCACCTAATATGCTTAATTGGTAGTAGGCTTTCGAGCCTATACAGCTTGGAGTAAGACAACATGCATAAAGAGGATGATGTGGTCAAAATACTCATTTGCCTAATAATTCTGCACACAGTGTATTAAGTGACATATGGTAGGAAGTGATATGATCATTGAAGTTCTTGTCCAGCGTACAATATCACAGTTGTGCACAATGGACATCCTTTAAAATTGAATTGCTTTTATATTAGATTTTTAAGTGTGCAGATTTAAAATATATATCAGATGGGGTGCAAGAGGCAATACGGTTTATTTCTGTACTCACATTATGAAACAATGGGGGACTGAACAGAACATTTCCAGAGTTGTTTCTGCAATTGAGTGTAGAATATCTTTTAGGTTATGAGTTAGCGGACGAGAGGTCCGTGAAACGCGTCAACCCGCACACTCTTGTGGCTGTAGCCATTGTCTGCTGTATTGTCATTTACTATTTGGATTTACCATTAAAGTCATCATTTATATCTCGGAGTGCGGTCCCTACATTTGTTCACTAGAATATCTTTTGCTTGACTGAAAACACTGTTGAAATATTATATCATGTTGAAATTGCTTGTATAAGGCAACCATTGTGCAAAGGTCTGTAGGAACTTTTCTTCTGATCCACTTTGTTACATGAATGTAACTAACTACGAAGTACTCTCTGAAATGAGTGTGTTACAAAGTATATCATAGCTTCTGCTTGCAAAATTGGAAATATGATTGTTATTTGTAAATGGTCAGTTCAAATAATAGTGGTATTATAGCTCTAGGTGAAGTTTTGGTGGACTGAGTCACCTATTGGATTCTTGCATTTACTTGGGACCCCAATGACCCTCCTGCTCTCCTTCCTAGCTCTGCAACAAACCTCCTTGACATTTTGGAAATTCTCACCTCACGGTGGGGTATTGGCGCTCTGACTGTGTAATTCTTAATACTACCTGGCTGGGTATACTTTCTTATAAAATAAATTACCAAAAGACCAACAGGTAGAGTTTGATCTCTGCGGGAGTGCAGATCCATGAACTCAAGTACAGAGATCTCAATAATGGAGGCTTCTTGAAGACCTCAAATGTTGAGCGACCCCATTGCTAGGATGAAACTGTATAAACAAAGCCCCCTTGAAAAAAACATGCAGAAAACGTACCTGTCTGAGTCAGATTTTCTTAAGAGCTATCGCACTCTTTCAGGTGTGTCGGATATTGAGCCCCATTCTGAATTTGCACTCCCTGGCTGCTATTTCACAACTGTGTCCTGTAATGATGCAGCGGCCCACAGGAGGAACCACATCATTTAGTCTCCTACTGTGAATCCCAACCACAGCACTACCTGCCTGGAGTATGCATGTCCTCCCTGTGCCTGCGTGGGTTTCCTCTGGGTACTCCGGTTTCCTCCCACATTCCAAAGACATGCTGGTAGGTTAATTGGCTCCTGTCTAAATTGGTCCTAGTATATGTATGAATGTGAGTTTGTAAGCTCCTTGAGGGCAGGGACTGATGTGAATGTAAAATGTATATGTAAAGCACTGTGTAAATTGATGGCACTATATAAGTACTAATAATAAATAAAATAAATGTATTGTGGTTCCTCCTGCTGACACCACATGCTATGTGACACAGCCAGAAGTGTCGGAGAGTAGCAGTGCCTATGTATCTCTGCAAGAGAGCAATGTTTGGATTCACCATCCGCCAAATATTAATTTCCAAGGGGCTCTGGATAATTATTTTAACCAAGTAACACAACAGGGTTGCAGTACACACTAAAAATTGAATCATTTTGGATGGACTGAGCCTTTACCATACCGTGAACTCACAAATTATCTTCTCTCTGAAAGGCTGGATATTTAAATTTGTGAAAGAACTATGACCATAAATCATTGCAGTGCAGTCTGCTGTCAGTAGATCTATTTTCCAAAGGTTATCTCATTTTTAGATATATTTATACTGCTTTGAAATGAGACTGTAAGCTTTGAAAGCAGGGAGTGATGTTTACCTGATTGTTTAATAGTTACACTTCAGAATTGTATCTGCTGACTGTAATAGTCTTTCCTGCATTCCCATTTATCTGTATGCTCAAGAGTACTGTGTATCTTTTGGCACTTGAATAAACGTATATGCTGTCAAGTCTTGTGGTTTCTTGATTCAGAGCGAAACCTTCAGGTGAAATAGAAGTTCAACACTTGGAACCAAAAATCATTAAAGCAAAATAAAGCTTTAATATATTGCAGCTTGCAGATTTTTAGATGGGTGGATGCACTACTGTTTTTTTTTTTTTTAGACCTTTTTTTTTTTTTTCACCTGTCGATTCAGCCAGTAAGTCTGCTATTTTTCAACTTTTTTAACCACTTGCCGACCACGTACTGTATATATACGGCGGCAGTGTGGCTCTATCCCGCGAATCGCCGTATAAAAGCGGCAATCCGCGCGTGCGCAGTTAGTGGGCGGGAGCGCGCCGCTGCTGGCGCACTCTGCAGGAGGACCCGATGGCTGCCGGTGAGCCGCGATGACCTGACAGAAAGAAAGAAAGGGGAACCGCCAATGTAAACACGGCGGTTTCCCGCTTTGTCAGGTGGCATGTAAGAGATCCATTGATCCCTGTCACTAAGATCAGTTAGATCTCTTATGCCCCTGGTAGCCCAGCCCCCTCAGTTAGAACACTCCTAGGGAACACCGTTAACCCCTATAGCTCCCCCTGCAGGTTAACCCCTTCACTGCCACTGACATTTACACAGTAATCAGTGGATATTTAAATTTCTGATCGCTGTATAAATGTCATTGGTCCCAAAAAAGTATCAAAAATGTCCGACAGGTCCGCCCCAATATCAAAGTCTCGACAAAAATCGCAGATCGCCGCCATTACCAGTAAAAAAAAAAAAGGGAAAAATGCCAGAAATAAATTCTAATGGTTTGTAAACACGGCAACTTTTGCGCAAAACAATCAATAAACGCAGATTGCGATTTTTTTTTTTACCAAAAATATGAGGAAGAACATAAATTGGCCAAAACCGATCAATAAATTTGTTTTTTTATATATATATTTTTTTTTTGGATTTGTATTTTAGCAAAAAGTAAGAAATATTGTTTTTTTTTTTGCAAAATTGTCTCTTTTTTTTTGTTAATAGCGGTGATCAGAAATGAAGCAGTGGTGATCAAATACCACCAAAAGAAAGCTCTATTTGTGGGGGAAAAAAGACACAAATTTAGTTAGATTACAACGTCGCACGACTGCGCAATTGTCAGTTAAAGCGACGCAGTGCTGAATCACAAAAAGTGCTCTGGTCCTACAGTGAGAAATTCTTCCAGGGATGAAGTGGTTAACAGACCAAGCTGTGCATCAAAAGTGTCAGTTAGAAGACAGCAACAAACCATTTACCACTAACAGAGGTGCTTATAATGATCAGCTTTTATTAATTTATGTAAAACCTTTATGCTAAAAGGAGCAAAACTGTTTCTGTAACTGCTTCCTTAACTGGAGTTTGTTATCCACTTATGTAAAGTCCATCTAAATGTCTAACACTACCCTCTCCAGACAATGCTGCTGTCTAAGGGTGTCTATACTGCTCCTTCATACATACAGCGGAGGAATGAGTGTAGCCCCCTTAAAGTGGAATTACA
This sequence comes from Glandirana rugosa, assembly GCA_018402905.1. Taxonomy (NCBI): domain Eukaryota; kingdom Metazoa; phylum Chordata; class Amphibia; order Anura; family Ranidae; genus Glandirana; species Glandirana rugosa. The sequence goes on along the minus strand of BLSH010354176.1, from coordinate 816,995 downwards.
CCCTTTTTTTGAGCTTGTACTTATTATAGGCTTACCTGTAGGTACAGTGAATATCTCCAAAATCTGCATGGTTTAGAAGATATTCACACTGCATGCAGCTGATGACAACACCGGCACATGCGCTCTCAAGGGACGGCATACACGGATGAAGATAGAAGCGCCTTCAGTGGTGACAACACACCGCTGGAGGGCTACGTTCTAAGGTATTTCATAATGTGCTAGTATGTGATGGATGCTTGTACATTATTCCATTGTCTGACTACCGCTTTAAGCCATTATGTCATTGTTTACTACCGCTTTCAGGCAGAAATGTGTTACTGGCAGGATCACCAGGTAAAAATAAAGAAAGCTGCGATATATAAATCTTTGTTTTGGGGATTTAGTTCCACCTTAAAGGAAACCTGAACTGAGACAAATATGTTGGCTGCCATTGCTGACCTTCCACTGAAAACACTGGTTACCTGGCGGACTCTGGCTTCTGAGACCCTAAAGCTGGTCATACACTGTAAGATTTCTCTTGCCAGCACTGTGGGCGGAATGACAGATGTCACTCAATTCCCCCATGCATGGCCAAGAGTGCGGCTAGATGAATCTTTTCTGCTGACCATTGTATTCTGACAGCCAGCACCTGTGGCTGTCAGAACACCCCAACGGTGGCTGCATCTAATTGGATTTTTTAAAAGAGCTTACTATCTAAAAGGGAGGGAAAAGTGATACAAAAGACAAAAGAAATTAACTGTGTGGGGGATGAGTTGTTTGAATATTAACCCCTTGATGCCGGCCGCACGCATATATGTGTCCGCTCGGCAAGTGGGCCTAAACGCAGAGTGGCCGCATGTATGCGGTCCTGTAAAAACAACTTACCATGCCGGGAGTGCGCTCCCAGCATGGTTGCTGACTGGTACCAGAAAGCTCCTGATACATACTAGGGAGCTTTTCGATCATGTGACCACTGTGACAGCCAAACACAACGGTCACCTGATCAGATACCCCTCCCGGCATCTGAAACCAGGGCTAGGGGTTAAAATTTCAGTTTTCAGTTTTTGGGATCACCTAAAGGCGGACAGAGCAGGAGATAGTCAGACAGATTGGAGTAAGAAGTTCCAGAGCAGGGAAAAAGTCTCTGGAGAAGTCCTGGATGCAAGCATGGAAGGGGAGGAGACAAGGAACCTAAAGAACAGTGGGTCTTGGTCTCCTACAGTCCTTATGCAAGGACTATGGAAACTGCCATTGCTGACTTCTTTCTGAAAAACGCTTGCTGCTTAGGTCTTCAATACTTCTTCAGTTACTCACCCACAGCAAGTATGCTGGCCAGGAAAGTAAAGAAGTGTCATACTTCCAAGTCATTGATTCAAAATACCGAAGTATAGGAATCAACATAGCAGCTAGGCAAGTAGTATTTTGAGAAAGAGCACTTTACAATGGTCCAGGTTTCCTCGACAGGTTTACTGTAAGCAAATTATTATAAAAAGATATTTGACAATGAAACCAAATGCTTAGCTACCATGCGTGGTTTATCTTGCATACATTCAGATATTTTGTTTGTTTACTATCTTTCTTGCATTCCTTCATGCAGACAGCATTGGGGTTTGCCATGAACATGTCCATTGACCCATGATTATGTGCTAGGGGTACTTTCCATGGTCCCAATTGTTTGCTTTTATTGATTTGTAATAGGTATAGGTCACTAATACTGCTGCAGGTAACTGCTGTGCGTCCTCTGGCACATAACCATCGAGAACTGTTCTTTATTTTCAGCTAATTTTTTTCCTGCAGAGGAAGTCGGAGGAATTCTTCTCTCAGGACTATCACTTTTAGAAGTTCTAATGACAATACCTTAAAAGCAGGAGCCAAGCAAGGACAATGCACTGTTTGCCTTTGGTAACAATGCATATTGTAGAGTTGAGCAAATAATTCCCTTGACAGTTTGTCAAATCCTCTGATAAGATCTACCACATTCACATTTAGGCTAGGTTCACACTGCTGCGAACTGTACTGTGAATAGATTGCGTTGCGATAGATTAAATTCGCAAGTCATCTCCAATAACATAGGGTTCTATCAGGGCAGTTCACATTGATGCGTTGCGAATCTAATCCGTGAAGAAAAAGGGTCCTGTGCGAGTTTGATCCGTGTGCGATGCTGTGCGTTGCGAATTCAGCTCCATAGACTACAATAGAACACGGATTGAAAACGCAATCTCCCATTCACATCACTGCGATAGCTTCTCCCTCCAACTCCAGCTACAGCTTTGCAGTAGATTCGCACCAACACATGTAGAAATCACACTTGTGTCTGAACTGAAAAAACTTGCATCGCAAACGTATCCAATTCGCAGAAAATTTGCACCGCAGCAGTGTGAACCTAGCCTTAGGCCTCATGCACACAGGACGTGATAAAACCGTTCTAAAAACGTCAGTAACTGTGTAGTGAGTGTTTCAGTTTTCTTCAGCGTTTCGCTCTAGCGCTTTTGAGCAGTAGCATTTTTTTTGTTTTTTTTTCAATGTACCAAAAACGTTGGTGAGCCACGTTTTTGCGCAGTAGCGTTTTTGAGCGTTTTTGCACGTTTTTGATAGTTTGAGCGTTTTTACAGCTGAAAAACTTCTCTTAGAACCCACTGGTCTTGGGGGGGGGGGGGGGGGTTTACAGCTCAAAAACAGTTGCTAACAGCCTATGTGTGCATGAACACCTGGGATAAAATGATGGGGAGTTTATTGACTATATGAAAAAAACGTCTGAAAAACAGCAGCTGTAAAAACGTCCTGTGTGCATGATTACTCATCAACTGGTATATAATACCCATGCAGTTTTTTTTATTATTTTTGTTTGAACAAAAGGGTCATTGGATGAAGTACCAAATTGTTCATTGTCAATTTTAATGTGTGAAGTCGTGACTTAATCATTTAGTTTCATTATGTTGTTTGTAATGTTCTAGTATAAAATTGTTTAATATATATTTTAACCCAAAACTGTTTCATAGTAATTAAGGTTAGAACCCTTGTCAGATTTGTAGGAGATGCAGAGATGCTTTGACTTGTTGATATCAGTAGCCTTTTAGCCACATGGGCCATGATTTATCAAGCTGTAAAAACACGGAAGGATTAAGTGGCCTCTTATATTGAAGACAGATTATTTGCATCACCACAGGGTGGCACTGTGGATACAAGAGTGATGAAAAAGTGACCTCACAGATTAAATTATCAGATAAGATAATACTATTTCATAAGTCACGTAAGCACACCTTAATGGGGAACTAAAACGCCCATAGCCTGTTTGAATCTCGGTCGGTTCATGAGATTCGAACCATGTATGGGCAGGCTGATTGTGCCCAAGTTGATTGATCGATCAGCTTGGGTATAACCAGCCTGTTGGATTTTCCATGCGATGTTTGCCAACGGCTATAGCTGCTAGCAATAATCACTGTGTGTTCCCCCGGCAGGGGCGGCTCCTCCCAGTGGGAAAACACTATAGCTCCAGGCAGTGCGTTGATGGGAGAATCAAGCAATTTTCAGGAAAGATAATCGCTCCATCTATGGCTGGCTTTAAGGCAACATTTTTAAAAAAATTTGGATAGAGTAAGGGAAGATTATAACCACTGTCACTTTTTTCCTCTGTGTTCCATTGGGGAAATTTACCTTTGTTTCCTGTCCAGTACCAAAACAGGGAGTGATAGGAAACCTCTCCAGTGAATCCTAGGGTGTCACCAGGTCACCAGAATTAGTGTCCCCATTGGAAGATTTCCCCTCTTCTACTGTTCTAGTGACAACCCAAAATTTGGGATTTTTTTCGCTTTCACTCTCGGTGATAATGATAAACAGGACAAATGGAGAGGGCGAATCTACCTAATGGGAGCACAGATAGCAATAAAAACTTACAGAGGTTCCAATCCCTCTCCACTCTGTCCAAAACTAAACAAACGTTTTGCCTTTAGTTATGTTGTAAAGCCCAACTCCAGGCACAGTGGTTTTAACATTAAAAATTGTTAATATTTACTATGATTTGGTAAATCCATAATTATTTTTTTAATTACATAGCAGTTCCTAAGTTGATGCTAGAAAGTATAGCGGGAACACCACTTCCAGGATCCTGCTGCATAGGAAATAGGATTGTCACCTGTCCCATACAAGATAGCATTGTTCTGGATTATTAAGGTAATAAGCTGCATCCCATATTCATTTATTAAGAGATGCAGTTTGTATCATATTTTTAACTGTACCGCCTCCCCCTGCCTCCAAAGCCTATGGGCACCCTTGAACTGTTGTCTTTCATTCATAGACACTAGTGTTGCACCGATATCGGTATTGGTATCAGCAGGGGAGGGCTGGGCCAGGGGGCAGGGTGGCAATTGCCCCCCAGGCCACCCCAACTTACAATCGAAATGGCCGGTGACCGTTGCCCACTGACAATATTCTCTTTTTGTGAAGGAAGTAGGGGCCAGGGGCACGGCCGCCAACTAACTGCAAGGAGAGGGGGGGCGCCCAGGGCCAGCCCTACCATGGATGATGTCTATTATAGGAGCCGGTCTAGGAGGCGGGAATCCATATGACAGTGTCCGTGCCAGGTAAGCAGGAGATCCCCGCTCTTTGTAATCCGGCAGCTCTCCTCTTTCTGCATTGCAGGTTGCATTGGATGGGCACTGGTGAGACTGCATTGATGGGCACTGATGAGGTGCACCTCCTTTGTTGCTATTAACATTAAATTATGTTACCACATTGTATCATATTTGTCTTGCTTCATAACATCAATATCTATTATAAAACCAGGTGGGCATGGATGGTGAGCTGATTCGGTAGTTCAGTGGGCCACTTTACTGGATTTGTCCCCCAGGCCTAAGGCTGCCAGCCCTCCCCTGGGTATCAGTGCCAATACTAACCATTTACACAAGTACTTGTACTCATGCAATTCCTCCAATACTAACCGATACTTTTTTCATTGCGACTTCCATTGACTTCTGTTAAATGAAGTCGCAAGCTGCAATGAAATTATAGGTCAAAATCATACTGATCTGCAGCTTTGAAATCTCGCTGAAGTAGTGCAACTTTAAAGCCGTAGCCTGATTTCAAAGCCACACTGTGGGGCTTTGAAATCTCACTAGTTCATTGCGATTTCAAAGCCGCAGATCGATGCTATTTGGACTGACGATTGCATTGTGGCTTGCAACTTCATTTAACAGGAGTCAATGCAAGTCGCGATGAAATTGAAAATGGGGTGCAACTTGTCATGCGATTTTGAACTGTCAAATCGCATGACAAATTTCACTGATGTGACCCTAAAAAAAATGCATCCAAGGGCAAAATAGTTATCGGTAATTGGTATCACCGATTACTTGAGAAAAAGTATCGGTACTCATACTCGGTATTGAGAAACTGGTATCGAGCCCAATAGACGCTGGGGTTGATTTACTAAGCCCGGGTTCACACTGAACGTGAGTTTTAACTTGTATGAGTTCAAACCCGCATTTCAGTGCTATTTTGGGGGCGATTTGAAAAACATCTGTGCAGGTTACTGCACAGATGTCTATTGAAATCGCTCCCGAAGTTGCCAAAAGTAGCGAAGGAACTACTTTTGGAAATCGGTGCGGTGCCGTAAAGTCGACATCACACTAACTGGGACAGTGCCATTGCCGGCAATAGGCTGCATTTTGGCATGCGATTTGACATGTCAAATCATGGCGATGTGAATGGGGGCTAATACTGGAGAGTGCAAAATTTGGTGCAGCTGTGCATGGTATCCAATCAGCTTCTAACTTCAGCTTCTTCAATTAACCGCTTAAGGACCGGGCCTGTTTGTCAAACTTGTTGTTTACAAGTTCAATTCAGTTTTCTTTTGCTAGAAAATTACTTAGAACCCCCAAACATTATATATATTTTTCCTTCAAATACCCTAGAGAATAAAATGGCGATTGTTGCAATACTTTATGTCACACCGTATTTGTGCAGCGGTCTTACAAACACATTTTTTTTGGGAGAAAAATAAACATTTTTGAATTAAAAAATAGGAAAACGGTAAAGTTAGCCCAATTTCTTTTCTATATTATGAAAGATAATGTTACGCCAAGTAAATTGATGCCCAACATGTCATGCTTCAAAATGGCGCCCGCTCGTGGAATGGCGACAAACTTTGATACTTAAAAATCTCCACAGGTAACGTTTAAAAATGTTTACAGGTAACCAGTTTTAAGTTACAGAGGAGTTCCAGAATTATTGCTCTCGCTCTAACGATTGCGGCGATACCTCACATGTGTGGTTTGAATACCATTTACATATGTGGGCGCGACTTGCGTATGTGTTCAATGTTCGCGCAAGCTCGGAGGGACAGGGTGCTTTAAATTTTTTTTTTCTTATTTATTTAACTTTTTATGTTTTAGTTTTACATTGTCTTTAAAAAAAAAAAGGAATGTTAACATCCCATGTAATAGAAATAAGTAGGACAGTGCCTCTTTAATGTGAGATCTGGGGTCAAAAAGACCTCAGATCTAACATTTAGACTTAAAAGCAAGTCTTAAAAAAAACCAAAAATCCCCTTTAACCACTTACCAACCAGAAGGTTTTCCAGCTTTAGGACCACGGCACTTTTTGCGATTCGGCGCTACGTCGCTTTAACTGACAATTGCGCGGTCGTGTGACATTGTACCCAAACAAATTTTGCGTCCTTTTTTTTCCCACAAATAGAGCTTTCTTTTGGTGGTATTTGATCTCCTCTGTGTCATTTCTGATCGCCGCTATAAACAAAAGAAGAGCGACCATTTTGCAAAAAAACCCAAATTTCTTACTTTTTGCTAAAATTCAAATCCAAAAAAAAAAATATAAAAAAACATTTTTTTTCACCGTTTTTGGCCGATTTATATAATTCCTCATATTTGTGATAAAAAAAATCGCAATCTGCATTTATTGATTGGTTTGCGCAAAAGTGGCCGCGTTTACGGATGGTGAGAATTCATTTCTGGGGTTTTTATTTTTTTTTTATTTTTTACTAGTAATGGCGGCGATCTGCGATTTTTAGCGGTACTGCGATATTGGGGCGGACATGTCGAACATTTTTGACACTCTTGTGGGACCAATGACATTTATTCAGCGATCTGAAATTTAAATGTCCACTGATTACTGTATAAAAGTCATTGGCAGTGAAGGGGTTAACCTGGGGGGGGGAGCTAGGGGTTAACTGTGTTCCCTGGGTGTGTTCTTACTGTGGGGGGGTTGGGCTACAATGGGCATGAGAGATCTAACTGATCCCAGTGACAGGGATCAGTAGATCACTCATGCCCCTACTAACAGAGCGGGGAACCGCCGTGTTTACATCGGCGGTTCCCCGTTCTTTCCCTGTGGCCGCTCATCGCGGCTCGCCAGCGGACATCGGATCCGCCGAGCCACGGACACACTCCTCAGGAGTGCGGCGGGCGTGCGCGCCCCCTAGTGGCTGATTGCAGATCGACGTCTTTTTACGGCGATTCGCGCTCAGCATCCCGACTGCCGACGTGAAAACACGGCGCGCGGTCGGGAACTGGTTAAGACCACTGGGCGTAAGTGATGTTTGACGACGCTTCCGTCATCCAATGGTATGGAGCTGAGTTGGAGCCATCATTCCCATACAGGACTCCATGCCTCTCAGGGGATAGGATCTGATCATCTCTGCTGCTACCAACGGCTCCGGTAAGCTGCTGAGACGACCGGAGTGATAAAAGTGATCTCGCGGCGAATCCGCCGTGGAGACCACGTTCACCATAAAGCGGACCACCCGTCGTTTTTAAAAATACCGGGGTTATGGCAGCTATCTGCTGCCATAACAACGTATTTAGCGGCAAAGAGCCGACGTATAACGATGGTGGACGGTCCAGAAGTGGTTAAGCTTTGACATTAAAACCTGGAAGCTGATTTGTTTCTATGCAGAGCTGCACCACATTTTGCACTCTGCAGTTTTAGTATATTAACCCTACTGTATTTTCTGATGCCAGCTTAGAGGGGCTTAGTAACTGATAGGTAAGTAACAAGTCAATTATGGATTTATGTTCATATAGAACAAAATGTTAAAAACAAAGAATATGAAAAATGTTAAAAGCAAACTGTGCCTGGAGCTGGGCTTTAAGGCCTACAGTCCTGCCTTGGCTATTACTGATAGAAATACTGAAAAAGTAGGCTTAGAGTGACATCTTGTGTTAGTAAATGGAAATGGATCACACATTTAATTTAAACAAATAATTAAATCTCAGCTCAACTCCCAACATTTTGAGATGGAAACGAGGAACACCTATTAGCAAAAACATGTAGGCATACGACACACCTCCCTGCCACACCCCTTTAAAGGAGAATTATTAAAAAAAAATATTTCTTAAGCCCACAAGTGCTTTTTTACCACTACTATTCCTTCATATTGTCTTTTGAATTTTACAAATGCAGCAATTTATAATTTGGATAAAAAGTTTAGCACTATGAAACACTTTTTGAAAGATAAATAGTGCATTTTATATACAATTATATAGATCAGACCAAAATGAGGGACAAATGAGGAGGAAAGAGGGACAGAGGGACTTTGTTCCAAATTAGACCTACCCAGCTGGCGAAGAATGCATCAATTCTTCTGTAATTAGTCGAGAGGACACTGTCCAGCATAACCTGAAGTTGTGCACAATAGTGTAGGATAGCTCAAAAGCCCTAGAGAAAAAGTGTACTCCTATTGTGGTCTTCGATGTACTCAGAAGGTGGTCAGACAGAGTCTGTGCAGTCATTTACATTACAAATCAGGACCCTGGCAATTACAACTTTTGGCACAGTCAGATTTTGTCTTCGGTGCAGAGGATCCTGGTGCAGTAGAGTGAGATAGATTGATATAACAGAGGGTTAGTGACAGCCTCATTTACATGTGGGATTAGAGATATATGGAGCATTCCTCTAGCAGGAATTATAGGTGTATATGAACAGCTGGGGCCATTCAGGCTGTACAAATGAATAGCAAGCTGACAGTGGCCTCACCTGTCCATTTACATTTTCAGATACAATCACACATGGGACAATTATCTGCAGTTAGGTATAGATGGTCATCCCTGACCAGACACATTTTCCATCATTAGTGGGGCTATCTTTAAATTTAACATTGATCACTATTCATCACTATGAATAAAAAAAGTGCCTATTTTTTTTTGCATACATTTTCCATTGATTGAGGGAACATGGAAGAACTATGGAAGGTCTAGCTAAGACAACTAATTAGGCCTAAATAGAGAGGGAAGGACAGAAGAAGATACCAAAATCATATTCTAAACAAGTTGCAATGGCTAAAAACTGCCACTAGATGTCAACATACTACAGAAAAATGGTGACCTCATGCCATTCAATACCAGACTTAAAAATTACATGAAAGTGTAAGAGAACAGAGTGTGTCTTCCAGAAGCACTGTGGGTGTTTCACATCATTATAGAATCTCATTTTTCAAACAGGTAGGCCTCATTTGTAGCCAATCAGACTCTATTGTATGACACAGTGCTGTAAATCTAATACTGGCAGCTTGCTTACAAGAAAGGGAGTACGCAGGAGTCTTCAGCTGGAAGTGACCAAGTAAGAAGAAATTCAGGGTCCATTTTTCCATGTAGTCACCCAGATGCTGTGCACAAAGACGATGACTGCAGTTGTCAAGGAAAGGTAAGGTAGGGTATATGTGTTTTCTTGGAGTACTTATTTAAAGTGTAACTATAGAAAAATCCTTTTTTTTTTTTTTTTTACGCTCTTTTTACTGCCATCGGAGGCTCCATTGGAGAGATTCCTTCATTTCCTGTCTGGTATAAGGTTGTTTTAAAGTGTTACTAAACCCACAACAGTAAAATCAGTCTATATATGCAGTAAAGCATGCTTATTATACTCAATGTAGAACCTAAGGGGTTGATCCCCTGCATTGTGTAAAAAAGGCTGTTTGGTCCTGTCTCCTCTGTTCCTCCCCTTCTTCCGCAGTCCCCCCAATTCATCTGCTGATATTTACAAAGGTATGGGACAAGATGCACATGCTCAGTTTGGTGTGTATTGCTAGAAAGTATTTTTCTTAGGAGAGTGCATGTGATCAGCACAGGGCCGATCAGCACTGTCCAGACAGAGGGTCAGGGGTCCAGCAGCCTGATAGGACAATCAGGGGGAGAATGACAACTACTCCTACAAGCTTTAATGAGACACTGCTAGAAGTCACAAGACTGCTATATACTGCTGATGAGAAAAAGGTATTTAGCAGTTTATATTTATTAAAATAATTTCATTTCCATGTTCTGTGTACTGTGAGAGACCAGATATAGTGAATGCAGGGTCCTGGGTTTAGTAACACGTTAAAGACAGGAAATGTGGAGAAGTCTCTCTAATAAAATTACAGGCTGAAGTACTTTTTTCAGCTAAGTAGGGGAATGCTAGAACCTCTGTCAGCTTTTTATTGTTGTAAGAATAGAAAAAGAAAAGAGGGCACACTGGCCTAGTGAATTATCCAACAGATTTATTAAAAGATATGAATAAAATCATAAAGATGTCTACTCACAAAAATAAGTTTAAAACACGCTTATCAGGCCACATGTGTGGCTATCTCTCATTGGTTGCCCGAATCACCGACCTGGGGTGGGGGGTCCTGGATGAGACAGCCTGAGGGGTCTCATCCAGGACCCCCTACTCCCAGGTTCAGTGATTTTTTTTCTCTGCTCACAAACCACTTGCCGAAGCTTCTCAAACTGGATCTCTGAGAGTCCTGTGTCATCTCTATACTAAAGTGACCAGATTTTTAAAATTAAATCCGGGGACATATTTTTTTTTTTCTATTGGCAAATGGTAAACTATTTTATAAGGATATTTTCCTCAAATTATAAATGCAGTGTATGTAGTATGTGTTTATGGAATGTTTGTATGATATATACATTGTTTCTCACATTTCACCCATGAGATAAAAAACAGATACTTCTTAGATTTTTTTGAGATATGACTACCAAATGTTATCAAGATAAGATAGAGAAAAAACAGAGTGCAGAGTTCAGGAATGTGTTACGTAAAGAATGCAGGGCTCACTAGTGCGCTACATAAAAGATGCAAGGCTCAGGAGTGCACTACATAAAGAATGCAGGGCTTAAGAGCGTGCTACATAAAGAATGCAGGGCTTAAGAGCGTGCTACATAAAGAATGCAGGGCTTAAGAGCGTGCTACATAAAGAATACAGGGCTCAGGAGTGCACTACATAAAGAATGCAGGGCTAAGGTGCGCGCTACATGAAGAATTCAGGGCTCAGGAGCACGCTACATAAAGAATGCAGGGCTCAGCAGTGCGCTACATAAAAAATGCAGGGCTCAGCTGTGCCCATCTATGCAGACTCACCCGTGCACATATATGCAGCCTCACCAGTGCCCATCAATGCAGCCTCCCCAGAGCCCATCAATACAACCTCACCAGTGCCCATTTATGCAGCCTCACCAGTGCCCATTTATGCAGCCTCACCAGTGCCCATTTATGCAGCCTCACCAGTGCCCATCTATGCAGCCTCACCAGTTCCCAGCAATGCAACCTCACCAGTGCTCCTCTAAGCAGCCTGAACAGTGCACAGCAATGCAGATTGACCAGTGCCCAGCAATGCAGCTTCAACGGTTGCCATCTATGCAGCTCGACCAGTGCCCATCAATGCAACCTCACCAGTGCCCAGCAATGCAGCCTCACCAGTGCCCATCCAATGCAGCCTCACCAGTGCTCATCCAATGCAGCCTGACCAGTGCCCAGCAATGCAGCCTCACCAGTGCCCATTTATGCAGCTTGACCACTGCCCATCAATGCAGCCTCTTCAGTGTCCATCCAATGCAGCCTGACCAGTACCCAGCAATGCAGCCTGACCAGTGCCCATCAATGCAGCCTGATCTGCGGTGGCTGGTCAGTAAGGGGAACTTGGGCGCCGCCTCCCCGCCGATGACAAGAAAAAAAAAAAAGCCCGTCCCCCTACAGGAGGCGCTGGTATATTGACATATTTTTTCTCGGCTCCTTGATGTCTGCTGACAGCAAGTAGTGAGCCGATTGGTCACTCATAAAAGCGAAAGTAAGTGCACCAAAGAGGTGCACTTGCTTTCATTAATTGGCTGCCCTGAGCCAATGACTGACTGGCGTTGGATGCTGTGGGCGGGGGCGGCACTGTGGTGGACATGCTGGCTGTGTGATTACTCACGCAGGCACAGCACTCCGCCGGGTTTCAGTCCCAACTTCCCACACCGCAAGCCGATCTCTGCACACTCCTGCCTGCCTATTAGATGGGGTAAGTGTGGGACTTGCCGCAAGCCCCTATGTGGGGCTCTGTTTACCCTATCTGGGACCCTGTATACCCTATCAAGTGACTGTATACCCCATCTGGGGCTCTGTATACCCCATCTGGGGCTCTGTATACCCCATCTGGGGCTCTGTACACCCCATCTGGGGCTCTGTACATCCTATCTGGAACCCTGTATACCCTATCTGGTGATTGTATACCCTATCTGGGACGCTGTATAACCTATCTGGGGCTCTGTATACACTATCTAGAATCCTGTATACCCTATCTGGTGACTGTATACCCTATCTGGTGACTGTATACCCTATCTGGGGCTCTGTATACCCTATCAGGGGTTCTGTATACCCTATCTGGGACCCTGTATACACTATCTGGTGACTGTATACACTATCTGGTGACTGTATACCCTATCTGGGACCCTGTATACCCTATCTGGGGCTCTGTATACTCTATCTGGGACCCTGTATACCCTATCTGGGACCCTGTATACCCTATTTGGTGACTGTAAACCCTATCTGGTGACTGTATACCCTATCTGGGACCCTGTATACCCTATCTGTGGCTCTGTATACACTCTCTGGGACGCTGTATACCCTATCTGGTGACTGTATACCCTATCTGGTGACTGTATACCCTATCTGGGGCTCTGTATACCCTATGTGGGACCCTGTATACCCTATCTGGTGACTGTATACCCTATCTGGGACCCTGTATACCCCATCTTGGGCTCTGTATACCCTATCTGGGACCCTGTATACCCCATCTGGTGACTGTATACCCTATCTGGGGCTCTGTATACCCTATGTGGGGCTCTGTATACCCTATGTGGGACCCTGTATACCCTATGTGGTGACTGTATACCCTATCTGGGACCCTGTATACCCCATCTTGGGCTCTGTATACCCTATCTGGGACCCTGTATACCCTATCTGGTGACTGTATACCCTATCTGGGACCCTGTATACCCTATCTGGGGCTCTGTATACCCTATCTGGTGACTGTATACCCTATCTGGGACCCTGTATACCCTACCAAGTGACTGTATACCCTATCTGGGGCTCTGTATACCCTATCTGGGACACTGTATATGTCACGTACCTAATCCTGAAGCCGAGATGCTGAAAGGGACCCCTTGTGGCTAAATGCAGTATACCCCTGAAAGTGGCACAGGAGGTAAAGTGCGAAGAGAAGCACGGGTTACCAACTGCTGGTGTAGACTGGACCTGGAGTGCAGTAACAGCAGAGTATGCTGAGAATTGGGGTCTGTGCTGCAAGTAGATCTGGTAACAGGAGCAGACTAATCAGGATACTAAGCCGGGTCATACGCAGGAGATAAGTAGCAAAGTCCGTTAGGCAAGCCAGGGGTAAAACACAGGAGAATTGTAGCAAAGTCCGTTAGGCAAGAGTCAGGAGCAGAGCCAGGGTCCAAAGCCAGAGGAGCAGAGCAGTAGCAGGTCCAAAGGGAAAGCCGAGTCACAACGGTAATCTCAGGAACAGAATTCTAGTGCAGGAGCAAGGGAGACTGAAGATGATCCAGCGATTTGCTGTCATCAGGGGTTGCCTTAAATAAGGCGCCCTTTGGCCTCATTGGACGCGCCGAGCTCCCCGATTGCGCCTGCGTGTGCGTTGCCCCGTAGTGCCACGCAAGCGCAGCTGCGTATGAACGTTCCGATTGGAACGATCATTCCGATTACAATGAACGTTCCGATCTCCGGAACGATAGTTCGGATCTCCATTGCTGCTTCCCTGACAGTGCCTTCCCCCCCCAAGGGACAGCCTCTGGATGCCCATACTGGCCCATTTTTCTGGATACTTGTTCTGGAAGGCTTGGACCAGGCGTGGTGCATGTACATTGCTGGCAGGTTCCCAGGAATTATCTTCCTGCGGGTACCCCTTCCATTTGACTAGGTATTGCACTTGTCTGCCTCTCTTTCTACAATCCAGAATGGTCTCCACTTCAAACTCAGTTGCACCTTCAACCATGATAGGAGGTGGTGGCACTTCCTCTCTTCCTGGAAAAGGGCTTGGCACTGCGGGCTTCAGTAGGGATACATGGAACACAGGGTGAATCTTGTATGAACTGGGAAGAGCCAACTCAAAGGCCACAGGGTTTATCATCCTCTTGATTTCAAAGGGCCCAATGAATCTAGGTCCCAGCTTCCGTGAAGGACAGGTGAGTCGGAGATTCAAAGCCGACAACCAAACTCTGTCTCCAACTTTGAATGCTGGGTTCTCCCTTCTCCCCCTGTCATGAAATTTCTTATAGCTCTCCTGTGTCTCTTTCATGGCCTTCTGGAGATGCAGATAATTTGACTGGAGGAAGTTGATCCTATCCTGTACTGCGGGAACTGATGCCTCTGGTATGACATTGGGCAAGAAGGAGGGATGGAACCCATAATTGACCCAAAAAGGTGATTGATTGGTAGCAGAGTGAACGGAATTATTGTATGCAAATTCCACACATGGAAGGAGTGGGGCCTAATCATCCTGTGAGCAGGTGCAGAAACATCGCAGATATTGTTCAACCGTTTGGTTGGTCCTTTCTGTCTGACCATTGCTTTGCGGGTGGTGGGCTGATGAAAGGCATACTTCGATGGACAAGGACTTGCAAAGATCTTTCCAGAATTTAGAGGTAAACTGAACACCTCTATCAGACACAATGTTGTCTGGTATTCCATGCAGCCTGACGATTTCTCTGATAAAAAATGTTGCTGTTTCAGAGGCTGTAGGTATACCAATCATGGGTAAAAAATGTACCATCTTAGAGAGGCAATCCACCACCACCAAGATGGTAGTGAAACCCTCTGAGGGGGGTAGCTCAACTATAAAGTGCATCAAGACCTTCTTCTAGGGCTGCTCGTGGATAGGCAAGGGTCTCAACAACCCCCAGGACTTGGTGTTGGAGCCCTTGTTTCATTGGCAAACTGTACAAGAATTGATATAGTCCTTACAATCCTGTTTCCAATTAGGCCACCAGAAGGAACGTTGAATAGGTTCGGCAGCCTTTTGTACCCCGAAATGTTCCGCAAGTTAGTGGTCATGGAATGTCCTTAAGATCTGCAGTCTTATTGGTTGGGGGACAAAGATTTTGTCCTGAGCCCACTATAACCCTTCTCTTCTTGACAGCTTGGACACCTCTGGCCCTGAGTAGTGGCTGGAAGCTTGCTGAATGGCTGACATCACGTCGGGGTGGATAAGGAGGAAGTTCTGTGATGACAGGATGGTCTCAGGTTCTGAAGTCTCAGGGGTGTCAGGGAACATTCGAGACAAAGCGTCGGCTTTGCCATTCTTGGAGCCTGGCCTGTAGGAGATATGGAAGTTGAACCTAGAGAAGAAGAGGGCCCATCTGGCCTGCCGGGGACTCAGTCGTTTGGCAGTTCTCAGATATTTTAGGTTCTTATGGTCGGTAAAGAGCAAGATAGGATGGGCTGCTCCTTCCAACAGGTATCTCCATTCTTCCAGTGCAATTTAATGACCAAAAATTCTCTGTCCCCAACATCATAATTCCTCTCCGAAGGGGACATTTTCCGGGAGGCGAAAGCTGTGGGATGCAGAAGAGCTTTAGGTCCCTGGCGTTGGGATAGTACTGCGCCGGTTGCTATCTCTGATGCGTCTACTTCCAACACATAAGGTAGCACTGGATCGGGGTGCTGGAGCACTGGTGCTGAAATAAACAGGGACTTGAGCTTGTCGAAGGCGATCTGAGCTTCAGGAGACCACTGGAACCCGGATTTGTTGTCGGGTTAATTGTGTGATGGGTGCAATAATGGTAGAGAACACTTTTACGAATCTCCGGTAGAAGTTGGCAAATCCGATAAATTGCTGAATCCCCTTTCTGTCAGAAGGGGCCGGCCAGTCCAGGATTGCTTGCACTTTCTGGGGGTCCATTGAAATACCACCAGTGGAGATGACCAGTCCCAGGAACTGGATGGAAGATTTCTCGAAATCACACTTCTCTGCTTTGACATACAGTCCATGTTTCCTTAGAGTGGCAAGCACCTTTTTGACATGAGCCCAATGGAGTTCCAAAGTAGTGGAAAAAAATCAAGATGTCATGGAGGTAGACGATCAAAAAATTGTCCAGAAATTCTCGAAAAACTTCATTAACCAGATGCTGAAAAGTTGCGGGTGTATCACATAGTTCAAATGGCATGACAAGGTATTCAAAGTGCCCAAATCAAGTTCTGAAGGCTGTCTTCCACTCGTCTCCTTCACGGATCTGCACGAGGTTATAGCCCCCCCCCCCCCGTAGATCCAATTTGGTGAAGATCCGGGCTGTCCTGAACCTCTGGAAGAGTTCCGGGACGAGTGGAAGAGGGTAACGATTCTTCACCGTGATTTTATTAAATTCTCTTTAATCCACACAGGGCCGGAGGGTGCCATCTTTCTTCTGTACAAAAAAGATACCGGCCCCAGCTGGAGTTGAAGAGGGGCGAATAAACCCTTTCTCTAGATTTTCATCGATGTAATTCCGCAGGGCCTCCAGTTCTATCTCCGATAAAGGGAATATTCGTCCAAATGGAATGTCTGCCCCAGGTAACAGTTCAATCGGACAATCATAAGGCCGATGGGGTGGTAATGTGTCAACTCCCCGTTTATCAAAAACGTCCAGGAATTCTTGATACTCCACAGGAACCTTTGGGTGTGTGCCGGACTGGATAGTTAGACAAGTGGCAGGTCTCTTGGGAGCATTAACAAAGCAGTGCTGAGTGCAGTATGTAGAGGAAAACAGAACTTCTTTATTGGCCCATTTTATCTGAGGGTCATGGGCTTGTAGCCAAGGAAGTCCCAGAATTACAGGAAACATGGGGGAGCTGATGATGTTGAAGCGCAAAAATTCTTGATGCCCGGAGTCTGTGGTGGCGAAGATGGGCTTGGTTTCTTGCGTGACGAGGCCTGAGCAGGGCAGAGAGCCGTCAGTGAGGCAGACCCGGAGACTTTGTTGCTTCTGATGAAGGGGAATGTGGAGTCTTGCTGCTAATGTACAGTCCAGGAAGCAGCTACAAGCTGCGGAATCAATGATCGCCAGAAGCCGGACCTCCTCTCCCGCTACCAATAGAACGACAGGAAGGACAAGGTGAGACAAGGAGGGACCAGTAACCTGATAGTGCACTGCATGGTATGAGGGGGACTTGCTGGGTCTCACTGGGCAGTGGAGCAAGTAGTGACCGGCAGTAAAGGCACAGGTTGGCCCGTCGGCGACGCTGCTTATGGTCTCTCCTTCACCCATGTGACCGATCCGGATACTTTGGTATTTTTAGATTTAGAGCTCAGTCATGCAGAAGATAGAATTATTGCCCGAAATCACAACAAACACACGGCTGGGAATTCCTTCCTCCACTTTGACAGCTGTCATTTCCGCCCCTGGCTTTTGAACATCCCGAAGGGCCAATTTTGTAGAATCCAACAAAATTGTACCCTCGAGGGAGACTATGAAAAAGAGGGCAGCATACTAAGGAAAAAATTCAGGGAGAAAGAATACCCTGAAGCTTTGGTTAATGAGGCCTTCGAATTTTATCGCGAGGGGAAATCTCCCAAAAAGTCCGTCCAGGAGGAGACCCAATCCATTAGATTTACCACTACATTCCATAACCAGCACCGGAAAATGGAAGCAGTGTTAAAGCATCATTGGAACATCCTTTCAAACACGACATGTTTACTTGTCCGAAACGTGTTACGGAATGCCGTAACTATGTACGGTTGTTCACCTTGGTTTCAGTTGACTCTAAAAAATCCACGTTATCAAAAATCAAACGAACCCCGATAAAACGAAAAGTCCAAGCCCCGAGCGGCTATTCAGTGAAACCCAGATCCACCTTCATGTACAACATCTACCCCCAGGACATTTTCCTACAAGGTTACTACGAAATTGTGACGAAGGTAAAAGGCCACGACCAATACCTTACATCACCATTTAGATTACCTAACCCAGAGGAGGACCTGCCTGAAAAACCCTCTAAAGGGGAGCGCTATTTTAAGCTTCCGGAGTAATTGGTTTCGAAGTCCCATAAGAAAGAGGGACTTAAAAA
>BLSH010354176.1:748407-766434 GCA_018402905.1 Glandirana rugosa | reverse complement strand
CAGTGCCCAGCAATGTAGCCTGACCAGTTGATGCAGCTTTACCAGTTCCCAACAAAGCAGCCTGAGCAGTGCACATCAATGCAGCCTGGCCAGTGCCCAGCAATACAGTCTGACCAGTACCCATCTATGCAGCCTCACCAGTGCTCATCAATGAAGCCTGAGCAGTGCCAATCTATGCAGACTCACCAGTGCCCATCGATGCATCTTGACCAGTGACCATCAATGCAGCCTTACCAGTGCCCAGCAAAGCAGCCTCTTCAGTGCCCATCCAATCAATGCAGCCTCCCCGGTGCCCATCCAATGCAGCCTCACCAGTGCCCATCTATGCAGCCTGACCAGTGCCCATCTATGCAGCCTCACCAGAGCCCATCTGCAGCCTCACCAGTGCCCATCAATGCAGCATGACCAGTGCCAATCTATGCAGCCTGACCAGTGCTAATCTATGCAGCCTGACCAGTGCCCATCTATGCAGCCTCACCAGTGCCCATCTATGCAGCCTCACCAGTGCCCATCTATGCAGCCTCACCAGTGCCCATCAATGCAGCCTCACCAGTGCCCATCAATGCAGCCTGACCAGTGCCCATCAATGCAGTCTGACCAGTGCCCATCCATGCAGCCTGACCAGTGCCAATCTATGCAGACTCACAAGTGCCCATCTATGCAGCTTGACCAGTGACCATCATTGCAGCATACCAGTGACCAGCAAAGCAGCCTCTTCAGTGCCCATGCAATCAACACAGACTCCCCAGTGCCCATCCAATGCATGCTGACCAGTGTCCAGGAATGCAGCCTAACCAGTGCCCATCTATACAGCCTCACCAGTGCCCATCCAGTGCAGCCTGACCGGTATCCAGCAATGCAGCCTCAACTGTGCCCATTAATGCAGCCCGAGCAGTGTCCATCAATGCAACCTCACAAATGCCCATCTATGCAGCCTTACCAGTGCTCATCTATGCAGCCTCACCATTGCCCATCAATGCAGCCTCACCAGTGCCAATCAATGCAGCCTGACCAGTGCCCATCTATGCAGCCACACCAGTGCCCATCTATGCAGCCTCACCAGTGCCCAGCAATGCAGCCTGACCAGTGCCCAGCAATGCAGCCTGACCAGTGCCCAGCAATGCAGCCTTACCAGTGTCCATCTATGCAGCCTAACCAGTGCCCATCAATGCAGCCTGACCAGTACCCAGAAATGCAGCCTCCCCAGTGCCCATCTATGCAGCTTGACCAGTGCCCATCAATGCGGCCTGACCAGTGCCCAGCAATGCAGCCTTACCAGTGCCCAGCAATGCAGCCTCACCAGTGCCCAGCAATGCAGTCTGACCAGAGCCCAGCAATGCAGCTTGACCAGTGCCCATCAATGCAGCCTGACCAGTGCCCAGCAATGCAGCCTGACCAGTGCCCAGTAATGTAGCCTCACCAGTGCCCAGAAGTGCAGCCTGACCAGTGCCTTGCAATGCAGCCTGACCAGTGCCCATCTATGCAGCCTGACTAGTGCCCATCAATGCAAGCTCACCAGTGCCCAGCAATGCAGCCTCACCAGTGCCCATCCAATGCACTCTGACCATTGCCCAGCAATGCAGCCTCAACAGTGCCCATCAATACAGCCTCACCAGTCACCAGTGCCCATCCAATGCAGCCTCACCAGTACGCAGAAATGCAGCTTCACCAGTGCCCATCTATGCCAATTGACCAGTGCCCATCAATGTGGTCTGAACAGTGCCAGCAATGCTGTCGACCAGTGCCCATCCAATGCAGCCTTACCAGTGCCCAGCAATGCAACCTCACCAGTGTCCAGTAATGCAGATTGACCAGTGCCCATCAATGCAGCCAACCAGTGCCCAGCAATGCAGCCCGACCAGTGCTCAGCAATGCAACCTCAACAGTGCCCTGCAATGCAGCCTGTTCAATGTCCGGCAAGGCAGCCTGACCTGTGCCCAGCAATTCAGACTGACCAGTGCTCAGTAATGTAGCCTCACCAGTGCCCAGAAATGCAGTCTCACCAGTGCCCAGCAATGCGGTTTGACCAGTGCCCAGCAATGCATCCTCACCAGTGCCTATCAATGCAGCCCGAGCAGTGCCCAACAATGCAGCCCGACCAGGGCCCAGCAATGCAGCCTCACCAGTACCCAGAAAAAATAAATTTACTAGCAAGACCAAAATAATAAATATGGAGTTATAATTCCTGCCGTGACCACAAACTAAAGCATTGTGGCTGCAGTAGGTGTACACCCCAGCCTCTGCAGCTAAAGGAGGACTGGTTGGGAGGTGGTAAAACTGCGGCTAAGCCAAGGGGTTTTACAGCCGCCCAACAGCTAGTGTTAACAAGCCCTAAGACCCCTTTCACACTAAGGCGCTTTACAGGCGCTATTTAGCTAAAAATAGCACCTGTAAAGCGCCTCAAAAATCCCTCCTCTTCCACCCCAATGTGAAAGCCGGAGTGCTTTCACACTGAGGCGGTATGCTTGCAGGGCGTTACAAAAAGTCCTGCAAGCAGCACCTGTGGGGCGGTGAGCAGTGATATACCACTCCTACTCCGCCCCTGTCCATTGAAAACAATTGAGCAGCGCTTCCAAAGCGGTTGCACACCGCTTTTGAAGCGCAGAGAGCTGGCACTTTTAACCCCGTTTTAACCCTTTGTGGGGGGTCAAAAGCGTAACGCTTCCGCCGCCATAGCGCCGCTATAACAGCGGTAAATCCCCACCGAAACTAGCAGGGATTTACCGCTACCGCCCCCAGTGTGAAAGTGGCTTAACGCACAGACTACTACAAGATACCACCCAAGGCTTTGTTTATACTTGCGGTTTTAGGGTGGCAAAACACTACCTTAAAAAGTACCACCAAAGGCTCTGTTTATACTTGCAGTTTTGGGTGGCAAAAATGTGCAATTGAGACTTGTTTTTGCCGCCCAACAGTGCCCATAGGCACCATGCTGGTGTTTTGAGTGTGCAAACCAATTTTTTTTTTTTTTTAGGGGAACTTTATTCATTATTGCCTAATGCCAAAAAGCATATGAACTGGCATCTGCCCATATAAGTGTTATGACACACTGCCCGGAGGGTAGGGAGGAGGGTGATCGTATTTTTTCAGTTTGCCAAAATAATGTTAAAAAGAGTAACATGATGAATAAATAAATCCAGTGACATTAAATATTGTAGATTGAACACATGTATGCAAATCACCCCCAGAATATGTATTGACCTGAACAAGCTCAATCCATTGATTTTGGCATTTAAGTCCCAGCTTTCCTACTATTCAGATGCATATTTAGAACAAATTTTGTGTATGTATATTGCCATCTAGTGGTGAAATTTTGGTAGAACACCATGAACTGGACCACATATGTTTTTGTTTTCAGATGACAATAAAATTAAAATGTTCTTCTTGGTATGTGTTTAACTAAAAATAACAAAATGTAAAATCATTAATGTATGGGTTTTGTTATCTGCTTTCGGCTACTTTCACACTGGGGCGGAGGGGGCGGTAGCGGTAAAGTGCCGCTAGTTTTAGCGGCGCTTTACCACTCTTGAGGGTCAGCCAAAAATTAAAGATGGGGGCCCGATTTAAACACCAGTTCAAAGCCCCTTTTCTACACTTAACAGACCTGTAGGGGTTGTAGTAATAGGAGTGGGGAGCTTATATGTAATTGCTCCACACCTAGTTACTGGTGTGTTACACTGGCCATACATTCGGAAAAATTCCCAACAATTTCAGCCAATTTCTTTGTAAATTGGCTCCCAATAAAATTTCAAATTAATTGATTAAACGTCATTCAAATTACCTACTTAACACTACTTCTTTTCCTTCATTTCTCTTTGTTTTATTTGCCTTTTCTAAATCAAAATCTACCTAGCCACAGCCCCTGTAGTGCTTTCCAGAACGTTGTGTTAACTAGCTGCAGTTCTCTATCCTTTTGACCTACAAGGTGGACAGGGATCAGTCACATTAGCTCCCTTTCCTAGGTTAGAAACTGTAGGCCATTACAGTAATTCTTTACACTTTGGTTCCAACGCATTTAACCTCCTCACACCTGGAACCAACATACACCAATTTTCTCCTCTCTCCTTCTCAAGATGAATAAATGTTTCAAGATGGGGATGCAGAACATGTCCCATACCTCACTAGTTCTCTCATGTCCTTTCCTGGACACACAACACTTCATCATGACATGAGTATTATGCTTTACTCTGAATTCACTTGTCCCTAGAGGTCTTTATTAGAGGAAACAACCACACTTTCATAGTCACAAGGCCTTGCTCTCCTGACTCTCCAGGCCAGGTCCCCTGGCCAACCCTGTGCCACAGCTAGGTCTAATAAGGAGACCGAGATGCAAGATGAGGGACATAAAGCACACCTGTCCTCCCACCATTCATGGCTGCCAATGCCTGCCATGGTCACCTGCTTCCTTCTCTGACTGGCCACCTTCACTTGTCCCAACCCTGAAGGTTATAATGTGTATTCTCTCAAATGTACTTAACCACAGGGGTTAATCTGGTACAAATGTCCTAGAGAAGCTTAAAGCTACTTAGCCTGGAGGGTTGAATGGCTTTAACACCCAATGTAAGGTTCTTCTGCAACACCAAGGTTACACTTATCCCATCATAGACACTCCTGGTAGCCAAAGACACTGACAACTTCTTTACTTGAATAAAGTTCCTTGGACTGATGCAGATACATCTCACATCAATCTTCACATATGTGTACAATTGGTTCACAATATTCAACTGAGGTTGAACTGACTGTTCTGCTGTAACATAACACTGTTCCCACCAATTTTACATATCAAAAAGATGCATAAAGAACATAGTGCGGCCCATACCTGTATGCATGAAGTCCAAAGCAAGTAAACAATCCATAGCAACTGGAGTACTGGAAGATTTTTGAGAGGTAGTGACAGCAGCAGCCCCCTTTGAGGGGTAGCGACAGCAGAGAAGGAATCAGCAGCAGTATGTCCTGACAGACTGGGACAACAACCCTGGGATGGTCCTCTGCACATATACCCAATATTACCAAAAGTATTCGGGTGCCTTCCTTTACATGCACATGAACTTTAATGGCATCTCGGTCTTAGTCCATAGGGTTCAAAATTGAGTTAGCCCACCCTCTGTAGCTATAACAGCTTCAATTCTTCTGGGAAGGCTGTCCACAATGTTTAGGAGTGTGTCTATGGGAATGTTTGACCATTCTTCCAGAAGCGCATTTGAGAGGTCAGGCACTGATGTTGGACGAGAAGGCCTGGTTCTCAGTCTCCGCTCTAATTCATCAATTTGGGGATATAACTACCAAATAGTTAAGAAGATAAGATGGAGAAAAGACGTTTCAATGCATATGTTGTCCTCTTTGGAAACTTTTATTGATAAAGTGAATATGTCCAGTTTGGAAACTTTTATTGATAAAATGATTTTGAACAACAGGAATATAAGCCTCACGTGGAATATCAGTTTTGACCATAAGGTATTCCTCGATTTAGGAATATACAAGGAATGTGATCACTTACAGTTACAGAGGTCTGGATGGCCACAGACACTGGAGAAGAGTCGGGTGCAGGCAGGTTCGGCAACTGGCTGGCGGTGCAGTAAAAGGGTGCAGTCAAGAGAATGGTCAAGTCCAAGCAGGTTCATTAACAGACTGGTGTCAGAAGTGCAGAGGGATCAGGAAATCAGATGGTCGTAGGCAAGCCAGGGGTCAGTGCAGACAGGGATCAGACATAGTTGGGACAGGCCGGGTCACAGGAACAAAGAACATGTTACGGGTCTCTCAGGAAACAGGTCGCACTCTCTAGATCAGACAGCACTTGCTGCAGGGTGTGCTGGGCTGAAACAGAACCGTTTGGCGCAGTTTCCTGCGCCAAAACACGCAAATAGCGCAGAAAAGTCCTCTTTTGCAGGATTTTCTCTAACATTGCTGCCCCCCCGGGGCAGCCTCCGGATGCCCAGCTGAGCTCTTCTTTGCGGGTGGCTGTGAAGAAAGGCATCTACCAGATCAGGGACATGCAGATTTTGCAGGTGGACCGGTTTCACAGTCGGGAAAAGGGTCTGGTACCACAGGCTTCAACAAGAAACATGGAACACTGGATGGATTCAAAAGCTTTCCGGCAGGACCAGCTCATAGGACACATCATTGACTTTCCTTTTAACAGGAAATGGCCCCACATACTTAGGTCCCAATTTCTTTGATGGGCATGTCAATTTCAGGTGAGTTTTAGGCAGCCATACTCAGTCTCCTGTTTTTAACATTAGCTCCCTCCTCCTTTTCCTATCAAAGATCTTCTTGCTGTCCTCCTGTGCCTTGCACATAGCCTCCTGCAGCAGTTTGTTGTTGCTGGCAAAGAAGTCCAGAGGTAACAGCAGGCATGGAGGATTCGGGAATCAGGTCTGGCAAGAAGGTGCGGTGAAATCCAAAGTTCGCAAAGAACGGGGACCGCTTGGTGGCAGAATGGCAAGAGTTATTATAAGCAAATTCCGCCATCGGCAGAAGGGACACCCAGTCATCCTGAACGAAAGATGAGAAGCAACGGAGATACTGCTCTAGAGTTTGGTTAGTCTGCTCCGTTTGCCCGTTGGACTGGGGATGGTAGGCCGATGACAGTGATACTTTAATTTTCAGCATTCCGCACAGGGCTTTCCAGAATTTTGAGGTGAATAGTACCCCTCGGTCGGAAACCATGTCTAAGGGGATCCCCTGGAGCCGGACAATCTCTTTAATGAACACCCGGGTGGTCTCTGGAGCAGAGGGTGTTCCTTTTAAAGGCACAAAATGGGCCATTTTTGTCAGCCGGTCAACCACCATGAAGATGGCCGTGCAGTCCTCCGAGGGAGGTAGCTCCACTCCAAAGTCCATAGAAATCATGGCCCATGGTCGGTCTGGTACTGGCAGAGGTCAAAGCAAGCCCCTGGCCTTGTTCCGGGGAACTTTGTTTTGAGTACAGATGGGGCAGGAATTAACGTAATCCTCACAGTCCTTTTCCAAGTCAGGCCACCAAAAGGTGCGCTGCACAAGCTCTTGTGGATTCCGAAGTGTACGGCCAAGGGATGGCACAGACCTAGGATGGTTACTCGGACCTCCTTTGGGACAAAGATTTGGTGTCCTCTCCACAAAAGACCCTCTCTGACCTGCAAAGTGTCTCTGATAGAGCCAGGAGTTCCTGTAGAGGCCTGCTTTAGCTGCAGCAAAAGGTCTGTTTGTAGAAGCAGGAAGTTCCCGGCTGGCTGAATAGTATCGGCGTTGCTGGCTCTTTCGGATCTTTGAACATGCGGGATAGCGCATCAGGCTTTAGGTTTTTGGATCCGGGCCAGTATGTTATGTTGAACAAGAATCTCAAGAAGAATAGTGCCCATTGGGCCTGGCGGGGTCTGAGACGTTTGGCAGATTTGAGGTACTCGAGATTCTTGTGATCCGTGTAGATTAGAATTGGGTGAGCCGCCCCTTCTAGCAGGTATCTCCACTCTTCCAAAGCGGCCTTGATGGCCAGGAGTTCCCAATTATCCCACGTCGTAGTTCCTTTCAGCCGGGGCAAACTTTCGTGAGAAGACGACCGGAGCGTTGGGAAAGAACAGCCCCGACAGAGTTTTCTGATGCGTCCACCTCCAGAATGTAGGGCAGAGCTGGATCTGGGTGGCGCAGTACGGGACCAGACGTGAAGAGTCGCTTCAGAGTGGTGAAGGCGGTTTGTGCCTCCGGGGACCAGTGGAACTGGATCCCCTGCTTGGTGAGCTGGGTGATGGGTGATATGATGTGCGAAAAGTTCTGAATAAATTTACGATAAAAATTGGAGAATCCAACGAACCGAACGGATGGACCCCCTTTTTATCGGTAGGTGCAGGCCAAGACAGGATGGCTGACACTTTTTGTGGATCCATCTCGATGCCTCCCGGGGAGATGACCAGTCCCAGAAACTGAATGCTCTGCCTTTCAAATTCACATTTCTCAGGTTTCGCATATAGGTTTATGCTGGCGGAGGCGGCAGAGAACCTTCTTGACATGTTCCCGATGGTTTTCCAGTGAAGAAGAGAAAATAAGGATATCATCCAAATAGGCTATTATGAAAATGTCCAAAAAGTCCCGGAGGATATCATTGATAAAAAAACCTGAAGGTTGCCAGGGCGTTGCACAACCCGAAGGGCATGACAAGGTATTCGAAATGCTCAAATCGGGCGCGGAACGTGGTTTTCCACTCATCCCCTTCCCGGATGCGGATAAGGTTGTATGCCCCTCTTAGATCCAGCTTCGTTAAAATGGTGGCAGAGCACAGGCACTGGAAGAGTTCTGGTACTAAGGGAAGGGGGTAGCAATTCTTCACCGTAATCTTATTCAGGTCTCGGTAGTCCACACACGGCCGGAGCGCGTGATCTTTCTTCTCTACAAAGAAGATTCCAGCTCCAGCTGGGGAAGTAGATGGACGGATGAACCCTCTCTGCAGGTTCTCATCGATGTAGTCCTTCAGTGCTACTAACTCCTTCTCAGACAATGGGAAGATCCGTCCAAACTGAATTTCTGCCCCGGGAAGGAGCTCGATTGGGCAGTCGTAGGAGCGGTGCGGAGGGAGCGTGTCTGCCCCCTGCTTGCTAAACACGTCCAAATATCCGTGGTAGACTTTGGGTACTTTCTGATGGGAGTCAAGGTCAGAATCCAGACACATCAGCTTTGGGGAAGGCAGGATGGGCATGGGGAGGCAATATTCCTGGCAATAGGTGGACTGGAATTGGATTGATCAGGAACTCCAGGTGATCCTAGGGTCGTGGCCTTGGAGCCAGGGTAGGGCTAGGATGACTGGGAACAGGGGAGAAGTGATTTTGTCCAGCCGTAGCAGCTCACTTTGGTCAGAAAGAGTGGTGGCCAGCAAAGGTGGGGTCTCCTTGGATACCAGTCCAGACTTGACGCGAGACCCATCAGCTAGGAACACAGAAAGTTCTCTCCTTGGGTTGGAGCGAAATTCGATGTTTATCAGCAAAGTCCAGATCAATGAAACAACTACAGGCCCCTGAGTCCACAATAGCTGTGACAGAGACTGACCTTCCGGGCAGTCAGAAGGAGATGGGAAGGGCTAGGTGGGCCGGTTTGGCCATCAGTAGTGTCTGTCCCATTGGGGAGCCACAGAACCCTTTTGGGTGTTTGGCTGGGCACTCATGCACGTAATGGCCTGCTTCGCCACAGTAGAGGCAGAGATTGCCTTGGAGCCTGCATGCCAGCTCTTCAGGGGGAAGGAAAGACCGGGCGGAGACCTTGTGCGGTGCCGGCTTCTCCCATCTGCGTTCTCGCAGATGGCGATCTATCTGTATGGACAGCTGGATGAGGTCTTCCAAGGAACTCAGGACTCCCACCCGAGCTTGTTCATCCTTAAGGCCCTCTGGTAGACCCAGCCGAAACTGGTGCCGAAGGGCGGCGTGGTTCCAACTGGTATCTACGCTCCAGCGCCTGAAATCAGAGACATAGTCTTTGATGGGTCGGCTATCCTGAGGGAATGGAGAGCAGATTCGGCTGTGGCGGTCCATAGAGGGTCGTCGTACAACTGTGACATGGCCTGAAAGAAGGAGGATAGAGTCTCCAGCCGTACGTCTTTGGTCTCCAGCAGATGAATCAGCCTGGGGCTGATTCCGTAACAGGGATATAACAAATCCCACTTTGGTGGATTCCAACTGGAAGGTTAGGGGCTGGAGTGTGAAGTAGAGCTGGCAGGCATTGCAGAAGGCCCGATACTTGGACCAATCTCCGGAAAATTTGTCTGGGGTAGGTACCCGTGGCTCCAGAGCAGGCAGTGAAATGAAATGTCCACCAGCTGAAGGTCTGTAGGATTGCTGGAGATTGAGATGACCTGCGGGGCAATAGATGCAGCCAGGAAGTAGCAATCCGGAAGGACTGAAAAAGACTTGCGGAGCTGGCAGTTACGGAGGTCTGGATGGCCACAGACATTGGAGAAGAGTCGGGTGCAGGGCTGAAATAGAGACTTTTGGCGCCGTTTCCGACGCGGGCGCACGTGAACACGCAAATAGCGCAGAAAAGTCCTCTTTTGCATGATTTTCTCTAACAGAGCCATTGACCATATTCAGCTGACAATTGTTACCATAGTGACAAGAGTACATAAATATATGGGTGTACTACGTGGCCGCACTCCCACGATGAAGAAGTCCCACCCAGGATGGGTGAGGAGCTACTTATGACGTCACCTGCGGCCATCTTGTTGGTTATCAGGACTCTGTTGATTTTATGCGCTACTCCAAGCACTCAGGATGAGTGGCGGCTTTGTAAGTGTAATACATTTTAATCAATAAATGGTTTGATCTTTACGGAGAGCACTAGATCAGAATTAGAACACTGTCAATCAGCTCTCCACTACTCGCGTCTGCAGACGCAACTAAAGGAAAAGCCGATATACGGCTTTTCCTGTTTACACTGTGATCAGCCGTGATTCGTCACGGCTTAATCACATGGTAATGAGCTTCTGACAGAAGCCCATTACCTAGATCGGAGATGCAGTGGGTCAGACTGACACACCACAAAACCGATCGCCGAGATATGCAGCCCCGCGGGCACACGCTGGCAGGTTATCCTGCTGGATGTCATATGATGCTTAGTCAGGATAACTGAACCACTTCCTGGCCGTCATTCTGCATACGGCAGTAGGGAAGTGGTTAAAAAAAATATTGTTTTGAAAAAAAAATAAATTTGAAAAAATATATTTTTTTTTTGTTTCATTATTTATTTGCTCCGGTCTCATCCTATATCCCCCATAGAGGAGAGCGGGACTCTGTCTATCTCCTCTGTGCATAGTGAGCAGAGACGGTCCAGTCATCTACCTGCTCAACGAGAATCAAACAAAAAAAGAGCTGAAAAAAAAAATCTTGTTTTGAAAACAAAAAAAATTTTTTTTTGAATTTGTAAAAAAAAAAAAAAATTGCCACGGTGCCAAAAATTCAACAGACCATTTAAAAATTGACACTGTGTCAACAATTTAGCAGACCATTGAAAAATTGGCACTGTGCCAAAAATTCAGCAAACCATTGAAAAATATTTTCCAGTTTTGAATTTGCATTTTGTATTACAATTTGTATTTTTTTTTTACAATACTTTCTTTAGGGGGGAGTGGATAGTGTCAGTATTTATTTATTTTTTTTTTTACAATTTAATATTTTATATATTGTTTTATTAAAATTCTTTTTTTTTTAATCAGCCCTGTTGGGGGGAGGGGGGCTTTGGTGAGATATTAGGGGTCTAAACAGACCCCTGACATCTCCCCTTTGAGACAGGGAAAGGTACTGAGGACACAGATTCACCAGTCCCTTTCTCTGCAGCCTCAGCTGCACTGAAGATGAATGGACAGGAGACAGAGGCTCCTGTTCATTCATAAACTGAAGCATCGTAAACTCAGTTTACAATATTTCAGTTATGAATGGACAGAGTCAGTGATCACTGACTCTGTTCATTCAGGAAAGGAAGGAGCTGGTAAATGACATACCAGCTCCTTCCTCCGCTCTCCATCCTGACAGATCCGTGACGGGGGGGGCGGAGGAGGACACAGAGGAGGACAGGGGGAACCGCAGGAGGACGCCGGGAGCCAGAAGGCACTGAGAGCTGCAGGAGGACGCCGGGAGCCAGAGGAAGACACTGGGAGCCGCAGGAGGACCTGGGGAGCCGCAGGAGGAGGCAGGGAGCTACAGGAGGACCCAGGGAGCCGCAGAAGGACAATGGGGAGCCACAGGAGGAGGCGGGGAGCCGAAGGAGGGCATGGGGCCCAGAGATTAGGGACATTTGATTGGAAGCTGGGGATGATCAGTGCGGCGGTGGGGGGAGTTGCAGGCACCGATCTCCCTGTTTGGATTTTAATGAAGCAACTGACACCCGCGGGAGGGAGGAGGAGGAGAAGCGGCTGCTAACTGCTTCATTCAAAGCCACACATGGAGATCAGTGCCTGTAACTCCCCCCACCATCGCACCTATCACATGTGAGGCTGCTCCTGGCCACCCCTGCTGAGCTCAGGACCGGCTGTACTGGGTTATCAGTGGCCCTCAGTGGCGTACTGACACGGGGGCGGGGGCGTTCTGCCCCGGGTGCCACACATTGGGGGGTGTCAGCAGGGCTGGGTTTGATCTCAGCAGGGGGGTGGGGACTCCCAATTAATGTCCACAAATATAGCAATCTCCTGTTGTACAGTTGTATGGATAAACCTCTTCTCCAAGTCCCCTGTGTTCGGCGGGGACCAGGAGACAGGCAGCGGACTATTTCTTCATTTTTGGGCCGTGGATTAATCAGCCACGGCACTCCCGGCGGCTCCAGTGTATTCATATAGAAGAGAGCGGCGCACGCTGGTCAGATTAATCCACGGCGCGAAAATGAAGAAATAGTCCGCTGCCTGTCTCCTGGTCCCCGCCGAACACAGGGGACTTGGAGAAGAGATTTATCCATACAACTGTACAACAGGAGATTGCTATATTTGTGGACATTAATTGGGAGTCCCCACCCGCTCTACCTCCCTCCCCCCCAGTTTCCTCCAGCCCAGGCCAGTTGCCCAGCTGAGGTGCCCAGGAGGAAGGGATGTAGCAGCAGTCCCATGCTCCCAGCTGGTGAGGAAGGACCAGGACCCACCTGCAGGACAAGACAAGCAGTGCACCCAGGACCAAGGTATAAGAAGCTGGGGGGGGGGGGGCAACTAACAATGCTGCATTTGGAATGACACATTTGAGGGCCCCCCTGCTGCCCCCCCATTGACGGGCATGGATGAGGCTGCGCTGATGGGCACTGATCAGGCTGGGCTGATAGGCACTGGTGAGGCTGAGGCTGCATTGATGGGCACTGGTGAGGCTGCATTGATGGGCACTGGTGAGGCTGCATTGATGGGCACTGGTGAGGCTGCGCTGATGGGCACTGGTGAGGCTGCGCTGATGGGCACTGGTGAGGTTGCGCTGATGTGCACTGGTGAGGCTGTGCTGATGGGCACTGATCAGGCTGCGCTGATGGGCACTGGTGAGGCTGCGCTGATGGGCACTGGTGAGGCTGCATTGATGGGCACTGGGGAGGCTGCGCTGTTGGACATTGGTCAGGCTGCATTGATGGGCACTGCTGTTGAGGCTACACTGATGGACACTGGTGAGGCTGTATTGTTGGGCACTGGTGAGGCTATGCTGATGGGCACTGGTGAGGCTGCACCACCTTGCGTTTTTCAGGGGGGGTGCCAGATAGGATCCGCCCCAGGTGCCAAATGCTCTAGGTATGCCCCTGGTGACCCTGACTGGCGCCGCCCCTGCCAGGGACAAAACTGGGGACAGTCTTGGTCCAGAGACAGTGTCCTCAGTCCAGGGATTGTCCCTGGAAATCAGGGCCATCTGGTCACCCTAGCGAAGGGAACTCTTAAGGTGTCAGCATACCAAGACATTTTGGACAATTTCATGCTCCCACCTTTGTGAGAACAGTTTGGGGATGGCACCTTCCTGTTCCAACATGACTGTGCACCAGTGCACAAAGCATCTGAGGTACTGGGAGTGGAGCATAAAAGGAACGTCCAGAGGTGATGTGTATAGGCTCCAATACTATAATGTAAAATATATCAAATGAGTGATTATACTTTTGTAAAATCGTGGATAAAAGTGAATGGAAACCTCCACCAAGGACAAGCTAGAGATACAGGTGAAAGGAAAGTTAGAGGGAGGCAAAGTCACATGGTGAAATTAAATAAATCAAAGCAGAAACAGGGAGAGTCTTATATGCTCCAATTCCAGCCCAGGGTCCTGCCCAGCGTCACGCTGGCTTGACGAGTGGAGGGGGAGGAGAAGGCGTCCCCGCCCAAACAGCTAAAGCTATAGAGAGGGGCTGCAATCACCAATCTCCCCATAGTCAGCCAGAGTGGAAAACGTGGCAGCATCAAGACACCTAACCAGGGTCATGTGCACGGCATGTAGGCATGGATGCATCTCATCTTCATTGAATGGTTCAACCAGTTTTGTATATACAGATTTTATCTTTATACTGTTTCTAAGGTGGTCCATGTCAGCTAGGATGGCTGTTATACATTTACCCTACAATGTATTTTCTTGATGCAGCGTTCATATATTTATTCTACGATGTATCATTTATTGTTGTTGCCATTTTCTACATACTATGTTTGTTACATGTTGAATGAATTTTCTTACATGTTATGCAGTTATTATTTAGCAATAAATATTGTGTTTTTTATTATTGACTGCGTTTCTGTTGCCGCACATAGCTCATATAAAGTCCCACTTTAATTCTCTTTTGTTTTTACTGAATCAGGGAAGGAGACGTATTCATATACGTTTCATATAAAGTCCCAATAAGTTCCCTTCCCCCCCTTTTTTTCATATGACCATTAGGGATGAAGGTATGTTATGTGGCCATGATTATCTGTGACCAATATTATTCTTTCCTAGCTCATGATGGACCTCATTTTGACTTGGTTACTTAAATACAGTATATATGGGGATTATTCCATACACATGCAGATTTGATTACACGCCCAATACATTTATTTGCTGTGTGGTTAGTTTATGCAGTTCCAGGTGATTTGCATAAGCTGGGCTGCTTCTGTTGTCCGGGAGCTGTGATGCACATGGCTTGCCCTCCCTTTCCCCTTTCACCTACTCTTATTTGTGGGGATTGGGTTGGTGTGCCTTGATTTGCATTGGCGCCACGCCCACATGCCGTGCACATGACCCTGGCTAGGTGTCTTGATGCTGCCATGTTTTCCACTCTGGCTGACTATGGGGAGATAGGCGATTTCAGCCCCTCTCTATTGCTGTAGCTGTTTGGGCGGGGATGCCTCCTCCCTCCACTCGTCAAGCCAGTGTGATGCTGGGCGGGACCCTGGGCTGGAATTGGAGCATATCAGACTCTCCCTTGTTTTCAGCAATTCCTTCTGGCATCACACACTGTGCACACTGCACACACCCATCTGCATCATGGCATCTTGTGCAAAAAAAGCACCGGATTTCTTATATCCCTGACTCTATTATAGCCTTTGAGCACACCTCTGTCAGGACCCGTGTCCTTGCTTGGGTCACCTGCTGGTGGCAGTGTTTGGAAAACCAAATGGTGTCATTCTGGTGGCCACCAGCGGGTGTCTCCCAGGAGTTTGATCATACAGGTTGTTAAGCTGCACCTGATGGGTCTGCTGGGATTATATAAGCCCGCCTTGCACCCAGTCCCAATGCTTCAGTATTTTCCCTACAAGCCTTGTCCATGCCCGAATCTGACCTGCTCTGATCCCCAAACTGTGATCCAGTCCCAGAAATCTGATCCCTGAACCTGCTTCCTGCTCCCTTGCTCTCCTTCTGCTCCAAGTAACCTGGCTCCCTGTTCCCCTTATCTGATATCCCCGTTTTGCTTATTGTATATGTGTGTTTTCTACACTTGTATTTAGTTGGTCAGATAGGTGTTTATTTTGGGTTTATGGTGTGTTTTCATCTTTTACTTGCTTGTTTATGTATGTTGGTGTTTGGTGTTGGAAGTGTGTCATTTTCCTAATAAATATCTAAATATTTTCACTTTACATCTGGTCCTGATTCCTTTAAGTGCAGCCAACCGATCTGATCATCCCCTGCTGGATGCCTGCATATGGTATCCCTGACATAATACTGAAGCCATACAATCAGATCGGCTGCACCTGGGAATCAGGTCTGAGCACTTGCTAATTGCTGCAAGATGCATGCTGAGGAGATTTTGTATTTCTCACTGCTTGCACCAGAAGACAGGGATCATTGTTGCCAGATTTTGAAAGAACAGACTAGGGAGCAATTGTTGGAATACATCCGTCTGGCTCATTCTTTTGTTGACCAAGGCAGACTTTTGTTTGAAGAGATTCAGCCACCAATTCAAATTTGGGCAGAGTTGGCTTTGTCTGGTGTCCCTAGTGGTGGTGATGATTACACCCCACCTTTCAGTTTAAATCAGGTGGTTTCATTGGTTTGGTTACTGGAAGATGACTCAACCTTTTTCTTTGAACACTACTCAGCATGTTCCCAACAGGTGCTAAGGGAGTGTATTGATTCTGTGCAATCTCTGGTCAGACAGGCAGTATGCAAATTAGATGTTGTGCAACCTTTATTACAAGCATGGTCAAAAATATTGCACTCAGCCTCTGTCAGCCTGCAACCACCCAATCCTGTGGCCAGACACCTGGCTGCTGAAATGTCTTTCTCTCCATCGCCCATAGCAACCACAGCTGCAGCCCAATATACCCTGCTACCAACTAAATATCTGTACCCTGTTTCCAACTGCTGCACCTTCCCTGCCTTTAACCCACCTACCTCCTCTCCGCTGTCTGTAACAATCCCACAAAAATCCCCCTCAACAACTGCTCCCTCTTTTTTACCATCCTCCTGCTCTTTTCCTCCATCAGCTGCACCCGCTACTTACAGCCCTGCATCCCCATACAGAATTGCAGTGGCTAAACCCAAAAAGAAACTTAATTTTTTCCCAACCTGCACAATCCTACTACTATCCAATCCTGCCTCCACACCTGCCAATCTGATTCAGTCTGCTTCAACAACTGATCTGTTCCATTTTGCCTCCACACCAGCCGATTTGTTCCGGTCTGCCTCCACACCTGCTACCTTGGTTCAACTCATGAAAATTGGACCCTCTGCTTCCCACCTGCCTGTCGCTATTTCACCTGACTGTACTGGTTCTCTGTCCTTCACCCAGTCTGGCCCTATGGACTTTTTGCCAGCAATTCAATTTGACTCCATTGTTCCTGATGCCAGCTTTGTGGCTGTTCCTGATGCCCAGCCTGCTGTTCCAGTGCCCACTGCCATGCCTGCTGCCCAGCCTGCTGTTCCAGTGCCCACTGCCATTCCTGCTGCCCAGCCTGTTCCGGTACCTTCTGCCATGCCTTCCATCCAGCCTGCTGTGCCCGCTGTCTGGCCTGCTGATCCTGTGCTCACTGTCCGGCCTGCTGATCCTGTGCTCACTGTCCGGCCTGCTGATCCTGCGCCTGCTGTCCAGCCTGCTGATCCTGTGCCCACTGTCCAGCCTGCTGATCCTGTGCCCACTGTCCAGCCTGCTGATCCTGTGCCTGCTGATCCTGTGCCCGCTGTCCAGCCTGCTGATCCTGTGCCTGCTGATCCTGTGCCCTCTGTCTGGCCTGCTGATCCTGTGCCCTCTGTCTGGCCTGTCTGGCCTGCTGATCCTGTGCCGCTGTCCAGCCTGCTGGTCCTGTACCCGCTAATCCTGTGCCCGCTGTCTGGCCTGATGATCCTGTGCCCGCTGTCCGACCTGATGATCATGTGCCTGCTGATCCAGTGCCCGCTGTCCAGTCTGCTGATCTGGTGCCCACTGTCCAGTCTGCTGATCCGGTGCCTGATGACTCTGTGCCCGCTGATCAGGGGCGTCGCTAAGGGGTGGCTATTGGGGCTGGAGCCCCGAATGTCACGCCCTCAGCCCCGAGCCTCCCGAGGGGCCCCTAATGGCGACTTGACAGAGCCGCGGGAGGAGGCGGTAGGACCCACTGGTGCATGGGGTCTATTGGCCGGCGCGCATCACTCCTCCAGGCTCCAGTGATGATAGCTGCCTGGAGAGGAGGAGCCCTTTCCCGCCAGCCGTTACAGGTCAGTGGAGTGTCCCTGACTCCCCTCCTAGGCAGCAGCAGTAGCATGCAGGCAGACAGAGCACATCTGTCCCCCCTCCTGCCGCCACGGGAGTCGGCGGCTCTGATAGCCCCCCCTCCCCCTCTCAGGTCCGGCACTAAGGGCTCTGTGTTCAGTTCGTCGCGGCTGCTGGAAAGAGGTGGATAGGGGAGGAGGAGGATCCTGGCGGCTGTGTTGTAAAGCCCGGATGGCGGCTATCAAAGTTGGGTCAGTAAAATGGAGCGGATCCCCCTGCTCCCTTATCCGCCTCTTTCCAGCAGCCGTGGCGAACTGAGCACAGAGCCCTGAGTGCCGGACCTGAGAGGGGGGGCTATCAGGGCTGCCGACTCCTGTGGCGGCGGGAGGGGGGACGGATGTGCTCTGTCTGCCTGCTGCCTAGGAGGGGACCTGTGATGGAAGGAGGGGGGGGCACTTTTGATGGAAGGAGGGGGGCACC
>BLSH010354176.1:737065-748075 GCA_018402905.1 Glandirana rugosa | reverse complement strand
TGTGATGTAAGGAGGGGAGGCACCTGTGATGCAAGGAGGGGGGCACCTGTGATGCAAGGAGGGGGGCACTTGTGATGTAAGGAGGGGAGGCACCTGTGATGCAAGGAGGGGGGCACCTGTGATGCAAGGAGGGGGGCACTTGTGATGTAAGGAGGGGAGGCACCTGTGATGTAAGGAGGGGAGGCACCTGTGATGGAAGGAGGGGGGGCACCTGTGATGTAAGGAGGGGGGCACCTGTGATGTAAGGAGGGGGGAGCGGGACCTGTGATGTAAGGAGGGGACACTCCACATGGGACATCTGTGTAAGGAGGAACTCCGCTGGGGACACCTGATGGCATCTGGTGGCAGACAACAGTGACAAGTGACACGCTCGGGGCTCCCACTGATTCTGCATTATGGTGAGTTGAATGATTTCATTTTATATTACAATGAAATTATAGAAATAATGCGCTTCAATCATCCTGACACCATACCAACCATGGTGCCGGGATCATTGAAGCGCCAACACCAGGTGATTGGAGGATCTTTATCTGCTGATTGTTAAACTTCCTGGAATACACAGATTGTATTGTGGTGTAGAATATGGGCCACCTGTCCCTGCATCCCGACTTCTTTCCTTCCTTCTCTTCTCTTTCCTTCCCTCTCTATCTCCTCCTTTCTTCTTTCCTCCATCCCTCGTTCATCTGAGACGCAAGCCACGCCCCTTTAAGACACGCCCACGTCAAATTTTCGTGCGCGCCGCACTTCGGACTACAGCCCCTGGTCTTTTTCACACCTAGCAACGCCCCTGCCGCTGATCCAGTGCCTGATGACCCGATGCCTACTACCCAGTGTGATGACCCGGTGCCCGCTGATCCAGTGCCTGATGACCCAATGCCTACTACCCAGTGTGATGACTCTGTGCCAACTGATCCAGTGCCTGATGATTCGGTGCCCGCTGATCCAGTGCCTGATGACCCGATGCCTACTACCCAGTGTGATGATCCAGTGCTTGAACACCCAGTGCCTGCCGATCCAGTGCCTAATGACCTTGCACCCACCAATTCGATGCCTGATGACCCTGTACCTGTTGCCCCAGTGCATGATGACCCAGTGCCTGCTGATCCAGTGCCTGTGGATGCTTGGCTGCCTGGTGCCCAGCTTGCCACCGTTTTCCCCCGGCTTTATGCCCAGACTGATTTTGATGTCCCTGTGTTGCCTGCCTCCTGTTGGTACCGGACTCAGACCTCCAGACCCTGGTGGTGGGGGTTTGTTCCAGTACCTAACTTGGGTGACACGCCACCCAGCAGGTTAAAGGACTCTGGTCGGAGAAGTGAAATAGAGTCCACAGACATGGAGGGAAAACTTTGCTGGACTGTTCCTGCACCCACAAGGACTGTCCAGTTAACAGCAGAATGGAGCATCCGGAAGCCGCTCCTTAACCACTTCAGCCCCGGAAGGATTTCCAGCTTTAGGACCGGAGCCCTTTTTGCGATTCGGCGCTGCGTCGCTTTAACTGAAAATTGCGCGGTCGTGCGACGTTGTACCCAAACGAAATTTGCATCCTTTTTTTCCCACAAATAGAGCTTTCTTTTGGTGGTATTTGATCCCCTCTGCGTCATTTCTGATCGCCGCTATAAACAAAAGAAGAGCGACAATTTTGCAAAAAAAAACCAAATTTCTTACTTTTTGCTAGAATACAAATCCAAAAAAAAAATATAAAAAAACATTTTTTTTCACCGTTTTTGGCCGATTTATATTCTTCCTCATATTTGCGATAAAAAAAATTGCAATCGGCGTTTATTGACTGGTTTGCGCAAAAGTGGTCGCATTTACGGAGGATGAGAATTCATTTTTGGGGTTTTTATTTATTTATTTTTTTTTATTAGTAATGGCGGCGATCTGCGATTTTTAGCGGTACTGCGATATTTCAGCGGACATGTCGGACTATTTTGACACTTTTTTTGGACCATTGGCATTTATACAGAGATCAGTGCTATAAAAATGCACTGATTACTGTGTAAATGCCATTGGCAGTGAAGGGGTTAACCTGCAGGGGGCGCGCTAAGGGTTAACTATGTTCCCTGGGCGTGTTCTAACTGTATGGGGGACTGCCTATCTGGGGAAGGGAAGTGGTCACAGCCTTCACGTAAAGGAAGGCTGTGATCACAGCCCTTCCCCCTCACACAGAGCGGAGGTCCGTGTTTACATACACGGACCTCCGCTCACTCGCTCCGGGGGGGCCATCGCGGGTAGCCGGCGGCAATTGAAGCCGCCGCACCCGCTCCCTGGCCCTCCCCGAACACAGTGAGCGCGCGGGCGCGCCTCCGGTGGCACGCGCTCACAGTGCGCGTTATCGCAGCCGCCGTCATATGACGGCGATTTGCGATAACGAGCCACTTTGTCGCCGTCAACCTGCAGTTGGCGGTCGGCAAGTGGTTAAGGAGGGGGAACTGTCAGGACCTGTGTCCTTGCTTCGGTCACCTGCTGGTGGCAGTGTTTGGAAAACCAAATCGTGTAGTTCTGGTGGCCACCAGCGGGTGTCTCCCAGGAGCTTGATCATACAGGTCGTTAAGCTGCACCTGGTGGGTCTGCTAGGATTATATAAGCCCGCCTTGCACCCAGTCCCAATGCTTCAGTATTTTCCCTGCAAGCCGTGTCCATGCCTGAACCTGACCTGCTCTGATCCCCGATCTGTGATCCAGACCCAGAGACCTGATCCCTGAACCTGCTTCCTGCTCCCTTGCTCTCCTTCTGCTCCAAGTAACCTGGCTCCCTGTTCCCCTTATCTGATATCCCCATTTTGCTTATTGTATATATGTGTGTTTTCTACACTTTTATTTAGTTAGTTCGATAGTTAGGTGTTTATTTTAGGTTTATGGTGTGTTTTCATCTTTTACTTGCTTGTTTATGTTTGCCGGTGTTTGGTTTTGGAAGTGTGTTATTTTCCTAATAAATATCTAAATATTTTTCACTTTACATCTGGTCCTGATTCCTTTAAATGCAGCCAACTGATCTGATCATCCCTGCTGGATGCCTGCATATGGTATCCCTGACAACCTCACCTACTCATGGGGGTTCTCTATTACTAAGTATATCTGATTCTGCTTTGATTTATTTAATTTCACCATGTGACTGCCTCCCTCTAACTTTCCTTTCACCTGTATCTCTAGCTTGTCCTTGGTGGAGGTTTCCATTCACTTTTATCCACGATTTTACAAAAGTATAATCACTCACTTTATTTATATTATAGTATTGGAGCCTATACACATCACCTCTCGACATTCATTTTATGCTCTACTCCTTGGGTCCCAGTACCCCAGATCCTTTGACAGATGTCTTGAGCGGCACTTTTGTTGCAATCTCACCACTTCATACGTAAGTACCCTAGGGGGAGAAGCATTCCCCTCCCTTTGGTTAGTATTCATTCTTGTCAGGCACCCTGACTAGATTGCTTTATACAATATTATTTTATATATTTGTGTTTTTTCACAGATATTTAATGCATTTTCCCCCAAAGAGTAGAATAAATCCACGAAACGCGTAGGGATTATTGGATGCATCTCATCTTCATTGGATGGTTTAAACCAGTTTGATATATACAGATTATATCTTTATACTGTTTCTGAGGTGGTCCGTGTCAGCTAGGATGGCTGTTATATATTTACCCTACAATGTACTATCTTGATGCAACGGTCATATATTTATTCTACAGTGTATCATTTATTGTTGTTGCCAGTTTTCTACATACTATGTTTGTTATTTGTTGTCATTATGGACACAAACCTATGAATGAATTTTCTTACATGTTATGCTTGAGGTGATTGTAGCCATATTAGTGCAATTGTGACAGAGAAAATTGAGTACTGTCCGTGATACTTTTTTTATTTGCACTAACACAATTTTTCAGGACAAGATTTCGGGGTGTGTCCCCTTCTTCAAGGTCCAAGCAGTACTGATTCACAAGAGTTTTGTGAATCAGTACTGCTTGGACCTTGAAGAAGGGGAGATACCCCGAAAGCTTGTCCTGAAAAATTGTATGTTCGTGCACAAAAAAAAAGTATCACGGACAGTACTCAATTTTCTCTTACATGTTATACAATTATTATTTAGCAATAAATATTGTGTTTTTTTATTACTGATTGTGCATCTGTTGCTACACATGCCTCATATAAAGGTCCACTTTAGTTCTCTTTTGTTTTTACCCTCTGTATAACGGTCAGCAACACAGTGCCACCTACAGAGGGGAGGGTAAACCGCACCTGCCTACAGACGTATTACTGAGAAGTGGTCAGTGGGGGTTTTACTGTTGGTTGTCAGATGGAAGTGGTGGCTGTGGTCTGCACTCCGTTAGCTTTATTGGAAGGTAGATGAGACCTTTAAGTTCTCATTTAAAAAAAAACCTGTCACCAAAAAAATCATCACATAGGGGACATTTTGTTTCCTATGTTAAAGAAAACAAAGTTTACTGAAAAAAAAGAAAGTGGTCTATGCATTAAGATAAAAAAAACTTCTGTGTGTAGCAGCCTCCCTAGCAACCCCCTAATACTTACCCTGAGCCCCTTCTCTCTCCAGCGATGTCCACGATCCCCTCAGCCATCCAGGACACTCCTCCTGATTGGCTGAGACACAGCAGCGGTGCCATTGGCTCTCATGGCTATCAAAGTCAGTCAGCCAATCAGGGGAGAGAAGGGCTGGATTAGGTCTCCGTGTCTGAATGGATACACGGAGCTCTAACTCGGCTCGGGTGCCCACTGTAGCAAGCTGCTGGCTCTGGGGGCACTCGATAGGAGGAGAGGCCAGGAGCAGCAAAGAGGGACCCCAGAAGAGGAGGATCTGGGCTGCCCTGTGCAAAACCAACTGCACAGAGGAGGTACATATAACATGTTTGCTATTTAGGGAAAAAAACAAAAAAAACAAAAAAAAAAAAAAAACTTTACAATCACTTTAAACTTACACCCAAGCATTTAAAACCTCCCCCAAAAATTTTGAGCCCCTACCACCTCCACATGCACGCACATACAAACAAAAACATCACATCAGGAGCACCTACACACAAAAACGTTGATTGCGATACATTTGTTACATAGTGCTGCACATGCCAAAGTTAGAGCAATAATTCTAGGCCTGTTATTCACAGTGAAGTCTAAATTGCTGATCTGTAGGTCTTTTAAAGCATGAAAAATATAGGGTATCAAAGTTTGTTGCCAGGGGCACTTAAATTTAAGCCTTGACATGTTAGGTATCCATTTACTCGGCACAATCTAATTTTTTACTGAAATTGTGTGTTGCATAAACTGTTGCACTAATATCGTGTGACATTAAAAAAATTGGAACTACTGCTATTCTCTATAGTCTCGGTTTTCAGAAAATATATAATGCTTGGGGGTTTTCATAATCTTCAGGCCTGAAATTATTTTTTAAACATTTAAATGGCTCTGGTAGTGAAAGGGTTAATGCATTCACAAATGTGGAAATTATAGCTGCAACCTTGTAATAAAACTGTCACACTGTTCCTTTTAAACATTACCTTTCCTTGCAACAGGATTGATAAATGTCCCCCAATGCTTAGAAGTATGTTTTGTGTTTTTTTATGATGTGGATCCTATGTAAAAAAACATGGCATTAGCACTTGGAGGGTTTATTGTCTTCCATTTGAATAAAAAACACACCTTGTGAATCACTGCCAGCCTGGCACACCCAAGCATACGTGCTTGCATCCCTATGACAATGAGACAGGAAACATGCTGCCATACTGATGCCAGCCTGCCTCTCCCTCCATTCTGGCGAGCTGATATAAGGATGAGTTTATGACCAAACTTTTACCCATGGGTTGCAAAGTTGGTTATGACCTCTCACTCGTGAAAACCCCTTAACTGTTCTCATCAGTACATGAAGCATTAAATTATTCCCCAACTACATAACTGTAAAAAAATGTCTTGTAATACTCTGTTTGATTGAAAACCCCAGCGCCATTTTCCTTCTATGTACTATGCAAGGTCTTATCTCCTGGCTGAACATCATCTAGTACAGGCATATCCAAAGCCCGGCCCACGGGCCAATTGCAGCCTGTGTTCCAGTTTTATACGGCCCCACAGGTACTGTGGCAAAATCTTTGTGTTGTGGCCCCCAAGCACTTTGACCCCTGTGATTGTGGGACTGCATGTCCTCAGTCCACGTTCTCGTGATCTTTCTAACGTCACGGGATTTGGTGCGTTCGTTCTCCGTGCATTTGTTCTCCCTGCGACGCCTGCTCTGCGTCTCCACCACACACAGCTATAAGGGTGCGGAACATGCGTGGCTTGTTGCAGCTGGGTTCCTTAGTCCCTCAGAGGCATCGGTTCTGGGCTCGGATCATCGCACCGGACAGGAAGTTAGTACCATCTCTACACTACTGACAAGTAAACCAGACTACTCCTCCAGACACTTCTTGTGGCCCGCCATTCACATTAGTGCAGGCAAGTTTTTCTTTTAATTCAGATGAATACATTTTAACCACTTGCCGACCGCCAACCGCAGGTTGATGGCGACAAAGTGGTTCGATATCGCAAATCGCCATCATACGACGGCGGCTGCGAGATCGCGCACTGTGAGCGCGTGCTCACTGTGTTCGGGGAGGGCTAGGGAGCGGGTGCGGCGGACTCGATCGCCGCCTGCTACCCGCGATGCCCCCCCCT
Organism: Glandirana rugosa; assembly: GCA_018402905.1. Classification (NCBI taxonomy): domain Eukaryota; kingdom Metazoa; phylum Chordata; class Amphibia; order Anura; family Ranidae; genus Glandirana; species Glandirana rugosa. The sequence continues at coordinate 741,419 of BLSH010354176.1, read as the reverse complement.
GGAGTGAAAGAACAGAGGTCCGTGTAAGTAAACACGGACCTCCGTTCTGTGAGAGGGGGAAGGGCTGTGATCACAGCCTTCCTCTACATGGAAGCTGTGATCACTTCCCTTCTCCTGTTAGGGCAGTCCCCCCACAGTTAGAACACGCCCAGGGAACACAGTTAACCCTTAGAGCGCCCCCTGCAGGTTAACCCCTTCACTGCCAATGGCATTTACACAGTAATCAGTGCATTTTTATAGCACTGATCGCTGTATAAATGCCAATGGTCCCAAAAAAGTGTCAAAATAGTCCGACATGTCCGTCCCAATATCGCAGTACCACTACAAATCGCAGATCGCCACCATTACTAGTAAAAATAAATAAAAACCCCAAAAATGAATTATCATCCGTAAACGCGGCCACTTTTGCGCAAACCAATCAATAAACGCCGATTGCAATTTTTTTTATCAAAAATATGAGGAAGAATATAAATCGGCCAAAACTGATGAAAAAAAATGTTTTTTTGTATTTTTTTTTTGGATTTGTATTTTAGCAAAAAGTAAGAAATTTGTTTTTTTTTGCAAAATTGTCGCTCTTTTTTTGTTTATAGCGGCGATCAGAAATACCACCAAAAGAAAGCTCTATTTGTGGGAAAAAAAGGATGCAAATTTAGTTTGGGTACAACGTCGCACGACCGCGCAATTGTCAGTTAAAGCGACGCAGCGCCAAATCGCAAAAAGGGCTCTGGTCCTAAAGTGGGAAATCCTTCCGGGGCTGAAGTGGTTAAAATATCAGTTAATGTCAGTTGGTCTAAATCAGTTATAAATATATTTTGACACAACATGTATACTTGGTGTTATGTTCCTGTTCATATTTTTTAAACTTAAAAGTTGACAGACAACCTTTATTACCAAAAACATGTACTTTACAATGTTCCTGAGATATATTTCAGCTTCCTGGATTTTTTCTTCATCTGGCCTTCAGATATGAAAGGCAGAGTGATTTAACACTGTTTAGATTTGTCATCCATGTGACGAAATGAAAAGTATGCCGTTTTCAATAAACTTGGCATAAAATACTTAATTTGCATTTCATTTTAATGGTTCAAAGAATGTCAGGCAAAATGGTCGGCCCTCACGCATGTTCACTTCATCAAATCTGGCCCTCTTTGAAAAAAGTTTGGACACCCCTGATCTAGGATCTCAAAAGGTGTAACATAGGCTCCCCCATCTTGAAAATTACAAAAAAAATCCTTGTGAGAAAAATGTTAAAGGTTTTTAACCACTTCCCGACCGCCGTATGCAAAATGACGGCTGGGAAGTGGCTCAGTTATCCTGACTGGACGTCATATGACGTCCTCAGGATAACAAGCCGCCGCGCGCCCTTGGGGGCACGCATCGCGGCCATCGGTGGTGTGGGAGGTCAGTCTGACCTCCTGCAATACCGATCTCGGTAAAGCGCTTCGATCCAAAGCACTTTACCATGTGACCAGCCGTGACCAATCACGGCTGGTCACAGTGTAACACAGGAAAGCCGTTTATCTTCCTGTACTCAGGTCTGCAGACCTGATCAGTGGAGAGCCGATCGGCTGCATCCCTGACAGGGAGGGTTTGTGCTGATGATTTATCAGCACAGCCCTCCTTCGGATCACCACCCTAGACCACCAGGGAGCCTGCCCAGGGACCACCAGGGATGCGCCCACCCAGGACCACCAGGGAGCCGACCAGGGACCACCAGGGAGCCGATGTGGACCACCAGGGAGACCCCCCTAGACCACCAGGTAAGTGACATACTGCCCAATGTGGATGGCACTCAGTGCCACCTTTAGATGCCACCCTAGACCACCAGGGAATGAGCCCCTATCAATGTATATGCCCACCAGTGCCCCTATCAGTGCCACTATCAATGCATACCAGTGCCACATATCAGTGCCCACCATTGCCACCTATCAGTGCCCATCAGTGCCCAGTGCCGCCTATGCGTGCCAATCAGTGCTGTCTATTAGTGCCCATCAGTGCTGCATATCAGTGCTGTATATCAGTGCCACCTCTCAGTACCCGTCAGTGCTGCTTATCAGTACCGCCTAACAGTGCTCATCATCGCTGCATATAAGTGCCTCATCATCAGTGCCACCTCATCAGTGCCAATCAGTACTGCCACATCAGTGCCCATCAGTGTAGCCTCATCAGTGCCCACCAGTGATGGAGAAAATTTACTTATTTACAAAGTTTTGTGACAAAAATAGAGATTTTTTATTTTTTTTTCAAAATTTTCGGTCTTTTTATTTGTAGCGCAAAAAATAAAAACCGCAGGGGTGATCAAATACCACCAAAAGAAAGCTCTATTTGTGGGAACAAAATGATAAAAAATCTGTTTGGGTGCAGCGTCGCACGACTGCGCAATTGTCATTCAAAGCGCAACAGCACTGAAAACTGAAAATTGGTCTGGTAGTAAAGTGTTCTAAGTGCATAGTATTGAAGTGGTTAATGAAAAGCTCCCAAACTGGATTACAATTTTTAAATAAGCAGCTGCTGTATCCATCTCCTTTCCAGCACTATTCTCTGCAGTAATTCCCTTTTGCCACAAGATGTCCTCAGTTTTCCCATTTGAATTACACCCAACTTCAGTCAACCCAGAGTCTTCACCAGGACACCTTGTACTCAAAGTGTAATGATGCAGAGAGCAGCACTGACTCTATCTGCATCCTTGAGGACCACCCAGTGCTGGAAAATAGACAACGAGGAAGAGGACTCTGCATACCACATGACAGGATTAAAGACATTTGGTAAAGGGAAGTATTTTAACAAATTAAAGAATACAATATGGAGGAGGCATCATGGCAGAGGAGGGTGGTAACCTTGTGTTCCTGCAACATCACAGGAAAGATAGGAAGGTTGTCCAACCATGCAATACTAGGGTTTGCAACTTCTTCGGACATCTTTCTGCTTGGGTGCGAGAAGGCCAGGCAGCATTCTATCCCTCCTAACAGTGCTGCCAGTCGGGCAGGAAACCTGCTCTCTACATGCTGTTGGGACCTGCGAGTGCTCTTGGTGGGGCTGTCTTCATACCAGGTTTATTGAATTGTCTTTGTATTACTTCAATGCAAGTTCTTTACATCACACTTGGACTGTGTGTGTTATTGACGCCGAACCTTTCTGTACCCCACTTACACTACACTTCATCAATGCGCCAGAGTTCCATGTGTGCTAAATGCCACCTTTTCCCCAATAAGCCCCGCTCCTTGCCACACCACTGTAAGAAAAAGTGTAAAATATCAGTTCATACATGACCCAGATTGGGATAACATTGCTTGAGAGGCTCCTTTTTTTATGTCTTCATCGTCTCTCATTTTATTTTAACTTTTAAACTATAAAAGACGCGTGATGTCATAATAAGGGCTGGCGATAATTAAATTAGGAATGGATTCTTGGTTTTATAAGCTGCTTTATTACATTAAGCTAAGAGGATTTTTCCATGCTAACGTGTTGCTACTTGCCATTTGATTATGCCTTGACTTGTGCTGGTAAAAATGATTCATGTTCCACCCATAAAACAAATATTATTAGTGCAGGTTTCAAACACAACATCAGTAACACTAATTATAATACTGTTTGTTTTTCCATTTTTACATCTAGTGTTTTTTGCAATTGGGTAGCTGTCACAGCTGTTATATCTCCAAGCTGAAGGAAAGATCCACGAGACCCAGGCTGAGATTTTCACTTGTAATAAAAAATCCCTCTAATATCATTCCACCAGCGCTGATGGCTGCCGACAACATTAGTATTACACTTGCTGTCTTATACTTACTATATATCATTTGATTCTGAGTTAATTTGGTGTTTCCCAGCTGGAGGCCCTGCTTAGCAGACCCTTTGGCATGTTACATATTTTGTTATATCCATTATCCTTTTCTCTCTTGGGAGAGAAAATAATGAATCATACAGTGCCTTGAAAAAAGTATTCATACCCCTTGAACATTTCCACATTTTGTCATGTTACAACCAAAAACGTAAATGTATTTTATTTTATGACCAACACAAAGTGGCACATAATTGTGAAGTGGGAGGAAAATAATAAATGGTTTTCAACGTGCGGTGTGAAAAGTGTATAAATAAACATTTTTTTTTTTACTTTTGGTAAATAATAAAAGGAGGGTGAAGTGTTAATACACGGTGAAACACAACCAGTATTTTATTTTATGTAAATGCAAAAACCAACATTGTACTGTTTTACACCTTTACAAGTTCCCCATACTTATGAAAAAAGTTCCGTGACATACTAAGTAATAAAAGAGAGGGTTCTCTCTTTTCCTATTACCTATATTGTTTTATACATTGTACGGTTTCCCAGACGATTCGTCCCGGAGGTCGACCC
>BLSH010354176.1:705780-736637 GCA_018402905.1 Glandirana rugosa | reverse complement strand
TAAAATCTAGTGGAACCAATTGCCTTCAGAAGTAACCTAATTAGTAAATAGAGTCCACCTGTGTGTAATTTAATCTATGTATAAATGCAGCTGTTCTGTGAAGCCCTCAGAGGTTTGTTAGAGAACCTTAGTAAACAAACAGAATCATGAAGGCCAAGGAACACACCAGACAGGCCAAGGATAAGGATTTGTGTGCGGCTGTCCAGTCTTTTTTCCTGTTGAAGCTATGTGCACCATCAGCCAGCACCTGGTTTCAGACACACACAGCTGGATCCAGCTAAGGTTCAACAGTCCTGGAGCGGTGGTTCACTTAAGGGCAAGGATAAAGTTGTGGAGAAGTTTAAAGCAACATTAGGTTATAAAAAAAAATCCAAGCTTTGAACATCTCACGGAGCACTGTTCAATCCATCATCCGAAAATGGAAAGAGTATGGAACTGCAAACCTATCAAGACATGGCTGTCCACCTAAACTGACAGGCCTGGCAAGGAGAGCATTAATCATAGAAACAGCCAAGAAGCCCGTGGTAACACCGGAGGAGATGCAGAGATCCACATTTTAGGTGAGAGAATCTGTCCACAGCACAACTATTAGTCTGGCCTTTATGGAAAAGTGGCAAGAAGAAAGCCATTGTTGAAAGAAAGCCATAAGAAGTCCCGTTTGCATTTTGTGAGAAGCCATGTGGGAGACACAGCAGACATGTGGAAGTAGGTGCTCTGGTCAGATGAGACCAAAATTTAACTTTTTGGCCTAACAGCAAAACGCTATGTGCGGTGGAAAACCAACACTGCACATCACCCTGAACACACCACCCCCACCGTGAAACATGGTGGTGGCAGCATCATGTTGTGGGGATGCTTTTCTTCAGCAGGGACAGGGAAGCTGTTCAGAGTTGATGGGAAGATGGATGGAGCCAAATACAGGGTAATATTAGAAGAAAACCTGTTAGAGTCTGCAAAAGACTTGAACCTAAGGGGAAGGCTCACCTTCCAGCAGGACAACGACCCTAAACATACAGCCAGAGCTACAATGGAATGGTTTAGATTAGTTAAGCATATTCATGTGTTAGAATGGCCCAGTCAAAGTCCAGACCTAAATCCAATTGAGAATCTGTGGCAAGACTTGAAAATTGCTGTTCACAGATACTCTCCATCCAATCTGACAGAGCTTGAGTTATCTTGCAAAGAAGAATGGGCAAAAATGACACTCTAGATGTGCAAAGCTGGTAGAGACATCCCCAAAAAGACTTGCAGCTGTAATTGCAGCGAAGTATTGACTCGGGCAGGCTGAATACAAATGCATGCCACACTTTTCACATATTTTTATTTTTTTTATATTTTAAAACCATTTACCATTTTCCCTTCACTTCGCAATTATGTGCCACTTTGTGTTGGTCTATCAATAAAATCCCAATAAAAAACATTTACGTTTTTGGTTGTAACATGACAAAATTTCAAGAGGTATGAATACTTTTTGAAGGCACTTTAAGATGCAGATTAGTTGACCAGTATGTAGTATTGGGTATTACAGGTTCCATAGCTGGCACAGCTGGTTCACAATTGCAGCTTGCATCTGTGAAACTGCTGCATAAATATTTTATACACTGGAATTACTGAACTGCGACCGTTTCTTCTGTAGGGACTTTTAAAACAATGAGGTGTTATATATAATGCTAGGGCATTATTTTATCTTTTGAACACTAAAACTGGAATTTTTTTTTTTGTTCACACCAATGACTGATGCCGGGGCATTTGTTGCTCCCACAGGCAGCGGGGCATATTTCACCCCCACTGACAAGCAAAGTTGGGTCCCAGTGTTGGGATAGTATTTACTCCAACTGATCACTGACACGAGGGAATTTTTGTGTCACACCAACCACCAGTTATGGGGCATTATAAACTCCCAATGACCACTGACACCAAGGCATTTTTTGCTCCCACTGACCACTAATGCTGTGACTTTATTTACTCCCACTATCCACTGACACTAGAGTATTTTTTTATTCCCATTGATCAATACATTACATATTCCTGACCCCTAAATTCTATATGTTATGTTGTATCTTACATACTCTGATCTCTGTTCTTTCTACATTATATACTACTAGCCAAGTGTTTTTGTTTAAACAGTTGCTAGTTGTTAAATGGTCTCCAACTATGTTAATGAAGTTCTCCTTTAAAGGTAGTACAAATGTTAGCTCCATTTCTTCGTCTTCAGAAAAGCTTTTAATAAAAGAGTGTATTTTTTAAAAAAATTATTGTCCTGAAGGCATCTTTGAGAATCTAACTTGTGGCACAGTAATTAAGGAGTATTTTGGGGTAGAAGGACATGTGTGTGAAGTGTATGAAGAAAATAGAAGAGCCGCCACACCGACCAAACAATCTGAATGAATATTACGTTTATTCCATACCGCAGACAGGAACACGCAGACGCGTTTCGGCCGATGGCCTTGTTCACAGACAGTGTGCAGTGTATACTATAAGTGGGCTGGTGATCTATTTAACCATGTCCCTCTAAAGGCCCATACACACGATGCAAAATTCGGACGGAAACGTCATGCAACAGCCTGTCGTCCGAATTTCTTACCGTTAGTATGCTCCTTTCGACAGCTGATTGACATTTTTCGTCAGACCAAAGCTGGATGTGGAGACTGGTAATTTTTTGTTGTATAACGCAACATCCGATTTTCGTTCCAAGACTACACATGCTCAGAAAGGAAAAAAATATGTAAAACATGACTTCACTTCTGACGTTAAGTTCGGTCGAACTAAAATTTTCGGATAATCGTTATGCTTTACAAAATCATGGACACACGCTTTTGACAAAAATCAGAAGTGCAGTCGCACGACAATCGAACTGTAAGTACGAGGCTTCAGTCACGCCCATTGTTCTGCACAATGTGACCACAAGCACTGTTGCTTGCTGCAGTTTTTCTTTCTTCAAGGTACCCAAGGATACCATAGGTCTTCCTAGCAACACTCTTGACCCCCCCCCCCCCAATCAGTGTGTAATTGCTGATCTGGGAAACAGGATTGTTAAGCAGCTGGGAGCATTAAGAGACTGAAATGCCTATCACTATTTGAACAGACCCCAATAAATAGTATTTACATTTCTCACAATTAGCTACATGTTCAGTTTAAACCTCACATCTTGGGCCTCATACACACACACGGGCGTTTTTTGACGCCACTTTGAACGTTTTTTGCAGCTCTCCATGTTATTCAATGACCATCTAAAAACGCTGACGTTTTTGAACAGTAGAGGGCGTTGGCGTTAGTGAGCTGTTTCTAGAACGCAGCGCGTTCTGAGGCTGTAGCGTTTTGGCGTTTTTTATGCTAATCGGCACGTACCGGCGTTTGACGCCGACGTTTTTAGGTTGAAAAATAGCAGAGGACTGATTTTTTTAAAAAAAACGCCTATTGACGCTGACGCTCACTAATGCTCACTAACGCCGATGCAAAACGCAGATTTTTCCAAAACGTCAGACCCGACGTTTTGCTTATTTTTTCTCAGACGCCCGTGTGTATGAGGCCTTATAATCACCTTTGATCCTGCATATTCTTGAGCCACCCCCACCTCTGACATACACAGTGTGACAACTTCTTAGAATTCCCATAGACAAAGGGTGATTAGCTACTTATAATATGAACAGCCTCCCTCCCCGACACCTGTGAATGTCAAACCTTCCATGAGCAGGAATGTTTAGTTTGTCTGAATATTCATGTTTATATGAATGGAGATGGGAAGAGAAAATACTCATTAAAAATAGAGTATAATATAGCCTATAAAATACTAGATAAAGTATAAATGTGAAGCAGCATTCTTGGATGTACCAGACCTTTAAGGGCAGGTTCACACTTGTGCGTGTTGCGAGATCGCATGTAATTCGCACTGCAGTGTGAATCACATGCGATCTCTATGCGATGCGAAAACCAAACTCGCACAGAATTGGATCGCATTGGGGGTCCACACCCATGCGATCCGATTCCTGGGCGAGTTTGCAATTCGCAGTGCGATATGCAAACTGATTTGGGGGTATCATTAGCTTTCTATTAACACTCCCCGCAATTTACATATGGCAGTGTGAAATGCCGCCAGGAGACATGCGATGCAGGAATTTGCAGTGGATTTGCAGGGTTCCCGCATCGCAGCAGTGTGAAATAGCTCTAAATGATCACTGGGTGCTCGAAGTGATTGCGTTGAATGGTGCCATGCCAGAACTAGATAAGAAAATATACAATCACCAGAATTACAGACAAATGTGTAATACAGATTTATTGTGAAAATTCACTTTGGTCAAAAGAATACTGACGTTTCTCATTATGTTACTTTGAGGAAGGGATGCTGTGAGGCCCTGAAATGTCAGAATTATTTTGACCTAAGTGACAATCTTTTCACAATAAATCTGTGATACTGTATATCTTTCTCTTAAGTGCTGGTGACTTTGTATCTTCTTTCCTATAAAATACTATATATCACTGCACCCTAAGAAAAATGCAAAGATTTAAAGCCTAACCCCAGGTTGACCACCCCTCCCCTACTGTACCCTGGCGCCCTGCATCTATTTTGTAAAAAATATATAGCACACATATCTAAATTTCAAGTGTCTTCCAGGTGGTTATGTGAAAAACTTGTCCTTCTTCCTCAGTGTTTGTAGCATTGTGATTTCTAAGCCCCATTCTATGCAGCAATGCACTGTAAGCCCACACAACATAATAAGACACCCCCAGGAGGTCTGGGCTCACAGGAAGGGAGCTGAATGATGCTGGGTGTCATTCAGCCTAAAAGAGGAATGGTCACAAGACCCAGATAGCAAGAATAACTTGTGGCTGTATTAAATTGGTAAACAATTAAATAGATAATGGCTGCCTGGGCCGGCAGTCTGTATCAGGGATTTTAAAGGACACTCTTGATACAGTGAACAATGAAACCAAGTATGTTATAAAAATAGAAAATTTATTGAGAACATAATGTTAAAATACGGTAGATATACTGATTAGAACGATACTTAAGAACATGAGCGTGAAGTACAGGAGACTGTGCCGACGTTTCTCAGATTTCTACTTCTTTAAGGGTAACTCCATACTTTCAAGTTATAATGCAAATAATGATCATTGTTAATACATATTCATTACAACATTTTACAATCATCATTTCACATAATATGATAAAATACATTGCTCACCAAATAAAATTCATTATAGGACGCATCCTGTTCCCATCCCCATAACATAAGGGCAAGCGTCCGGGATTGAGAGGCAACAGTGCCAGAAATGTATGCCAGGTCCGGTGGACACGGGGTTGGAACATCTGCACAGGGGTTACGGTGTTAAATGGTAGATACTCCCAATAGGGAGTACTCCAATGGCGTCCAACCACCAATCTTCCGTTTGCCAAAGGAGGGGCTCACCTACAGGCATATGGAGTCATCGTCACCAAAATATATATAGAAATCAACAGATATTCCCGCCGATACCAGGGCCATCCATCGGGCTCCCGGCACAGTGGGTGTGCAAGCATATGTAAACTGTCATCTCAATTGGTAATTACCTTTAAGGTGTAACCACCACGCCAGCAGACCGTCACTGGGAGACCAGTATGTTGGACGCCGGCCACCTCATGTTTAAGTTCTGGTCCCACCAGAAGTGACAAAGCCGGCGCAGCTTCCTGACGTCACTTCCGGTGCGGGAGCCATGATGAGGACTGGAAATGGACAGCCACCCCTAGCCCTGGTGGGCCTTGGGTAGCACCGGACACATCTCCACTCCCTCTCATCCAGTTATACAAGGATGAGGGGTGGGTGGCCCACAATTGGCCACCTCCGCATATCAGGGGCACTCGAGTGCCCACCAAAGAACCTTGGCGTATACAGGATCACTGTATTATATTGCTGCAGGTATCCTGTATACACCGATTGGCAAGCACGTGGGGTTGTGTCACAGTTACGACCCCATGGTCATTTCATTTTTTGTTTTGGCTCACAAACCCCCTAACCCACCTGGGGGGGGGGACAATGACCAACAAATGCAACCAAAAGGCCACTGAAACTTCTGGCCTGAAAACATCTTTCATACAAGCCTTTTCTGTAAGCCATATGGTATGTGCCCCCCCCCCTTTTCCCTTAATTTAATATACCTGCCTCATCGTTTGTGACTGATAGATGTGACTATGACCCCGTAGGCGGCGATGCTGGCAACTGGTGCTGTCTATCGATTGTGATTGAGTTAAACTAGTATGTAGCATTAGTGATTATGAACTGTATATCTAAGTTTATTCATATGTGCCTATAATGGGCAATTGCATTTTGTTTTGGATAGTTCAGCTCACTATCGCCGTGGCTATGGGTGATAGTGTGGGATGGGTCCATTGGTGGGCACCCCTGAAATGCGAAGGTGGCCAATTGTGGGCCACCCCGCCTCTCATCCTTGTCCAACTGGATGGGAGGGAGTAGAGATGTGTCCAGGGCCACCCACAGCCCGGAGGGCTAAGGGTGGCTGTTCGTTTCCAGTCCTCATCATGGCACCCGCCAGTGACGTCAGGAAGCTGTGTCGGCTTCGTCACTTCTGGTGGGCAATTGCATTTTGTTTTGGATAGTTCAGCTCCCTATCGCCGTGGCTATGGGTGATAGTGTGGGATGGGTCCATTGGTGGGCACCCCTGAAATGCGAAGGTGGCCAATTGTGGGCCACCCCGCCTCTCATCCTTGTCCAACTGGATGGGAGGGAGTAGAGATGTGTCCAGGGCCACCCACAGCCCGGAGGGCTAAGGGTGGCTGTTCGTTTCCAGTCCTCATCATGGCACCCGCCAGTGACGTCAGGAAGCTGTGTCGGCTTCGTCACTTCTGGTGGGCAATTGCATTTTGTTTTGGATAGTTCAGCTCCCTATCGCCGTGGCTATGGGTGATAGTGTGGGATGGGTCCATTGGTGGGCACCCCTGAAATGCGAAGGTGGCCAATTGTGGGCCACCCCGCCTCTCATCCTTGTCCAACTGGATGGGAGGGAGTAGAGATGTGTCCAGGGCCACCCACAGCCCGGAGGGCTAAGGGTGGCTGTTCGTTTCCAGTCCTCATCATGGCACCCGCCAGTGACGTCAGGAAGCTGTGTCGGCTTCGTCACTTCTGGTGGGACCGGAAATTAAACAAAAAGTGGCCGGCGTCCAACATATCGGTCTCCCAGTGGCAATCTGTTGGCGCGTTGGTGGCCTCTCTTTACACCTTAAGGCCTCATACACACGGACGTTTTTTGACGCCGGCGTTTTCTGGCGTTTTTTGCAGCTCTCCATGTTAGTCAATGGCCCCATAAAAACGTTGGCGTTTTTGAGCTGTAGATGACGTCGGCGTTAGTGAGCTGAAACTAGAACCCACAGCCATCGCGTTCTGAGGCTGTAACGTTTTGGCATTTTTTGACGCCGACGCCACAATATGCCAACAAACGCCACCTATTATTATACCAGCGTTTTCCGGCGGTTTTTGACGCCAACGTTTTTAGGTTGAAAAATAGCAGAGGGGTGATTTTTTTTAAAGAACGCCTATTGACGCCAACGATCACTAACGCTCAAAAACGCCGATGCATAACGCCGAAAAACGCCAACTTTTTTTCCTTGACGTCGGGCCCGACGTTTTTTTTTATTATTTTAGAAACGTCTGTGTGTATGAGGCCTAAAAGGTAATTACCAATTGAGATGACAGTTTACATATCCTTGCACACCCGCCGTGCCGGGAGCCCAATGGATGGCCCTGGTATCGGCGGGAATATCTGTTGATTTCTATATATATTTTGCTGACGATGACTCCATATGCCTGTAGGTGATGCCATTTGAGTCCTCCCTATTGGGAGTATCCACCATTTAACACCGTGACCCCTGTGCAGATGTCCTGATCCAGTGTCCACCGGACCTGGCGTACATTGCTGGTACTGTTGCCTCTCTAGTCCTCATGTTATGGGGACGGGAACTGGATGCATCCTATAATGAATTTTATTTGGTGAGCAATGTATTGTATCATATTATGTGAAATGATGATTGTAAAATGTTGTAATGAATATGTATTAACAATGAGCCTTATTTACATTAGAACTTGAAAGTACGGAGTTACCTTTGAAGAAGCAGAAATCTGTGAAACTTCGGCACAGTCTCCTGTACTTCACACTCATGTTCTTATGTATCATTCTAATCAGTATATCTACCGTATTTTAACATTATGTTATCAATACATTTTCTATTTTTGTAACTTACTTGGTTTCATTGCTCACTGTATCAAGAGTGTCCTTTAAAATCCCTGATACAGACTGCTGGCCCAGGCAGTTGTTATCTATTTAATTGTTTACCTGTCTTATATATGGGTTGTGGACATGGCTTTATACTGGTGAAGAATTTGGTTCAAATTTATCTTATTGACAGTATTAAATTGTATGTCTTGTTAACTTGCTGCACATCTTCCCTGGCAAGTACACTTGCAGCGCACAAGTTCTAGTTGACACTTTTCCAAATTTGTAGAAAATTTGCGTGGCAAGTCTCTAGCAAGAGCAAAGTTGCAGTGGTGAGTCTACAGCAAATGCTCTGCAAGACTACAGCAAGAGCCCCGCATGTCGGACATTTTTTACACTTTTTTGGGACCAATGACATTTATACAGCTATCAGAGCTAAAAAAAACCCACTGATTACTGTATAAATGTCACGGGCAGGGAAGGGGTTAAGCTGCATGGGGCAATGAAGGTGTTAACTGTGTTCCCTGTATGTGTTCTAACTGTAAGGGGGTTGGGCTGCCAGGGGTATGACAGATCTAACTGATCCTGAGTACAGGGAACAGTAGATCTGTCATGTCTCCCTTTACAGAACAGCGAATCGCCGCGTTTACATCGGTGGCTCCCTCAAAGGCACTCGATGTCCGCCGGCGACCCGTGGCGGCATGCGCACGCCCGCTACTCACGCATGCGCGGATCGTCGTTTAGAAACGTTGATATGAACGTGCCACTTTGCCACCATATATGTACTATATGCGGTCGGCAAGTGGTTAAAGCAGAACTCCAGGATTTAAAAAAAAAAAACCCATTAGTACACTCCCCTACACTGAACACTAAACAGTTATTACATTTGTGAAATTCTTTACCATTGAAGAGATATGTCCAATCTAATTTATAGGAAGTGAGCTCTTTTATTTAAATGATGCACCATGTATTTAGCTAGGAATTCTCTGTTAGAGAGAAGAGGAAATGATGCAATCACTCTTCTGTTTAGACTTCATTTCCCATCACGCTTTGCACATTTCAATGAATGTGGGAGGTACACTAGGCCTGTACATGTAAATGTGAACAAGCCCACTTCAACATAAATCGCACCCCTCATTCTGCAGCCAGGCCCACTAACCAGTGACACAGCATGTCTTCTCTCTCCTCCAGCCACAGGAGATAAACATATCGCCCTTACTGTCACATATAATACACGTCACACTGAAAATAAGACATAAAAATGAAACTTTGCAGGGATGGTGGAAACCCCTCCTACAGATATTTGGTGTTTACTGCTTATCAGTGCAGCCTCATCATTGCCCACAAGTGCAGTTTATCAGTGCCCATCAGCGCGGCTGATCTGTGCCCATCAGTGCGGTCGTACCAGTGTCCACCAATGCCGCTTATCAGTGCGGTCATACCAGTGCTGCTTATCAGTGCCCAGTACCGCTTATTAGTGTCCAGTGCTGCTTATCAGTGCCCAGTGCTGCTTATCAGTGCCCCCAGTGCTGCTCATCAGCACCCACCAGTGCGGCTTATCAGTGCCCATTGCTGCTTATCAGTGTCCATCAGTGCGGGTATACCAGTGCTACTTATCAGTGCCCATCAGTGCGGTAATACCAGTGCCGCTTACCAGTGCATACCAGTGCTGCTTATTGGTGCCCATTGCTGCTTATCAGTGTCCATCAGTGCGGGCATACCAGTGCCGCTTATCAGTGCCCATCAGTGCGGTAATACCAGTGCCCACCAGTGTCGCTTATCAGTGCCAAGTGCCGCTTATCAGTGCCGATTGTCGCTGCCCACCAGTGCCCACCAGTGCTGCTCATCAGTCCCGCTCATCAGTGCCCACCAGTGCTGCTCATCAGTGTCAATCATCAGTGCCCACCAGTGCCACTCATCAGTGACCACCAGTGCCACTCATGAGTGCTGCTCATCAGTGCCCACCAGTGCCGCTCATCAGTGCCCACCAGTGCTGCTTATCAGAGTGGAGGAGGAGGAGGTGGAGAGAAAGGGAGCAGTGTTTTCACATAACAGACATTCCAGGCATACCAGGAATTCCTGGCATGCCTGCTACACCGCTGTAACCTGTGATCCCTATTGCTGCATTGTAATAGACAGCGCAGAGCGCACTGTTCTAATGCGGCGATAGGAAGAGAAAGGTCTGTGTTTTCACATAGCAGACATTACAGGAATTCATAATGTCTGTTATGTGAAAACACTGCTCCCTTTCTCTCCTCCTATCCCCGCATTGTAATAGCACAGTGCACAGTGTTCCAATGCGAGGATAGGAGGAGAGAAAGAGCAGTGTTTTCACACAGACGTGCCAGGCATACCAGGAATTCCTGGCATAGCTGAGATCGCCGCTCTGTTCATTAAAGGGCGGGGGGGCTGTGCTGGCAGGGAGCAGAGAAGGAAAGGAAACCACCTATGGGTGGCACAGACCAGGGGCTGTGAGACCCCCTCTGCTCACTACAGTGACCAGGGCAGAAATACAAGTCCCTGCTGAAGCTGTTAGAAAAGCTACAAGTGGGCGTGTCAGACCTCTGCTAGCATTACAGGATGGAGAGGCTCCAGCGGTCGTACAAACAGGAAATCACAGGGGGAAAACGGTTTTTCAGCGAGTTCAGCAGGCTATTGCAGAGGAACTACAGAGCTCAGCAGAAAATGGATGGCATAGTTGGTGAAGGTAAGAGATCAGCAACAAGGGCATGGAAAAAAGTTTTTCCCCGGAGTTCTGCTTTAAATGAATCCCTTAATGTACACGTGTGAAATACATTTAATCCAACAATCATATATAATGATAAACCCTGTGTCATTACATAAAATAATTCCTCTATCATATAAAAATTATTTGTTTCTATGAAACAACCCAGATAGCAAGTAATTGTGCTGCAAGTTTGAAAATGACTTGCTAAGCTATTCCTAGAGTTGCCAGGCTTCACAAGATTTTTGCACAATTGCAGCAAATCCACATTACATGACTCCAAATCCATAAGAGCCGGTTCACACAGGGGCAATCCGACTTGCGGGGCGACTTTGTTAGGCGATTTGAAAGCAACTTCAGCGCGACTTTGGGCAACTTATAGCGCGACTTACAACACGACTTCATGCAAAGCGACTTTGCTGTGGCCAATCGGAGAAGGGAGGGAGGGGTTTCCCTAAAATAAATTCTATTCTTTTCACTGTGAAGTCGCTTCTGTTTAGATGGGGGATCCGCCTTGGAGGCGACTTCCATTGATTTCTATGGGCACAAGTCGGATAGAAGTCGCCTCAAAGTAGTACAGGAACCTTTTCTGAAGTCGGAGCGACTTCAGTAGTGTATATTTAGACCGCTCCCATTCACTTCTATGGGATTTCCCTTGGCAAGCGACTTGGGGGCGACTTGAAGCGACACAAGTCGCCTCCCAAGTCGCTGTAGTGTGAACCGGCTCTTATAGTTATCCCACCACAGTGGCTACTGTGGCTGAATTTGGAATGTTTTATTTTTCCTTGTTTATAGGTTGAGATTTAGCATAAAATGTGTGTATTTAATGAGAGGTGGAAATAGAAACCTCAAAGACCCGGAACCAGAAACCTGGTAGTTTCACCACTGTATAGAGGACTACAAATCCCAGCAATACAGTGACAATGCAGAATACCACCAGCTATAGGGGGTGTTCATAGAGAGCCATGTATTGTATATAGAGAGATGACTGCACTGAACTGTGTTGTAAAGAGATCTATGTACTGTACTGTATACAGAGAGATCCCTTTCATGGGAAATAGGAAACGGTGGATACTTTTGTCACCATCTATACTGGGCTCACTTCACTCTACAGAGGTCTCAGGTCACATGACCTTCCTGGTCTAGGCATGCCTTCTATCCCTGACAGTAAAGCAGAGAGATGAGCGGAGGGTTCCCCCACTATTGGTTCCTCCATTGTGCTGTATTGGGATTGGTCTATAAATGGTTATATTTGCCTCCTACCTTATGTGCAATGTCTAAAATTTCCTTCTTACATTCTGTTGACATCTTCTGTAGCTATATTCCTGGCTGGCTATTCTCTGCAATCTCTGTATTAATACATCTGTTGCCCCTCAATCTGAAAACACAATTCCCATCATGTGATGCCCTGTGTATTTGTGTATATGTCATAATAATAATAAATGGTGTGCTAATTGAAGCTATGTAGCAAAAATAGACAAATATGCATGAATGACTATCCCCAATTTAACCCCCCCCCCCCCCCCCCACACACACACACGCAAAAAAATGCAGTAATATGCGATAATAAGTGAAACAGTGATGAAGTGCGATAATTCAATAAGCTAAGCAGCAAAAAAACCAAAACAAAACAAAAATTGCAGTAATATGCGATAATATGTGAAACAGTGATAAAGTGTGTTAATGCAAGAAGCTAAACAGCAAAAATAGACAAACATGCATACATGACTATCCCTAATTTAAAAAAACAAAAAATTTAATAATATGGGTAATATATGAAACAATGATACAAGTGCTCAAATCAAAAGCAGATATTCATATGATTTTACATAAAAAATAATAGAATATCTGCGTTTGATTCAAGCACTTTTATCACCGTTTCACATATTACCCATATTATTTTATTTTTTGTTTTTTTTAAATTAGGAATATTCATTTATGCATATTTGTCTATTTTTGCTGTTCAGCTTCTTAGCGCACTTTTATCACTGTTTCACATATTATTGCATATTACTGCAATTTTTGTTTTTGTTTTTTTAATTAGGGATAGTCATTAATGCATATTTGTCTATTTTTGCTGCTTAGCTTCTTGAATTTGCACACTTTATCACTGTTTCACTTATTATCGCATATTACTCCATTTTTGTTTTTTAAATTTGGGATAGTCATTCATGCATATTTGTTTATTTTTGCTGCATAGCTTCTTGAATTAGCGCATCAGTTTTTATTATTATTACATATACACAAATACACAGGGCATCACATGATGGGAAGCCAGCCAGGAATAAAGCTACAGAAGATGTCAACAGAATGTAAGAGGGAAATGGTAGGCATTGCACACAATGTAGAAGGCAAATCTAGCCATTTATAGACTAACCCCAAAACAGCACAATAGAGGAACCAGTACTGGGTGAACTGCTTTACTGTGAGGGATATGACCAGCATGCCTAGACCAGAAAGGTCATGTGACCTGAGACCTCTATAGAGTGAGGCGAGCCTGGTATAGATGGTGACAAAAGTATCCACCTTTTCCTATTTTCCATGAAAGGGAGCTCTCTGTATGCAACACAATGCATGGGTCTCTCTGTATACAGCACAATGCATGAGTCTCTCTGTATACAGCACAATGCATGGGTCTCTCTGTATACAGCACAATGCATGGGTCTCTCTGTATACAGCACAATGCATGGGTCTCTCTGTATACAGCACAATGCATGGGTCTCTCTGTTTACAGCACAATGCATGGGTCTCTGTGTATACAGCACAATGCATGGGTCTCTCTGTATATAGCACAATGCATGGGTCTCTCTGTATACAGCACAATGCATGGGTCTCTCTGTATATAGCACAATGCACGGGTCTCTCTGTATACAGCACAATGCATGGGTCTCTCTGTTTACAGCACAATGAATGGTACTCCCTGTGTACAGTACATGGATCTCTTTACAGCACAGTACAATGCAGACATCTCTCTATATACAATACATGGCTCTCTGTATACACTCCCTATAGCTGGTGGTATTTTGCATTGTTACTGTATTGCTGGGGTTTGTAGTTCTCTATACATTGGTGGAACTACCAGGTTTCTTGCACACATTTTCTGCTAAATCGTAGCATATAAACAAGGAGTGATAAAACATTCCAAATTGATCTTCACCAATGGGATATTATGGTTAATCACTCCCTGAACGCCATATCAGATCTCATGGTTACCACTCACCTCTCTGCACACCATTTCCAAAGCGATTCTATGGCTGCCCCAACACCAATTAAAGAAAAACCTTACACACAGCAGGGAGCAATGATGAAAATTCAGTCACAGTGACCCCTGTGGTGGGATGACTATAACACAACATAAATGAACCAGAACTTGCAGCAGACTTGCAGAATGTTTGCAAACAAAGTTGATCTGGAGTCATGCAATGTGGACTTGCTGCAATTGTGCAGCAAACCCGTGAAGCCTGGCAAGTCTAGCAATAGCTTAAAAAGTAATTTTCAAACTTGTAGCACAATTACCTGTTATCTGGGGAGATGCAGGAGGATATGAAGGGCAATGCAGGAATGTGGGGAAGGTAGGTAGTGCAGTAAAAATTTTTATTTAAAGAGGAGCCATAATAGAATCTTTAAAAAAAAAATAAACATGACATTCAGGGCTAAGGAAGTATAGTGATGGTGTTGGGATCTGGATCTCTTATAGCAGTGGGTACCTTCAGTCGGGTCTTAAGCAGTGTAGAATGAATAATGACCATTAGGCAGCTCTCCAAGGAGTGGTGGCTGAAGGTCAGACCTTAACTTGGGTAAGGACTAGGTGTGCAAAGCGAAAAGCACCAAAAACAGAATATATGAAGCCCGCATTTCATTTTATTCAGAATCTTGCATCATATTAATCCAACGTGTTAAGGGGGTTCAGAGGTTCACCTTTAACCACTTCTCGCCCGGCGTATAGCAAAATGACGTCTGGGCGGGTGTTCCATTATCCTGACTGAGCGTCATATGACGTCCTCAGGATGATCACGGCGATCGGTGGTGCCGTGGGTCAGTCTGACCAATCACGGCTGATCACAGTGTAAACAGGAAGAGCCATTTATCGGCTTTTCCTCTACTCAGGTCTGACAGGGGGGTCTGCACTGAATGTTTATCAGTGCAGCCCCCCTGAGGATCGCCACACTAGACCACCAGGGAGCCGACCAGGACCACCGGGGAGCCCCCCCCCAGGGACATCATAAAGCGGCCGCCCAGGACCACCAGGGAGACGATCAGGAGGCCGCCCAGGGACCACCAGGGAGCCCACACTAGACCACCAGGTAAGGGCATGCAGTGCACTGTAGGGATGGCACTGTGCCCATATGTGATGCCTGCCAGTGCCATCCCTAACAGTGCTATAAGTACCAGTGCCATGCACCAGTGCCACCTATCAGTGACCAATGGTGCCACCTATCAGTGCCCACCAGTGCCACCTATCAATGCCATCTATCAGTGCCCAGCAGTGCCACCTATCAGTGCCACTCAGTGCCCAGTGCCACCTATCAGTGTCCATCAGTGCCGCCTATGAGTGCCCACCAGTGCCACCTATCAGTGGCCATCAGTGCTGCATATATGTTCTTCATCATCAGTGCCACCTTATCAGTGCCACCTCATCAGTGCCAATCTGTATTGCCTCATCAGTGCCCATCAGTGTAGCCACATCAGTGCCCGTCAATGATGGAGAAAATGTACAAAATTTTGTGACAGAAACAAAGATAAACTTTTTTTTTCAAAATTCTCTGTCTTTCTTTTATTTTTAGCACAAAAAATAAAAACCGCAGGGGTGATCAAATACCACCAAAAAGAAAGCTCTATTTGTGGGAACAAAATGATAAAACCTTGTTTGGGTACAACGGTCGCACGGCCTCACAATTATTATTCAAAATGCAATAGCGCTGAAAGCTGAAAATTGGTCTGGGCTGGAAGGGTGGTAAGTGCCTGGTATTGAAGTGGTTAATCATGGCTATACATTATTGTTAAATAAAGCGTGTAGTGGACTGAAAGAATTGTAGGGATCATGACAGTGACCAGGTTTAGCAACCAATTGCTAGGTCAGTGTACTCTGACATGACTGAGAGAGTGGTGTCACTGTATCTGTCACTAGCAGATATCTTGGATTGTCAGCAAGAGCAGCGAGAAAGTTTTGGTAACTTGAGTACAATAAGATCAGAGTGTCTTCGCATGGACTTCTGTCACTTAAAGAGGTTGTAAACCTCTCTGTGGAAGTTGTACCTATAGGTAAGCCTAGAATAAGGCTTACCTATAGGCAACGCTGTATCTTGGCCTAGGCCAACAAGGCCCAGGCCTAGGATGGCACTTTGCAGGGGGGCAGCACGATAAGAATCCCTGTCGACTTGCACTTTTAGTGCTGCCAGTATGATAATACATGCAGGGCCCCCATCAGAGAGGGGCAGCCCATACATATGTGGGGGTCTGGGAATGCCGAAGGCGGCAGACCTCAACCAATGAGTTGTTGTGCGGGCAGCTGACATTCCACAACTGGGGGGGGAGGCATGAGTTTAGTCATGCCTAGGGCAGAGTGACGTCCCATTGCTCTGGCCAGTCACAGAGCCAGAGTCTGCAGCCCTGGAAGGAAGAGGGAAGAGGGGCAAACATGGATGCAGGGGGGACAGCGCAGGCTTCGTTTGCAGGTGAGTGTGATGCATATTAGCACATTATGCTTTTACTTTGCAGGGGCATAGGAAGGAAGTAAAACCCATCAGGGTTTACTTCCTCTTTAAAAGCCTAAGTTGGGGGAAGGACCCACTCCTCTGTCCCAGTTACAGGCCCATCTCTCTACTCACAAAAATTCTGGCGGAGAGACTGGGCACGATAATACAGCGTGTCATTCCCCTTGATCAGGTCAGCTTCATTCACAATAGAGAGGCACGAGATAACACGATCCGGACCGTTGATGTTATAGCCAGAGTCAAACACCGTAATACTCCATTTATCCTGTTATCAACCGACGCTGGAAAAAGCGTTCAACAGGGTAATCTGGTCTTTTCTTCTAGCCACACCGAGACACATAGGGATGCCTGCACCGTTTCTATCTTGGATATCAGCACTTTACTCGACCCCTACCACCACGGTCAGGGTCAATGGGGTGTCCTCGGAGTCCTTTGCTTTAGGGAACAGAATGCGTCAGAGGTGTCCACTTTCTCCACTCCTACTCATTCTGTCACTAGAACCTCTATTGCAGCATATTAGGCTCAACCCAGACATCAGAGGACAGGAGACTAGTTCTTACCACCACAAAATTGCCGCTTACGCGGACAACCTTCTCTTTTATATAGCAGAGCCAGTAGTCTCCCTACCCGTCCTATTAGCCGAACTGCGTGTCTATGAAGACCTATCAGACTTTAAAGTCAACTTGCAAAAGTCTGAAGCCCTCAGTGTTACTCTAGCTCCAGAAGCCCTCGCCCGACTCAGAGGTAACTTCCCAATTTGTTGGGCCTCACATTCCATCCAATATCTGGGAAACAAAATTCCTGCCAACCTTTATCTCATTTACCAATATAACTTCCAACCTTTACTGTACATTTTTTCAGCAGATCTAGACCAGTGGTTCTCAACCCTGTCCTCAAGTACCCCCAACTGGCCATGTTTGCGGGTTTTCCTTTATCTTGCACAGGTGCTTTAAATCAGAGTCAATGGCTTGGTATTGTGGACAGCTATTTTATCTAAAAGAAATTCCCAAAACATGGCCTTTTGGGGGGTACTTGAGGACAGGGTTGAGAACCACTGATCTAGACAAATGGAAAAAACTAGCTGTTTCATGGTTTGGCTGTTGCAACGTTCTGAAGATGAACGTAATGCTGCGACTGTTATATCTTCTACAAGCCCTACCAGTTAGGATTCTGAGGAGCTTATTTAATATTCTCAAAACTATTGCAGCGCCAAAAGAAGAGAGAGAGTGAATAAGGACCCAGGAAAATAAATTCCAGAAAATAAATGGGTAGGTGGACAGTTCATATATCCAGACAAATGGGGAGAGAGAAAATGGGTTACAAGTGTAAACTTGCTAGTTCATCCATCCATATGTAACACATATTCCTTGCAAAGTCCAATTCATTGCTTAGTATGAAGGTTCTCAAACCCACAAGGCATTCTGATAAAATCCACGAAACCAGTAAAAGATGTAAGCTTACCAGAATCTGGTAGATATTGCGCGGATGTCAAAATTCCAACTCAGGTATAGATGGTCTGGCGTCCACTGACCGTGAAGACAGGGATGAGAGGGAGGAAGAGGGTAGAAGAGGGATTCTTGTCCGAGTAGTATTATTTAATAGACTCCGGACCCTCTTTATCAACTATGTTTGGCAGGGTAAACCTTCCCATCTCAAGAGAACTCTGCTACAATGGCCGAAGCTTAGAGGAAGAGTAGGTCTACCAGACCCGTCGCTATATTGCAAGGCAGTTCACATGAGCAGAGTGGTAGACTGGTGCAGACATTCGTCACAAACTATGGGTATGCCTAGAACAGGAGTCAGTGCCAATCCCAATAGCCGGCCTTCCCTGGGCTGGAGTTCAATGCTCAAGACTTTCCCAATCACACCCTTTGATCGAACCCACTATGCTTGAAATACGCAGATATTACCGTATAACTGAGATGTCCAACTTCCCCTCTCCATTGGCGCCTAGAGAAGGCCACCCAGATTTTGTGCCTGGTTTAACCGATAAAGCTTTCATGCACCAACCGTAAAATAATTTGATAAGAGCTTCTACATTCCTTGGGACTTCTGACTGGGTAAGTCTGTAAGTTGTTTTCCCCACCTTGAATTCCTCAGCTTTGAGATAGTGGAAGATATTACAACTGACCCATTTTCTCAGTTCCCT
This sequence comes from Glandirana rugosa, assembly GCA_018402905.1. Taxonomy (NCBI): domain Eukaryota; kingdom Metazoa; phylum Chordata; class Amphibia; order Anura; family Ranidae; genus Glandirana; species Glandirana rugosa. The sequence goes on along the minus strand of BLSH010354176.1, from coordinate 717,847 downwards.
CCCAAACCCTGTAAATTTCCATAGAAAGCCAAACTCATTTGAAGACCTCTGCCTGGGAGATGAGCCCCTACGAAAGGCCCTTTCCTACTCTTATGGCATTTCACTTGCTGCCTCCTCCCAACACGACCCCCCCCCCCCACCTGAGTAAGTGGGAGAGAGATCTCAACACTTCCTTCTCAGATAATCAAAAGAACCGCATACTTTTCTTTGCTCACAAGTCTTCCTTGTGTAGCAGATACCAGGAGATCACTTTTAAATTCTAACACACTGGTACAGGACACCGGTGGTATTGGCATCCATTTTCCCTGGCCACAGCCCGTTATGCTGAAGATGTGGCTCCCAAGGGGCACTTTACTCCACATTTTCTGGGACTGTCCGAGGATTACTCCATTCTGGCAACAGGTCCTGCAGATTGTTCACAAACTTACATAGATTTCACTTCTGGATAATCCAACAACCGTACTTTTTAATGTAACCCCTATGTCCAGCAAAAGATATCGAAAATCCTTATTAAAAAATCTGTTAAACGCAGCCAGGGCGTGCGTTCCTAGCATGTGGAAACAACAATCCCCACCTAGGTTGCGGCAATGGTTTGTAAGGGTGAACGACATCCAACAGATGGAAGCCTTGACAGCTGCCCTCAGAGATAAGATAGATGAGCCTAGCGCCGTCGCCCCTCCTGAACTTCCTTTCCCCCTCTTTTCCTATACTTTCACATTTATTTGACCCTTCCTTCTTATTCTTCCTCTCGACACCTTAGGTGTCGTTTTTCTCTAACCCCCAAAACAAAAAGTTTTAGATAAAATAATAGGTATGCCTAATCACTAGGAGTAGCTGCTGTGGGGAGGAGATAAAATAAGTTATAATGAGCAAGATTGGAGTTTGGCTCCCCACCATATAGTGGCTCACTACCTGCTAGCTAGTAATAAACCCTCCATATTAGTTTGCTCATGACTAAGGAGTTCCTTTATTTGTTGTCCACCACATGGAGCAGTCGAATACAGGATATATTTGTTGTAGTGGCTGAAGCCCACAGTTAATTGAAATTTTATCTGCTTCTGGTGGTATATTTTCTATTTTCGGTCTCCTCAAGATACATTTATGCACTTTGCAACTGTATTGATGTTAGTATTCAGATCTTTGTAATGTAGCCTGGTCATGTCATGCTGTACATTTTACTGCATACTATAAATAAAGAGTTAAAAAAAAAAAAAAAAAGCCTAAGTTGAAAAAAAAAAATCCGCACAAGAGACATCACTTATTATAAATCCCATGTCTCATTTATACTGCTGGCTTCTGCATTAATTGGAATCTTTCTCCTCCAATCCCTCCTTCCCCCACTGCCATAATCTTCTGATGTTTTTTAGGGACTTGTTATTTCATCAAGAGTGCCAATGATTCCAGCTCCTTCTGCCCCCTCCTCCATTCATAGAAGCTGTTCTAAATCTTCTATGCATTGAACACGATCTATAAATAGAGGAAATGGACCCTTAATTTATCTGCCCATCCTCTGTTCATAAATTGCTTTTCTTTCATGGAAGCTATAGTATGGCTTCTATGAATGGAGTATGGTGGGCAGAAAGGGCGGGCATAGTTGACACTCTTGATGAGTGCATATGACAGGTCCCTTAGCTCCATTAATCCCTGCAGCAGTGGCAGATTATTGAGGAGGGGTGTGAGGGTTTAGAAAAGGAGGATTTCATCTAATGCAGAGTTAGAAGTACCAAGAACACATTGGATTAAGAGTAAATAATTTGTTCCTCCGACTTAGTTACTGTAAATACCTATGCTGTTCAGGCCGGCTCAGCTAATAGGAAGTAGTTTTGTCTCTCCTTGTATCCTTGTCTTAATTCTCTACCTGCATGGTGATTATGTGTCAAACAATACCTGGCTTTTCTGCTTCAGGCAGGATTACCGGAAGCCTCCTGCATTTCCTCTGTCTGGCTTCAAGCATTTCTTATTGTTTGCTGTGCTGGCTTGTACTATGATAAGACTGAAAACACGTCTGCACTTTGAAACTTTAAAGTGTTGCTCTTATTATTAATGGAAGTAGCTGTTATTCTTGCTAAAGACATTTTCTTAAAGTAATGATGAACCCAAAAACAAAAAAATATTGTATTGCACCTGACCAATTCCTAAATAATGTGGTGGCTCCACTTGTTTTGTTTTGTTTTTTAATTAGGTTTTTTACCCATATGTTCACCTGTTGATCCTGCCGCTATCTTTAACAGACCCAGCTGTCCAGCAAAAGGGGCAGGTAGATGTTTGGGGGGTAACCTGGAGTCAGTGGTCCATGGGATTCAAGGAAATAATTCTTGTCACCAGTGATCAGCAGGAGGAAAAAAAGTTGTTAGGAAGCAAAAAATACCATGTTCAGTGGAAGAATGGCTGGCGTTGGTGCTCAGCGGAGAGTATGAGGGCACTGCCCCCCTAATCCATGCACCCGGCCCTAATTTACATGCAGGGCGCTGGACGCATGGATTCCAGTGTTTTTTTTTTTTTTTAATTGGCTTCAAAAAAGGGTGGGCACGGGGCGCATAGCACTGCGCCCTTAGCCCACCCAGTTGTGTGACAATAGCAAATTGATATTCACTGTTGTTTTCCTGCTTCTCCTCCCAGCCAATCAGGAAGCAGTCGTATTGGCTGGTACTGGGGGCGGGGAGGATGTACGGGGAGATCCCGGAGATGGACGTCCATATCAGAGCATTAGTGTGATCTCTCTGCTCTGCATCGCCACCAAGAGCCTGACCATGTGAGTACCACCCACTGGGGGGGTCGGGTGGTTTGTTTGCCATCCCCAGGGGTGGGGGGGTGGTGGTTTGTTTACCACATAACCCCCCTGGCTGGAGCACCAGCCGCCACTGGCCCCAGGTGTATTTACTTGTAATCATGCAGACTGCTATTCTCATATAGGATTGCTGTTTGTGTTTGGCAAAAGGATAAATCTGTCCTAAGCTAGAAATGATTCTTCCTCATTCAGTGCTGAAAGCTATACAGTATTCATAATTATATGTGCATAGTCATACTTATGCACAAATAATTATATACACAGCTCTTTAAAGTCAACAGAGGTCTATTTACATTGTTAAAGAGGATCTTCGGGGACAGGGAGTCCTGGAAGGAATGTTTTGAGGAAAGTTCTAGGTTGGTCATTTCTTTGCAAGATAAATTAATTAAAGCAAAATTTTTGCATAGAATATATTACATGCCTCAGAGACCTGGCAGAACTTATCCACAAAGGATTTCAGACTGTTCACACTGTCACTTTTGTGTTGGAACATTTTTCTCATGTTTTGGACTTGCCCTAGAGTGGCGCAGTTCTGGACGGAAGTATTTGCATGTATTAATACCGGTCTACAATTGCCTCTCCCGTTCTCCCCTGAACTTGCATTGTTGGGCATCCAGGATGATGAACAGAGGCTTCACTACACTAAAATACTGATTCCTTATTATGCTAAGAAAGAATTACTTAGTAAATGGACCTCCCCCATCACCCCTCCGGTGGCTTAATGAGAGTCTTCCATTAATGCAGAGTTACCTATGTACAAATTGACATACATTAATAGAAACTGCCCTATACACTATGACAAGGTCTGGCAGTCATTGATGGCACAATAAGTATTTTCTTTTCTTATCTATTTTTTGTATTAACCTGGGGAGTTTACTATTTATTTTCTGTGAAGGTCCCCTTTTCATTATGTTTGCTGCTTTACTTACAGAGCCTTGAAATAGTATTCATACCCCTTGAAATTTTTGCACATTTTATCATGTTACAACCAAAATGCAAATGTGTTTTATTGAGTTTTTTTGTGATAGACCAACACAACGTCCGACTTTGAAAAACACAAGTCGGAGCAGTTAAGACGGCTCTCATAGGGAATCATTGTTTTTGTGACGTAATGCGACTTGTGCTTTTCATGTCAGTCCGAGAATCGGACTAGTGTAAACACAGCCTTACTCTGACACCCTAACTAAAATCTAATGGAACAAATTGCCTTCAGAAGTCACCTAATTAGTAAATAGAGTCCAATGTGTGTAATTTAATCTCAGTATAAATACAGCTCTTCTGTAAAGCTCAGAGAGATTTGTTAGAGAACCTTAGTGAACAAAGAACATCATGAAAGCCAAGGAACACACCAGACAGGTCAGGGATAAAGTTGTGGAGAAGTTTAAAGTGGGGTTAGGTTATAAAAAAATTATCCCAACCTTTGAACATCTCAGGTAGCACTGTTCAATCCATCATCTGAAAATGGAAAGAGTATGGCACAACTGCAAACCTACCAAGACATGTCTAACCACTTAAACTGACAGGCCGGCAGTGGCGGCCCGTCCATTAGGGACGCACGGGCGCTGACCCTCTTATCCATGCATCCGGTCCCCTTATCTACATGCAGGGCTTTTTTTTTTTTTGAAGCATGTGATTAGAGCCAGAGGCTCTAATAGGCTTCAAAAAAGGGTGGACTTGGGGCGCAGAGCACTGCGCCCTGAGCCCATCCAGTTGTGTGACGATAGTGAATGAATATTCGCTATTATTGTTACACTGATCCTCCTCCCGGCCAATCAGGAAGCGGGTCCTGAGACCCGTCACCTGATTGGCTGAAAGGACAGGGGATCCTATTGGACGTCTAGGAGGAGGAGGGAGGAGACGTACGGTGGAAACTGCCGTGATGCAGAGGAGGACAACACACGATGGAAGTCGCTGCCCGCCAGCGACTTAGCTGGGGTAAGTGTGGGGCTGGATGACTGACCGCCCGTCTGCCGGGGTGGGTGGTTGTTTGCCCCCCCCCAAAAAAAATACCACTCGGGAAAGGAGAGCATTAATCAGAGAAGCAGCCAAGAGGCCCATGGTAACTCTGGAGGAGCTGCAGAGATCCACAGCTCAGGTTGGAGAATTTGTCCACAGGTCTGGCCTTTATGGAAAAGTGGCAAGAAGAAAGCCATTGTTGAAAGAAAGCCATTAGAAGTCCCATTTGCAATTTGTGAGAAGACATGTGGGGGACACAGCAAAGATGTGAAAGAAGGTGCTCTGGACAGATGAGACCAAAGTTTAACTTTTTGGTCTGATTGCAAAACGCTATGTGCAGCGGAAAACTAAAACTGCACATAACCCTGAACACACCATCCCCACCGTGAAACATGGTGGTGGCAACATCATGGTGTGGGAATGCTTTTCTTTAGCAGGGACAGGGAAGCTGGTCGGAGTTGATGGGAAGATAGATGGAGCCAAATGCAGGGCGATCTTAGAAGAAAAACAGTTAGAGTCTGCAAAAGGCTTGGGCGGAGGTTCACCTTCCAGTAGGACAACGGCCCTAAACATACAGCCAGAGGTACAATGGAATGGTTTAGATCAAAGCATATTCATGTGTTAGAATGGCCCAGTCAAAGCCCAGACCTAAATCCAATTGAGAATCTGTGGCAAGACTTGAAAATTGCTGTTCACAGACGCTCTCCATCCAATCTGACAGAGCTTGAGCTATTTTACAAAGAAGAATGGGCAGAAATTTCACTCTAGATGTGCAAAGCTGGTAGAGACTTCCCCAAAAGATTTGCAGTTGTAACTGCAGCGAAAGGTGGTTCTACAAAGTATTGACTCAGGGGGGCTGAATACAAATGCATGCCACACTTTTCAGATATTTATTTGTAAAAGATTTTGAAAACCATTTATCATTTTCCTTCCACTTCATAATTATGTGCCACTTTGTGTTGGTCTATCACATAAAATCCCAATTTTTGGTTGTAACATTCAAGGGGTATGAATACTTTTCCAAGGCATTGTAGGCCATTCTTTCTTACTCATAGTTATCCAGACATATTAAAGGCACAAAATTGTGTAGTTCTGTATTCATTAATACACGGTTCAATTCCTTTTTTTTCAATAAAAGCAGTCTAAGGACCAGAATTTGACTTGGCATCAGCTTCTTATACTCCATTAAAGTGAGATGCACAAAAAACAACCAGTTGTGCTGTGATGCTCATGCGCTAACAAGGAAAAAAGCAGGGTGACAGAGAGATGCGCTCATCAGTCTGCTTATTCTCCTTTACTGTCCAGTCACAGACTGGAAGAATGACAAGCTGTATTACTCCATCCCAAAAATTCTTAGATCTTCTGCACTACCAAAAAGAGCTGTGCTGTGCGACAGATCTGTGTGAATCTCAGAAACGGATGGACACAAACGACAAATCCTTTGGCAGGTGAAACAACTCCCTTAAATGTATGTCTTGTGTGTGTTTAGCTAGATCAGGGGTGTCAAACTCCATTTCATCGAGGGCCGCATTAGCCGTATGGTTGCCCTAAAAGGGCCGGTTGTATCTTGGGTGCGATACCTAAGCGTGCTGGGTTCAAGAGAACGTTATGTGCAGAGTGCAGGACTGAGGTTTATGCTATGTACAGAGTGCAGGGTTCAGGAGTGCATTGCATACAAAGTTCAGTGGTTGTGCAGTGTACAGAATGCAGGGTATAGGGGTGCGCTATGCACAATGTGCAACACCAACCCCCCTCACCGAAGCATCCTTGCTTCTCTCTTCTACCTTGCCTGGCTCTACTACCTCCCTTTGTAGGCGGCTTTGTCTCACCTTGCAGGGAGCGGAAGCAGAGGGTGAAAGTTGGAGGTGGCAAAATGGAGTTCTGCCACATTCCGGCTGCAAAACTGGGTGCGAGGGCCACATGACAAGGCCTGGAGGGCCGCATTCGGCCCGCGGGCCTTGTGTTTGACATATGTGAGCTAGATGACCAGAGTTCAGCTTTAATTCCTTTTACATAAACAAGTACAAGGTATAATGGACTTTGGACTTGGACTAAGAATTATAGTTTCCCTTTAAAACAACTGACAAAGTTAAATACTAAGCAAACTTTTAATTTCGAAGCAATGCAGAGAATGTTTGAAAGAGACCTTTAACTGAACTGTAATCGGCTTTGATGGCTACAATACAGCTTTTCTAAAGCACTGCACTAGTGAACTATATTTTTTTTTTACAAACCAGGTAAACCACTCTCAGATTATAATGGTCAGGACAAACTCCACAGATGATCATTTTTTAGAGAATTTGTCTGAGTTGTTCATTCTGCTGAGTGCAGCTAAGGGTGACAGTTTGCATTTGATTTTAGGTTGTAGGAATAAAGTTAAAGCAGAATTCCAGGTATGTTTTTTTGGATAGCTACATTGCTCTAGCTTGGATCCATGCATGTTTAATCCCTGGCCCTGTGGAAGGGGAGAATCAAAGTAAAAGCTGCTGCAAGTAAAGTGCTCCTCTCTGTCCTCTGGATTTCATGCCAAGCAGCTGCTGTATAGTGACCGCAGGAGTTTGCTCACTTGACATAGGCACCATTCAGAGAACACTTTGCATTTTCTCAATAATTACAAAGCTTTCTTTGATTGGATGAGGGCTGGTGCGGTAATGCCACAATGTCCACCTCGTCCTTGAGAAAAATGCAAGACGTTCTCTGAAAAGTGCCCTGGCATGGGATCTGGAAGACAACGAGGAGTACTTTTGTAGCCCCCTATTACTTTGAGTGGGCTATAATGTACATTTAGTCTTTGGCTGAGCTGTAACCAGCTCAGATTGATTGTATATAGTTTAGCTGGCTTTGCCCTAATTTCAGCAAGGTTGTGCATTTCTCACTGTTGCCAGTAGGTGTCGTTGTTACCACAGGCCAGTATGAGAGATACAACTGAACTAAGTTATGGATACGGTAATTGTTCTTTTTCCAGAAACAGCCCAGTAGGAGGTTCCTGACCGCTGTGAATTCTGGGAAGGGATATTTATTTGGGCGTGGCCATGTGATCTCTCTCCTCCCTCGTGGCCCTTCAGGCCTGAGGATGTGCTGATGTGAGCTCTGTGAGTAGGGTTGCCACCTTTTCATCAAGCCAAACCCGAACACTTTAGCGGCGCTCTGAATTTTTTTTTGTAGTTTTTTTTAAAAATCGTGCTGCACCAAAACGCACAGTATTTTGTTACCATAAGTTTTGCTGCAGGTGAATGAGCGCAAAAGCAAGAGGTGTGGTCGTGCCATTAAGACTTAAAGGCACCACTGCACACCTGCAAAAGGGCTATGTGTGTTTTTGTGCATTGCAGGAATGTACACAATTTTGTGCACATTCCTGTAATTCAAAAGTGGCCACCTAGAACAGGGGAAATTAACTGAAATTCAAGGGGGCCCAGTTGCTAAAATTTTCTTTCAGCTGAGGTCTGAATTGCTCTGTAATATAACGTAAAAGTAGGCTAATCACATCCATATTTCAAGTAAAAGAAAATAGAACCAGGTTATATCAGGTGTCTCTAGCAGAGTCCTCCTTACATCAGGTGTCCCCACCAGAGCCCCCCCTTACATCAGATGTGTCCACCACAACACAGCCCACTTACATCAGATGTGCTCACCACACCACCCTTATATCAGATGTACCCACACCACAGCCCTCTTATATCAGATGTGCCTACCACACCACTGCCCCCTTATATCAGATGTGCCTACCACACCACTGGCCCCTTATATCAGATGTGCCTACCACACCACAGCCCCCTTATATCAGATGTGCCTACCACACCACTGCCCCCTTATATCAGATGTGCCTACTACACCACAGCCCCCTTATATCAGATGTGCCCACCACACCACAGTCTCCTTATATCAGAAGTGCCTACCACAGCCCCCTTATATCATATGTGTCCACCACACCACAGCCCCCTTATATCAGATGTGCCTACCACAACACAGCCTCATTATATCAGATGTGCCCACCACAGACCCCTTATATCAGATGTGCCCACCGCACCAGAGCCCCCTTATATCAGATGTGCCCACAACAAAGCCCCTTTATATCAGATGTGCCCACAGCAAAGACCCTTATATCAGATGTGCCCACAACACAGCATCCTTATATCAGATGTGCCCACCACAACACAACCCCCTAATATCAGATGTGCATACCACAACACAACCCCCTTATATCAGATGTGCCCACCACACCACAGCCCCCCTATTTCAGATGTGCCCACCACACCACAGCCCCCTTATATCAGATGTACCCACAACAAAGTCCCCTTATATCAGATGTGCCCACAACACAGCCCTCTTATATCAGATGTGTCCACCACACCCCCCTTATATCAGATGTGCCTACCACAGCCCCCTTATATCAGATGTGCCTACCACACCACAGCCCCTTATATCAGATGTGCCCACCACACCACAGCCCCCTTATATCAGATGTACCTACCACAGCCCCCTTATATCATATGTGCCCACCACACCACAGCCCACTTATATCAGATGTGCCTACCACAACACAGCCCCCTTATATCAGATGTGCCCACCACAGCCCCCTTATATCAGATGTGCCCACCGCGCCACAGCCCCCTTATATCAGATGTGCCTACCACAGCAAAGCCCCCTTAAATCAGATGTGCCCACAACAAAGCCCCCTTATATCAGATGTGCCCACAACAAAGCCCCTTACATCAGATGTGCCTACAACACAGCATCCTTATATCAGATGTGCCCACCACAACACAACACCCTTATATCAGATGTGCCTACCACAACACAACCCCCTTATATCAGATGTGCCCACCACACCACAGCCCCCTTATATCAGATGTGCCCACCACACCACAGCCGCTTTATATTAGATGTGCCCACAACAAAGCCCCCTTATATCAGATGTGCTCACAACACAGCCCTTTTATATCAGATGTGCCCACAGCAAAGCCCCCTTACATCAGATGTGCCCACAACACAACCCCCTTATATCAGATGTGCCCACCACAGCAAAAACCCCTTATATCAGATGTGGGCACAACAAAGCCCTCCTATATCAGACGTGCCCACAACAAAGCCCCCTTATATCAGATGTGGCCACAACAAAGCCCCCCTCTATCAGATGTGCCCACAACACAGCCCCATTATACCACATGTGCCCACAACACAGCCCCCTTATATCAGATGTGCACACAACAAAGCCCCATTATACCAGATGTGCCCACAACACAGCCCCCTTATAACAGATGTGCCCACAACACAGCCCCCTTATATCAGATGTGCCCACAACACAGCCCCCTTATATAAGATGTGCCCACAACAAAGCCCCCTTATGTCAGATGTGCCCACATCAAAGCCCCCTTATATCAGATGTGCCAACAACACAGCCCCCTTATATCAGATGTGTCCTCCAAACAACCCCCTTATATCAGATGTTCCCTGTAACAAAGCCCCCTTATATCAGATGTGCCCACAACAAAGCCCTCTTATATCAGATGTACCCACAACACAGCCCCCTTATATCAGATGTGCTCTCCACACAACCCCCTTATAGCAGATGTGCCCACAACACAGCCCCCATATATCAGATGTGCCCACAACAAAGCCCCCTTATATCAGATGTGCCCACAACAAAGCCCTCTTATATCAGACGTGCCCACAACACAGCCCCCTTATATCAGATGTGCCCTCCACACAACCCCCTTATATCAGATGTGCCCACAACACAGCCCTTTTATATCAGATGTGCCCACAACAACGCCTCTTATATCACATGTGTCCACAACACAGCCCCCTTATATCACATGTGCCCACATCACAGCCCCCTTATGTCAGATGTGCCCACAACACAGCCCCCTTATATTAGATGTGCCCACCACAACAAAACCCTCTTATATCAGAGGTGCCCACAACACAGCCTTCCTACATCAGATGTGCCCTCCACACAACCCCCTTATATCAGATATGCCCACACCACAGCCCCTTTTCCTCTTGTACTCACTAACTGCAAAGAAGTTTCTCTTTCAGTCTTAACTCACTCGTTCCTCGGCAGTGCTGCTGAGACCTTTCAGTCTGTGCTGGCTCTCTATTGACCCCTGTAGGCAAGGACACCTAATCCTCTCTGCAGCTATGAGCCACAATGCGGTCTGACTAATGTGTCTGGTTTTCAGGGGAGCTCAAAATCGGGCACATGATTCAAAACCCGGACTGTACGGGTGAATCCCGTACAGGTGGCAACCCTGTATGCGAGTAGGCCCAGAAGCCTGTCTGAGGCCTACTACACCTGCGGTGGTCCTGGGCCTGTCTTTCCTGTGTGGAAGAAGCCGGGACAAGTGGAGGAGATCCGGCGGAGGACCCTTGATGGAGAGAGCCAGGATTAAGCCTGGTCTCTCAGAAGGGCCTGGTGACTTGCTTGAAGGATGCACCTGAAACTAAGGCTACCTTTATAGTGTGCTAGATAGCTTAAAGGTTCTGATGCTGTGAAGTAATATTTATTTCAAAGTCTACATCATTGCAATATCGCCGGATGGCTTAAAGGTTCTGGTACTGTAATCCTGTCCTATGATCTAGACTTTGCTAAATAGCTCCTAAATGCTAAAGCCTGTGAGAGGGGTTTATTGAGGATTGCTCATATTACAAGCTAAATTGAGCTAACTGTCTCCTGAATGCTACAGCCTGTGAGAGTGGTCTATTCAGGATTATTCATTCTGCAAATCTAAACTGTGTTAACTATGTCTTGAATGCAAAGCCAGTGAGATGTGTCCATTAAATTTTTCTTCTTTCTGCTAGGTCTGTGAGAGAGATCTGTCCAGAAGTTCTACTGGCCAGCGGTGGCTGGTGTGGGAGGGGCGCTGGGGCGTCGCCTCCCCGCCGGCAAAAGACGAAAGAAAAAAAAAATTCAACCCCGCCCACCTACAGGTGGCGCCGGTACATTGACTTTCTTTTTTTTTTTTTTTTCGGCTCCTTGGCTGTCACATGACAGCCAAGTAAGTGAGCCTATTGGTCGGCCATTAAAGCCTATGCATGTGCGCTTGTTCCTGCGGCCATGCATAGGCTGATTGGCTGCCCTGAGCCTCCGCTCAGGGTGATTGGATGCGGGGCCAGGGGCGGGTCACTGTGGCAGCGGAGGTGACTTCCGCTCCCACAGAGACTATGATCGCCCGGGGACAACGAGGGGGGGACAGCCGCTCTCCGTGTGCCGAACTCTGCAGACCCAGCGCGCTCTCGCATGTCGAATCTCTGCAACAAGAATCCTGCCTGCTGGATGGGGTAAGTGCAGGTCGGCTTTTTTTTTTTTTTTTCTTTCAGTTA
>BLSH010354176.1:670392-690484 GCA_018402905.1 Glandirana rugosa | reverse complement strand
AAATAATCTGTCCCTCACCCCAGCAGCAGGGACCTCTCCCTATAGCACTAGGAGATGATTTTAGAACAATAATCTGTCCTTCACAGCAGCAGCAGGAGCCTCTCCCTGTAGCAGTATGAGATGATTTTAGAACAGTAATCTGTCCCTCACTGCAGCAGTAGGAACCTCTCCCTATAGCAGTATGAGATGATTTTAGAACAATAATATGTCCCTCACAGCAGCAGCAGGAACCTCACCCTATAGCACTAGTAGATGATTTTAGAACAATAATCTGTCCCTCACACCAGCAGCAGGAACCTCTACCTATAGCAGTATGAGATGATTTTAGAACAGTAATCTGTCCCTCACAGCAGCAGCAGAAACCTCTCCCTATAGCACTAGGAGATGATTTAAGAAAAATAATCTGTCCCTCACCCCAGCAGCAGGGACCTCTCCCTATAGCACTAGGAGATGATTTTAGAACAATAATCTGTCCTTCACAGCAGCAGCAGGAGCCTCTCCCTGTAGCAGTATGAGATGATTTTAGAACAGTAATCTGTCCCTCACTGCAGCAGTAGGAACCTCTCCCTATAGCAGTATGAGATGATTTTAGAACAATAATATGTCCCTCACAGCAGCAGCAGGAAACTCTCCCTATAGCACTAGGAGATGATTTTAGAACAGTAATCTGTCCCTCACAGCAGCAGCAGGAACCTCACCCTATAGCAGTATGACATGATTTTTGAACAGTAATCTGTCCCTCACAGCAGTAGCAGGAGCCTCTCCCTATAGCACTATGAGATGATTTTAGAATAATAATCTGTCCCTCACAGCAGCAGCAGGAACCTCACCCTATAGCACTAGGAGATGATTTTAGAACAATAATCTGTCCCTCACAGCAGCAACAGGAACCTCTCCCTATAGCAGTATGAGATGATTTTAGAACAGTAATCTGTCCCTCACAACAGCAGCAGGAACCTATCCCTATAGCACTAGGAGATGATTTTAGAACAATAATCTTTCCCTCACACCAGCAGCAGGAACCTCTACCTGTAGCAATATGAGATGATTTTAGTACAGTAATATGTCCCTCACAGCAGCAGCAGGAACCTCTCCCTATAGCGCTATGAGATGATTTTAGAACAATAATCTGTCCCTCACAGCAGCAGCAGGAACCTCTCCCTATAGTACTAGGAGATGATTTTAGAACAATAATCTGTCCCTCACAGTAGCAGCAGGAACCTTTCCCTATAGCAATAGGAGATGATTTTAGAACAATAATCTGTCCCTCGCAGCTGCAGCAGGAACCTCTCCATATAGCACTAAGACATGATTTTAGAACAATAATCTGTCCCTCACAGCACCAGGAAACTGTACCTTGTCCAGTATCAGATGGTTTTAGAACGCTAATCTTTCGCCTCACAGCACCGCCAGGAACCTGTCTGTAATGCAGGATGAGATGATATTACAACGATAATCTATCCCTCACAGCACTAGGAAACTGTACCTAGTCCAGTATCAGATGGTTTTAGAATGCTAATCTTTCACCTCACAGCACCGCCAGGAACCTGTCTGTAATGCAGGATGAGATGATATTACAACGGTAATCTATCCCTCACAGCGCCGACAGCATCCTCTCCCTACACTAGCCTGTTAGCATGTGACATGCGGCACTATGTGACTCCAGCTCATACAGAGGCTGGGTCACATGATGCACTAGCCAATCACAGCCATGCCATTAGTAGGCATGGCTGTGATGGCTTTACAAGGGCAAACGAGTGAAAAGCTTGTTGATTGCCTGCCCTGCAGCTATTCAACAGGCGCCAAAAATAGTCTGGGTCACATGATGCACTGGCCAATCACAGCCATGCCTACTATGATGCACTGGCCAATCACAGCCATGCCATTAGTAGGCATGGCTGTGATGGCTTCTAAGGGCAAAGGAGTGAAACGCATGTTGATTGGCTGCCCTGCAGCTATAGAATAGGTGCGAGAAATACCCGAATACCGAACCCGGACTTTTTTTCAAATGTCCGGGTTCGGGGCACGGACACCCCAAAGTCTGGTACGAACCCGAACTTTACAGTCCGGGTTCGTTCAACTCTATTCCTGTGGGCTTGTGCCAGCGGTTCAACAGCAAAGGCAAAAAGAAGAAGGGATAGGGGGCAGCCCTGTTTGGCGCCTCTTCTCAAGGGGAAAAATTGAGAATTACAGCTGGGTATTTTAATTCTAGTTTGGGGATTGTGGTATAGAGCGTTGAAACCTCTGATGAAATTATTGGGAATGCCAAATTTAGGTAGTATATAATTTAGATAATTCCAGATGACACTATCAAAGGCTTTGTGTATGTCTAAGCTGATTAAACAGGTTGGGAGAAGTGATGAGTTAGCATCTTGAATTATATTCGAAATAAGCCTAGTGTTGTTGATAATTTGCCTGCTGGGAATAAAACCGGTCTGGTCTGAGTGAACTAAAGATGTAATTACCATGGCAAGTCTATATTTTATATCATTATTGAGGACCGAAATAGGCCTAAAGTTTTGTGGAAAAGAGTGGTCCTTTTGGGGTCTTGGGATAAGTGAAAGATTTGCTAGGAGCATGTCCTCAGGGAAATAATTTCCTATCAATATATGGTTATAAAGTTTTGTCAGGAGATAGTATATCAGAATTTTTTTTATAATATGTTGTTGAGAATCCATCGGGGTCTGGTGTAGTGGATGTTTTGAGGGATTTAATAATTTCTTTAATTTCAGACTCTGTACAGGGTGAATTAAGCTTGTCAATTTGGGAGGGCGTAAGAGAGGGTAGCCCAATATTATCTAACCAATTCTGAGCCTCTCTGCTTGGGGGTGAATGCGGCTTGGATATTAAGTCCTGATAACAGCTAGTAAAAACGTCCATTAATTCTTGTGGGTGAGAGACTGTATAACCATTATGTTTTCTAAGTTTGTATACATGTGTAGGGGAAATTTGTTGTTTAAGTTTTCTGGCGAACATAGTAGAGGTCGAGTTACTGTGAAGAAGAAATTTTGCTTTTGTAAATCTGAGATTTTTTTCGGTGTCCGCTGAAAGAAGTGAATCTAGGGCCTGTCTTTTGATTTGAATTTGTTGATTGATATCGGCAGGGGGGAAATTGTTGATTTTTTTATATAGTCTGTCTAATTCTAATGTCAGTGTCTCAATGTCACTTATTTTATTTCTATTTTAATGGAAGCAATTTTGATTATATGGCCTCTAATGACTGCCTTATGAGCCAACCAAAGGGATTGTAATGTTATATCATCAGTATTATTAAGCTTAAAGTAATCGTCTAGATGGGATGTTATCTGACTTGTTACAATAGGATCGGAGAGCAGAGAGTCATTAATTCTCCAGTTGTATGGTGTGGAGGTTAGGCCAATTTGTGAGGTCTCAAATATGGTGATTTGGTGATCAGACCAGGGGCAGGGATGTATCTTGGCTCTTGAAGAATTTGCCAGCAGAACAGGGGTGCAAAATATATAATTAAGTCTGGCGTAGCTGTTATGGGGATGGGAATAAAAGGTATATGTTCTGCATCCTATATTATGGGCATGCCAAGTATCAATAATTTGAAAATCATTTAGAGAATGGGATAATAATTTAGGTAAGGCCTTGGTGTGGGGTGTGACTGAACTTCTATATACTGTAGGGATGGGTTGGCAGCTATATTGAAATCTCCACCTATTATTAAGTAAGTGGATTCATGAAGGGCAAGGATATCAAAAAGGACTTAAAAAAGAGGCGTGAGAGTCATTAGGAGCATATATTGACGCAATTGTGATAGCTTTTCCACTAAGAAATCCTTTAATTATTATAAATCTGCTTTCAGGGTCTTGCTACATCCTTGGATTTGGAGGAATATCCGTTGCAGTGGTGCTGTCTAAAGCCCCATCAAAAAATTTAGGGGGGTTGTTTAATAAAAAGTGAGTCTCTTGAAGGAGTATTATATCTGCTTCTAAGCGTTTGTATTGTTTGAAAGCTTTTTTTCTTTTATGGGGGGAGTTGAACCCCTGTACATTGTGGGAAATTACTTTGAGTCCCATTGTGGTTGTAAAAAGGGAGGAGTTATAATATATATGGGCTTGATGTATGAAAGCATCCCTAAGGCCGAAACAGCCCCACTGCACCTTGTAAAAGTCATCAAAAGTGAGGAATAGCAAAGTGCACCTGATGTGTATGTATAACTTCTTCTCTTTGATTCAAACCTTCCAGAGTAATACAAAGAGAGAACCATTAACCAAATAAAAAATAAGTAACCATAACAAAGGGGATCAAACTTAAAAATATAGTTTGATTTCGCAAAAAAGTAAATTGGACGAATAAGTCCAAAATTTGGGCTATGCACCCCCCAGGCTGAAGTCGGGCACACTTCCGCACATAAAGTACATACGGGTTGTGACCGACAAAGGCACATGTAAGGAGCACAGTCCAATAGGGGGGAAATCATGGCGATTCCGGACCGTCCAGATAAATAGAAATTTTAAAAGTTAGTAAGTTAAATGAACGTATTCAGATGATGGCAACGCAACGCTGTGCCGTCCTATATATCACAATACATAGTAGACAGTATATTTATAAAGGTCAGGCAATGAAATAAACTGTAGAGAAATAGCTGAACCATGACAGCCAGCTCAATCAGTTTAGACCTGTATGCTGTTGTTAAACTTATATTAGGATAAACTTATATGCAAAGTGTCTAGGAGATCAATGTGCCTGCTTCAATTATTCAACTTGTCCCTCTTCACCATAGTCCGGCCCCACACAAACACCGCACCGCAATCATCGGCGTGGGACACTTATCAATAAAATTATGACACTGCCAACTATCATACGGTGTCATATGGCAACTAGGCCACGGAATTCGGGACAATTAGCAGGGCTGCATGAGAAGATGAGGCACTTAACGAGAATAAACACTTGCAGCTCTTAACTGGTAAGAACTTATTACTACAAAAAGGTGACAGTTATCAATGTTTATCCTTCCTTTTACAAAAAAGGACAGGCGAAAGTGCTGCAAAAAGTAAGTAAAAAACAATATGTCTGATAGAATAGCAGTCTAGAAAAATATAAATAATATTCCGCTGTCTTCTGTAATTGAAAGATATAGGTGTAGATAGTATTAATGGGAGTAGCCAGTGTGTAAGTTTCAATCGGGCTAGTTCACTGTTATAATGTCGCGGGGTGGTTTGTCTGCTGGGGACATGAGCCTAAGCTGTCAATGAATTCTGTCACACTTTAAGGCCTCTACTGGTGTATTTGGCAATAAGCTGTGAAACAATTTATTCATAGCTGGGGTCAAGTCTGTTACAGTTTCCGCCACCCCTCTGACCCGTAGATTGTTCCGCCTGTTTCGGTTGTCTAGGTCTTCCATTTGGGCTTGAACAAAGGAAAAACTCTCCGTGAGTGACTCAAAGTCTTTTCTCAAATCATTGTGGGAAAGAGACAGTTTGTCGTGCTTGGTCTAGGAGATCCGTCCGGTTGCCCAGGGCTGCTATTTCAGAGGAAAGAGCATTGGTGGATTTATGCACCTCTGACTGTATTTTAGCGGCTAGTTTTTTATATATAATTGTGAGGCTCTCATCTAGGTCAGCTTTTGTGAGCTGAGAGGAATTCTCACTGTTTGGTTGTGCGATAGGGGCAGAAGGAGAGGCAGCGGCCGGGGCCTGTTTTTTAGCGCTATTTTGACTCATTTTCCCCTTTTGAGCCGAACGTAGCAGATAGTTGGTGAGGTTGTCTTGACTGAAACGGCGGCTATGCGCCTTCTTACTTCCTGTCAAGCAAGAATGTCCCAAAGCAGAATTGAAGGCATTTCACCCCTCTCTCCCTCTCCTTCCTCTTAGCTGGCTTTAATATGTGGTGGTCACGGGTGATTATCTGGAGGAGTTAGGTCTAATGGAGCGGTTTTAGGCTTGTGTACTTTCCATTGTGTGGCGATTGATGCTGTTGTAAGGCTCTTGGCTGATCAAAGCCATTTCTAAGTGAGCCCAGGAGCTATTGGGGATTTGTGGTTCCGTGAACTCCTTTGTGGAGCTTTGGATGGTTTATATTAATTAGCAAATTATAATAATGTAGGCCTCACTAGGCCTCAACAGGCCCCGATATAAAGGCTTAAAATTCTGGTTCAGAGTCCATCTGGGGGGCAATCCTTAATGGAGTGAAGGCCCAGGGGGGTGTTAGAGGTGCAGATGGTGGAGGATGATGAAAGGGGGCCCCAGAATTGCCTCCGGGTCCGGGATCGGTAGGCCGCAAAAGCCGCGGCCTTGATTTTGAACGGCATGGGTGCCGACTACCGATCCTCACAATAAAAGGTGCGGTGTATAGCTGGGGAGCTGGGGAGTCGGGCTATGGTGTTTTATAGGCTCACCAAAGTCTCCTGTGCGAGGATTCCTGTGGATGATGTCAGGCTGGAGCAGAGCTTACCAGAGGCATGTCCGATCTCGATTGCGTCAGACCATGCCCCCCTGGGCAGTGGTATTTATAATGGCAATCACTTTACTCCAACAAACACCCACCCTCCAACTGCTCCAAAAGATGTGTATAAAGTCTGCTGGTGAATTCATTATCTATAACCTATATGGGGTAATATATGCCCTATGTATAATCTTATACTGGACCAATCTGTCCCTTTGGGAAACTAGATGATGAAAAGGAAGGCCCAAAACTTCCTCCCAATCCTCATTATTAAGGTCAGGTACATCTTTCAACCACTTCTGTGTCAGATTACATAGATCAGGAAGAGAGACCATCATTAAGTGATTGTATATTACCGACATAGATTTCTCTGAACACTCTGTTCTAACTACCTGTTCCAGTTTCGATTGCTCCAGCCTCAAAGAAATGTTTACAAATTGACTATTAAAAGCATGGGACAGCTGGAGATAACAGAACTTGTAAGAGGCTGGTACGTTGTGTTCTTCCGAAACAGATGTAAAACAGCGAAGAGTGCCATTAGTGACAATGTGGGAGATACATTTAATATTAAATTTGGCCCATGCCTGTGGATCCGGTATGGTAAGGAAATGTTCCAAATTAGGATTATTCCACAAAGGCGTGTTTGGAGAAATAACATCCTGTGGTGGTCTTTCATATGTCAACCCTGCCTTCCATGCTTTGATTGTGGTTATCATGGATGGGGGTCAGCAAGTAAGGGGCCTTAAGACCACGGAAAAGAAGATGTCATAACACTTCCATTGAATGTAATACCACTGCCTCTAGTATTGTGGATGTATTTGTAGCCATGTGCTCCATTGAGAGTGGCTGGTAGTAGTGGTTCATCTGATAGCTGACCTCAATCGCACCATATATCACACATCCGGAGACACTAACCAGGCTGGCTCTTGTTTTTGTTGTTTTATTTAGGGGAAATAACCTGGATGGGGATAAGGGGTAATTGTTGGATGCCCAAAGAATTATGGTACATGGATTCCATATACAGTCCTGTATAGGCACACTTGCACTGCAGACTCCTCCTCTGCAGACTATTGCTCCTCTCAACTTACCAGCACTTCACTCGCTGACCGTTTCTCTTACAGTTCTCTCTCTACACAGAACTTGCAGCTTTACACTTCTTTGCTTTTCTCCAGCTCAGAACTTAGTTTCCAGCCTGAAGGGAAATTTATCAGGCTTCTCTATACCTTTCTCTTCACCCTGGTTAGCACGTGGTGAGGCCTACCCTGTTTCAGCAGGACTCAGGAACACCCATTACAGGCCAGGGATCACGGGCCCCTGAATGTGCAGCAAAGTACTTGAGTGCTAACCGGACCTCTGACGGACTACAACTCCCAGCCCACCTCTGCTCCAGGTCCCATTGACCTGCTCTCTGGTAGTGTCTCTCCTTTCCCTTGACTGGCTCCCAAGGCTCCCACAGACTGACCACTATTCCTCTCCCAGCCTGCTCCAGCACTTTCTCCTCCAGTCCCAGGGACCGTCACTCACCACACCGGTGGATACTTTAAGGTCTCTCTCCTCCTGTAGCACCTGTTATCCTGTTTCTCCTGTGGAATCACTCTCCTTCCTGGCCGCACCCGAACCTCCAGGCTCCAAGGTCACCCTCCCCAGACTGGGGGCGCCCTCCTGGGTAGGGGCCTGCTCCGCAGCGCCTCTGCTACATCTCCAGACTTCCACCCTACACTGCTCCTCCCAGTTTGGGCCGACTCTGAGTATTTAAGGAGACCTGCCCCCTGCCAACCCTGCTTGGGGATTGGTCAGGGCTCCTTAGAACACTCCAGATGGCTCCACCTATCTCCCAGCTTTCTGCCCAGAAACCAACCTCAGGTTTCTGAATACAGAGGGAGAGGTTCTGTTGACCTCATCTGTTAAATCTGCCCAATCCTTCCTGAGCCACTCCTCCCAGCCCAGATCAAAACATCCAGGCCTGCGCATTACAGTAATGCCTAACTAAATTTATCTCTCATAGCCAAAACCCTGCTAGAAAACGCACCTATACTATGGGGGCGCTACATATTATATTTGTCTGGACAGAGCCACCATCTAGGGCTCACCAGCTGTGATGCTCGGTAATACCTATAGCATTCTAGAAAAGCTAGCCCTCCTTTTAAAGTGGGTCTCATTAATGTTGTCATTTTGTACCGAGGTGATTTGGATCCCCATATGAAGGACAAAAAAAGTTGATTTAATTGGACAAAAAATCCATTGGGGTGAATGTCTAAAAAGATCAATTAGCTTAGGGAGTATTTTCATTTTAATCAGATTTATTCGTCCTAATAGTGATATTGGTAATTTTTCCCAAGTTTTAAGTTGAGATTTAGTTGTTTTGTATACTGGGAAAAGGTTGTATTTAACATAATCTAATTTATATCTTGACACTATAACCCCCAAATATTTGAAATGATCTACCCAGTGTAGTTGCACTGCTGGCATAGCCGATTTCTTTGCTCCCGAATCAATCGGAAATAATATAGACTTGGACCAATTAACTTTTATTCCAATCACAGTTGAAAAAGCCTCCAACACCTGAAGCACGCCTTCCAGAGAGGGTCCTGCATCATTTAAGAATAATAACAGATCGTCAGCATACAGGGCAACCCTCTCTTCTAAACAAACAATCTTTAAGCCCTGGATATGCAGAGAAACCCGTAGGGCTTCTGCCACTGGCTCCATGGCAATTCCAAAGAGAACTGGCGAGAGAGGGCAGCCCTGCCTAGTTCTAGCTGTAAAGCAAATTTCGCTGACCAGTCTCCACCTAACTTTATTAGAGCGGAAGGATTTCGATACATCTTCTGTAGCCAGTTGATAAAGAGAAGGGGAAATCCCATTCTCTTTAACACTTCCCACAGATACGACCATTCAACGGTATCGAAGGCCTTCTCAGTATCCAAAGAAGCAACAACCCTCGATCCCGTATTCGAATGTGAAGAGTGAATACTAGTAAATAATCTTCGCAGATTAATATCTGTAGACTTTTTAGCCATAAATCCAGTTTGATCTGCATCTATGACTACATGTAAAAGATTATTTAACCTGCGTGTAAGAAGCTTAGTAAGTATTTTCAGGTCGCTGTTTAATAGCGCAATTGGTCTATATGATGCGCAACTTGTCGGGCCTTTAGGAGATTTGTATATAAGAACCACATGGGCCTCACTCATAGATGGTGGAAGTTTATTCTCTGCCAGACAGTTTGTATAGAGAAAAGGCAGATGTGGAGCGAGAAAATCGCTGTACACTTTATAGAATTCTATTGGCAAGCCATCCGGGCCTGGTGCTTTACCACTAGAAAAGGATTGTATTACCCCCCCAAATCTCATCAGATGAAATTGAACTTACAAGAGCAGACCTTTCCCGATCCAAAAGCCATCCTAAAGTCACAGTGTTCAAAAGGGAGATTAGTCTCGAAAAATTACTAGTCGCTGGCAGGGAGGAGGTATATAACTCTGCATAGCACTTTCTCAATTCTTCTAATATATCCTCTGGAGAAGTAAGTATGTCTCCTGTATGCAACTTAATTTCAGATATTATTGTGTCTGTCCCCCTGTTCAAAAAATGTTTGTCTGCTCTTAACCACTTGCCGACCGCCCACTGTGGTTCTATATCGCGAAATGCCGCCAGGTGACGGCGGCCATGATCGCGCGCCCATGCACTACAATCGGATTCGATAGAGGACCGATCAGTCTACAGGGCCAGGCCCTTCCGATCAGTCCTGACCAATCGCAGTGCACCTCTGCCTCTGTAATGTAAATTGAGGCAGAGGAAGTGAGCTCATCTTCCTCCCTGAAGCCCTTTTCGGTTTCGGCGAGGAAGAGAGAGCTTCTAAAAGTGAGTTGCACAACACTACACTGACACCAGGACAGTTAGGCACACTTTTAACCCTTTGATCACCCCCCCCCCCAGTTAACCCCTTCACTCCTGTCACCCCCTGTCACAGTGTCATATAGTGCAGTGATCTGATTTTTACCGATAGCTGTACTTGTGACCCTTGTGACACTAAATCAGTGTTAGGGTAGCTTAGTAGTAGGCCTAGGTAGGTGTAAATACCCTCCCTTGCCCCCCCAATAAAGTTTTTAACCCCTTCATTGCCCCATGTCACCTGTGATCACTGTATAAGTGTCACGGGTGACGCTAGCTAGCTAGATAGTTTTTTTTTCCCCATCAGATTACCCGCCGTATATTATTTTATATACCTTCTATAGGTTTTAACCCACGTTCAGTTTTAGTGTGCGTTAGGGTCAGCATAAACACCAGGCAGGGCCAGTTAGTTGGGTGCTCTGACAAGCTTACACACATTATACTATTGTAATATCTGTGATCCGATCAGATCTATATTAGCGTCCCCACTACATTCGTTTTATAAAAAACGCAGCGTTAGCGGGATCAGCCCAGATACCTGCTAGCATCTGTGTTTAGCCCCTCCACCTAGCCCAGCCCTCCAAGTGCAGGATCAACAAAACACAGAACACATATCTGCAGCGTTCGCAGAAATCACGCCCGATCCCTGCAAAATCTGACAGTGAATTTGGTAGCGTTTGAAACAGGCTCTGACAACCAGAAGCTCTTTTATGCCTGTGAGTCACGCTAGTGTACGTATCAAATTTAGAAAGTACAACATGTCCAATCGTACGTACACTAGCGAAGAGGCCTACACTATGACAGATGAGAGCGATGGGGAAGCTCCACTGTCAGAATCAGGCACAGCATATGAACCTGTAGACAGCAGCGGCACCCTGTCAGATAGGAACCCTGGCATACCAGATCCCATTCTGCTGTCGCTGATGTGCATGAACCGCAGGTCTCTCATATGAAGTAAAGAGCCAGTACTAGCGCCGCTACTCGTTCTGGTGAACTGGCAAGCACCAGTGGCCTAGTACATCCTGGTCATAGACGAACCAGCACTACAGTATCACATGGTGACGTGGCGAGTCCCATAAGTGCAGTTCAAGCTGGTGTGGCTAGCACAAGTAATGTCCTGCAGCCACAAAGAAGACGAACACAGGCCCGCAGAACCCATAGTGCCCTTTCCCTCTGAATTTGCTAACCCTGATTGGCAACCCCCCCACTGATTCAGCACCAGTACTTCCCCCATTCACTGGCCAACCCGGAATCACGGTGAATACAGTTGATTTTACGGCCATCGATTTTTATTCGTTGTATTTCACGGAAGATCTCTATAGATCTATAGTGGACCAAAGCAATTTATATGCTGGTCAATTCATCGCCGCTAATCCCCATTTGACACTTGCCAGAGACTGGAAACCAATCACGGTTCCAGAATTTAAGACCTTTCTGGGCCTTTCCTTCCTCATGGGCATAACAAAAAAAACTGAATGGCGGTCATATTGGTCCACTGACCCAATTCACCATATACCCGTGTTCTCTGCTTGCATGGCCAGGACACGATACGAGCAGATTTTGCGGGTTCATGCACTTCAGTGACAATGAACTCAGTAGTCCACGGTGTGACCCTGAATTTTACCGGTTACCACTTCAACACCAAGTTCGCCACACTTTTTATTCCTAACCAAGTTGTGTGTGTGGACGAGTCCCTGGTTACATTTTCTGGCCGTCTTGCTTTCAAAGAGTACGTCCCCAGCAAGCATGCCAGATACGGGGTCAAGATGTATAAGCTCTGTGACAAGGCCACAGGCTATATATGTAGTTTCATGGTTTATGAGGGCAAAGACAGTCACGGAGAGCCGGAAGGATGCCCAGACTACATAGGAAGCGCTGGCAAGATTGTGTGGAGCTTGGTGTCCCCCTTATTCGGAAAGGGGTACCACTTGTACGTGGACAATTATTACATGAGCGTGCAACTTTTTAATCACTTGTTTGATCACCAAATTGGCACATGTGGCACCGTGTGACCTAATCGCCGGGGCTTCCCCCAACGGCTTGTAGATTCCCGTCTTAGACCGGGGGAGAGAGCCTGCTTGAAGTGTAATAATTTGCTCGCGATGAAGTGGAGGGACAATCGGAATGTTTTCTTTCTGACCTCCCTTCATGCAGATACAACCGCCCAAATTTCTACAGCGACTGGTGTTTTGGAGAAACCCCTCTATGTCCACGATTATAACCTAAATATGGGTGGGGTGGACCTTAACGACCAGTTATTGGTGCCGTACCTAATTGCCCGTAAGGCCAGATGCTGGTAAAAAAAAGTGTCTATATACCGTTTTCAATTGGCTTTGCTGAATGCTCATGTCTTATACAGAGCGTCAGGACGGACGGGATCCTTCCTCAAATTCATGGAAGAGATAGTCACAGCCCTTATGTTTCCAGATGGTGCTGCACCCCCACTTCACAATGTGAATGCAGTTAGCCGGCTGCATGGGAGGCACTTTCCAAGAGTCCTCCGTGGTACCCCGGGCCACAGAACACCCCAAAAGAGATTGACCAAAGAAAGGAAGGAACCGCTCCAGGTGTGTAGATCAAAACTAATCCCAAATCGACAGGTGCAGGTCTGGAGTCCCCTGTCCGAAGCAATGTGTGGATGAAGGATGGGACCGCACTCAGTCACAGTGGGAACGTAGTGAAATTTATTGTGAACTATCAATAAACAGTAATTCAGCCAGACAAAGTAACAAACCGTGGAAATGTTGACGCATTTCACGGAAAAGGAATCCGCTTAATCATAACCCCAAAAGAGATGTTGTGTCTGCAGACAACGCAGATACAGGCGTGACACCCACACTTATTGTCCCACCTGTCCTGACCAGCCAGGTCTCTGCATCGATTACTTTTTTGAACGCTACCACACATTAGTGAATTATTAGCGTAGGGTACAGCAGACACAGTGATAGGCACACTTACATAGGTTCTCCAAAGGTGCCAGTGTATTTTGAGAGACCCAAACCTGGAACCAGTTACAGTTTTTAGTTGCAAAAAAAGGAGTACCAAAAAAAAATTAAAAATTTAAAACAACAAAAAAATAAAAAAATGTTAAAAAAACAAAAAAATATATAAAATAAAAAAGCCAAAAACAGTTGTACGTTTCTTTTATTCACTCTCTTGTTTTCTCTCTAATCTCTCTCTATTGTTCTCTCTCTATTGTTCATATTTTTTGTTTGTCACTGTTTTTATCATGTTTTCTTTGCAGGTATGTCATTTTTTTATGTTACTGCTTACCTGTAATGTTTTATTGTTAATTTTTTTTTTATATTTTTTTCTTTTTAGCAGGCATGTAATTTTTTGTTACTGTGTCTTATTAATTGTTTATTCCTTTTCAGGTACGCCATTCAGCTGCAGCACTGATTTATTAATGGTGACAGCAAAAGCGTTTGTTCCCACCATTCATAAAGCAGTGACTCCAGCGCTGTTGGAGGTGATTTCACCAACACAGGTAAAAAAGAGCAAATATACCGGAGCATAGGGGCAGTGGGTGGAAATTGGGGCAGATTGCCCCTATGCTCCAGTATATTTTTTTATTTTTTTAAAAAGGGGCTATGCCCACTATTAGAAGTGGGTGGATGAAGGGAGGTTTTCTAATGGTGGGCATACCCACCGATTGATTCTTTTTTTTCATTAAACCCACAGGCTGC
Organism: Glandirana rugosa; assembly: GCA_018402905.1. Lineage (NCBI taxonomy): Eukaryota > Metazoa > Chordata > Amphibia > Anura > Ranidae > Glandirana > Glandirana rugosa. The sequence goes on along the minus strand of BLSH010354176.1, from coordinate 676,496 downwards.
ATGAAAAAAAGAACATTACAATGTAGGCCCAACAAGGACCAGCAACATACTAGTATGTTGCTGGTCTTCTCAGACTCTCCTGTCCCACCGGTAAACACGAGAATGCAGCTGGTGGTTCCACCAGCTGACCATAGAGCTGATTGAAGACTAGAATGGCTCCAATCATCTCCATGGCCTAAGAAACCAGAGGCTACGAGCATTTTGTGACTTCGGTTTCACCAGATATAAACAGCGCCATTGGGAAATTGGGGAAGCATCTTATCACACATTTTGGTGTGGTCAGATGCTTTAAAGGGCTGGGGAAAGATCTAGCATCTAGTAGACCCCAAATAAAAAAAAAAAAATATGCGACAATACCTATTTTTATCATAGGGGATATTTAAAATCCCTATGATAAAAATAAAAATGATAACAAAAAAATAAAAAAAAAGGGACAGTGTAAAAATAAAATAAAAAGCAAAATGAATAATTTTAAAAAAATGCACCCTGCCCCCCGTGCACGCACGCAAAGGTGGACGCATGAGTCAGTCTCTTGTCGTATGTAAACAACAATTTCACCATGCATGTGAGGTATCACCGCGAACGTCAGATCGAGGGCAGTAATTCTAGCAGTAGACCTCCTCTGCAGATCTAAAGTGTTAACCTGTAAAGGCTTTTAAAGGCTTTTAAAAATGTATATAGTTTGTCGCCGCTTTGCGGGTGTGCGTCATTTTTAAAGCATGTCATCTTTGGTGTCTATGCACTCGGCATGAGATCAAATTTTATACTTCACCAAACATTTGGGCAAAATTGTATGTTTTTGTGCATTAAGATTCAAAAAAGTGTTTTTTCCCCCAAAAATTGATTTTAAAAAATTGCTGCGCAAATAATTTGTGAAAAAAAATTGTAACACCCACTATTTTAATCTGTAGGGTCTCTGCTTTAAAAAATATATAATGTTTGGGGGTTCAAAGTAATTTTCTAGCAAAAAAAAGTATATTTTCATGTAAACAAAAAGTGTCAGAAAAGACTTGGTGGATGATGTGTGGCATAGGCTTCTAATGTTGGGCATAAAAAGCCAGGGCAATTGAACCCCCCCACCAAATGACCCCATTTTGGAAAGTAGACAAGCTATTTTTTGAGAGGCATGTTGAGTCTATGGTATATTTTATTTGTTTGTCATAAGTGATTGAAAAATGAAAAAAAACAACAATTAAACAAAGTTGTCACTGAAATGATATATTGCTCACACATGCAAAGGGTATGTGTGGAATTACACCCCAAAATACATTCTGCTGCTTCTCCTGAGTACGGGGATACCCCATGTGTGAGACTTTTTGTGAGCCTATCCACGTACGGGACCCCAAAAACCAATCAATGCCTTCAGGATTTCTAAGGGCGAAAATTTATGCCTTCACTCCTCACTACCTATCCAGGTTTCGGAGGCCATGAAATGCCCAGATAGCCAAAAAAAAAATGACCCCATTTTGGAAAGTAGACACCCCAATCTATCTGCTGAGAGGCATGTTGAGTCCATGGAATATTTTATATTTTGCCGCAAGTTTCGGGGAAATTACAATTTTTATTTATTTATTTATTTTTTACACAAAGTTACACTGAAATTATATATTACTCACACAGGCCATGGGTATATGTGGAATTACACCCCAAAATACATTCTGCTGCTTCTCCTGAGTATGGAGACATATGTGAGCCTTTTTGGGTCAAATGACCCCATTTTGGAAAGTAGACACCCCAAGGTATTTACTTAGAGGCATGGTGAGTATGGCAGCTCTCATTTGTTTTGAAAAATGAAGAAATAAACAGATTTTTTTTTCACTTTTTTCAAATTTCAAAACTGTGTGACAAAAAGTGAGATCTGCAAAATACTCAATGTGCCTCTCAGAAAATATCTGGGCATTCCATGGCCTCCGAAACTGTGATAGGGAGTGAGGAGTAAAATCACCTTTTTACACACTTAGAAAGCCTGAAGGCGGTGATTGGTTTTTGGGGTCCCGTACGCGGCTAGACTGCCAAAAAGTCTCACATATGTGGTATCCCCCTATTCAGTAGAAGCAGCAGAATGTATTTTGGGGTGTAATTTCACATACCCATGGCATGTTCAAGCAACATATCATTTAGTGACATCTTTGTGAAAAAAATAAATAAAAAATTGTAATTTCCCCGAAACTTGTGGCAAAATATAAAATATTCCATGGACTCAACATGCCTCTCAGCAAATAGCTTGGGGTGTCCACTTTCCAAAATGGGGTCATTTGGTGGGGGGGGGGGGTTGCTATCTGGGCATTTCATGGCCTCCGCAACAGAGATAGGTAGTGTGGGGTGAAGGCATACATTTTTGCCCTTAGAAATATTGAAGACGGTGATTGGTTTTCAGGGTCCCGTACGCGGATAGGCTCCCACAAAATCTTACACATGGGGTATCCCCGTACTCAGGAGAAGCAGCAGAATGTATTTTGGGGTGTAATTCCACACATACTAATGGCATATGTAAACAATATATCATTTCAGTAAGAACTTTGTGTAATTTTTTTTTTTTTGGTCATTTTTCAATCACTTATGACAAAAAAATAAAATATTCACTGTGCTCAACATGTCCCTCAGCAAATTCCTTGGGGTGTCTACTTTCCAAAATGGGGTAATTTGGGGGGGTTTGTACTGCCCCTCCATTTTAGCGCCTCAGGAAATGAGATAGACAGTCATAAAATAAAAGCTGTGTAAATTCCAGAAAATGTACCCTAGTTTGTAGATGCTATAACTTTTGCACAAACCAATATATATGCTAATTGACTTTTTTTTTACCCGAGACATGTGGCTGAATGCATTTTGGCAAAAAGTTATGACTAAAATTTAGTTTATTGTATTTTTGTAATAACATAAAGTTGAAAATCTAATTTATTTGTCAAAATATTTGTTCTTTTTTGTTTATATTGCAAAAAATAAAAAGCGCAGAGGTGAACAAATACCACCAAAAGAAAGCTCTATTTGTGGGAAAAAAAGGACGCAAATTTTGTTTGGGTACAGCATTACATGACCACACAATTACCAGTTAAAGCGGTGCAGTGCCAAATTGAAAAAAGTGCTCCGGTCCTAAAGCTGGAAATCCTTTCGGGGCTGAAGTGGTTAAATAAATTCTGTCTGGTTACATCTGACATATGTAAGTTTAGTTCCCCTTTAGAGGTTTCCAGTGATATAATGTTTTCCTCGCTAGGATTAGAGCTATATTCCCTCGTTTGTTCCAATACCTTCTTCTGAAGATGTTGCAACTCTGCACCTTGATTTCGCTTAACTGCCACGATACTTGAAATATAATGACCTCTTATGAATGCTTTAAAAGCATCCCATTCAATGTTGGACAAAGACGATCCCCCATTAATCTTCCAAAATTCCTGCTTAGCAGAAGAGGTTTTTCGGGCAATATCTAAATGAGAAACCCAATGGGCTCCCAATCACCACAGAGATCCATTAAACCTGGGTCTTGTACAGAAGACTATTTCCAGGGGGGCATGGTCTGAAAGCCCACTAGGTAGGTATTTAATATCAATTACATCAGCTAGAAGTGACGTAGTAACTAAAGTGAAGTCGATACATTAGGGCGTTTTAAAGATGTTGAAAAGCATGAGTATGTTCTTAAGGATACTTTCATCTCCATGCATCTACCAAACCAGCTGCCGATGCCCAATCAGAGAGATCCCCCGAAAACCTCTTAACTGGAGTGGGTCTATCTAAAGTAGGGGACATAGAAGAATCCCCCATAACTAAAAGTTTGGCCGGAGAATGGGGAATAATCCTTTCTAACATAGTATGTAAAATATTTATGGAGAATAGAGGGGGAACGTATACAGTTGTTATCACATATTTCTCTTGCCATAGTATCATCACTACAACCACATACAATGGGGCAAAAAAGTATTTAGTCAGCCACCAATTGTGCAAGTTCTCCCACTTAAAAAGATGAGAAAGGCCTGTAATTTTCATTATAGGTACACTTTAACTATGAGAGACAGAATGAGAAAAAAATCCAGAAAATCACAAATCATTGTCTGATTTTTAAAGAATTTATTATGGTGGAAAATAAGTATTTGGTTAATAACAAAAGTTCATCTCAATACTTTGTTATATATCCTTTGTTGGCAATGACAATGCCAACAAAGACAATAACAATGTTGGCAATGAGGTCAAACGTTTTCTGTAAGTCTCCACAAGGTTTTTCCACACTGTTGCTGGTAGTTTGGCCCATTCCTCCATGCAGATATCCTCTAGAGTCGTGATGTTTTGGGGCTGTCGCCGGGCAACACGGATTTTCAACTCCTTCCAAGATTTTCTATGGGGTTGAGATCTAGAGACTGGCTAGGCCACTCCAGGACCTTGAAATGCTTCTTACGAAGCCACTCCTTTGTTGCCTGGGCAGTGTGTTTGGGATCATTGTCATGCTCAAAGACCCAGCCAAGTTTCACCTTCAATGCCCTTGTTGATGGAAGGAGGTTTTTACTCAAAATCTCACGATACATGGCCCCATTCATTCTTTCCTTTACACAGATCAGTTGTGCCTTTTCCCTTTCCAGAAAAACAGCCCCAAAGCATGATGTTTCCACCCCCATGCTTCACATTAGGTATGCTCCCACAGTTGATTTCTTCACACCAAGCTGCTTACCTATTGCAGATTCAGCCTTCTCAGCCTGGTGCAGGTGTACAATTTTGTTTCTGGTGTCCTTTGACAGCTCTTTGGTCTTGGTCATAGTGGAGTTTGGAGTCTGACTGTTTGAGGTTGTGGACAGGTGTCTTTTATACTGATAACGAGTTCAAACAGGTGCCATTACTACAGGTAAGGAGTGGAGGACAGAGGAGACTCTTAAAGAAGAAGTTACAGGTCGGTGAGAGCCAGAAATCTTGTTTTTTTGTAGGTGGCCAAATACTTAATTTCCACCATAATTTGCAAATAAATTCTTTAAAAATCAGACAATGAGATTTTCTGGATTCTTTTTTCTCATTCTGTCTCTCATCGAAATTACGGGCCTCTCTCATCTTTTTAAGTGGGAGAACTTGCACAATTGGTGGCTGACTAAATACTTTTTTGCCCCACTGTATCTACTATAAGGATCAGCATATACATGGTCTATAGCACATGGTATTTTTTTACTAACAAGTACTGAGACTTCCCTGGCATAATTTGAGAAGGTGGCATGATAAGCCCTTTAACCACTTGACCACTGGGCACTTAAACCCCCTTAACAACCAGACCAATTTTCAGCTTTCAGCGTTCTCACACTTTGAATGACAATTACTCAGTCATGCAACACTGTACCCATATGAAATTTGCATCCTTTTTTTCACACAAATAGAGCTTTCTTTTGGTGGTATTTAATCATCGCTGTTTTTTTATTTTTTGCGCTATAATTAAAAAAAGACCGAAAATTTTGTAAAAAAATGAATTTTTCTTCGTTTCTGTTAGAAAATTTTGCAAATTAGTAATTTTTCTTCATAAATTTTGGCCAAAATTTATACTGCTATCTATCTTTGGTAAAAAAAAAAAAATTAGTGTATATTATTTGGTCTTTGTGAAAGTTTTAGAGTCTACAAGCTATGGTGCCAATCACTGAATATTGATCACACTTGATTTACTGACGGCCTATCTCATTTCCTGAGACCCTAACAAGCCAGGAAAGTACACATACCCCCCAAGTGACCCCTTCTTGGAAAGTAGACATTCCAAGGTATTTAGTAAGAGGCATGGTGAATTTTTTGAAGTTGTAATTTTTTCCCACAATTCTTTGCAAAATGACCGACACATTTTCACAGTGTGTACACCATAGTGGTATGAGCCCTCCTCATCATCTTACATAAAACCCCACATTAAACACCATACGTATACGACCCACACTCTTTATTGGACAATTGTATACTGTTAAAACCCCCTTTTTTTTAAGTAAAACGTTTCTTAACACCCTTTTTTAATGTTGAAGTTTTTTAAGTGGTACGGAGAATGATTTATGGAACCTTACAGATGAAAGGTTCTTCCCCAGTGAACCCCCCATACACATGAAAGGACCGAACAATCCCAGAGTCCTTTACTCTATCCGGCAGTCATTTAGTTCACACTAGTT
>BLSH010354176.1:575004-590877 GCA_018402905.1 Glandirana rugosa | reverse complement strand
CTATGGTAGCTGCTAGCAACCAATCAATAAATGATTTAAAGTGTATGTGAAGCCAATTTTATTTAAAACATTTTTTTTAGGTGAGAGGTTCACCAGATTAATTCAAATTGCATGCCAAATTGGTGGCAATTGGTGGCAATTGCTGGCAATAGCGCCGTCCGAATCGGTGTGACGCTACATTTGTGGCATAGCGCCGATTCTCAAAAAGAGTTTCTGTACTACTTTTGGCGACTTCAGGGTGCGATTTGTATAGACATCTGTGCAGCAACCCGCATAGATGTCTCTGAAGTCGCCCCCGAAGTCAGGACTGACATGTGGGAATGAAATTGTGCAAGTTCAGCTGAGCTCGCACTATTTCAGTCCTGCTGTCAGTGTGAACTTAGGCTAAAGCCTAGTACACATGGGCTGAATGTCAGGTGACATCAGCCGGTTCAATAGAAACAAGCCGACTTTCAGCCCGTGTGTATGTTACCGGTCCGGCTTCTGTCGAAGGCTCACTACCGAATAAGGTCTAACGACTGGCTCTCAATGAGTGTTCCCAGAGCACTGACCAGAGTGTTCTGGCAGGGGGGGGGGGACATTCCCCTGTCAGAACACAATAGCACAGTAGGGGAGATCGCTGTACTAACATTGGATTGTTAGTACAGTGGCTCCGACCTAAGCTATCAGTTTTTTTGTTCTACTGGCTAACAGTGTGTATGAAGCTTCAGAGGGAAAGTCCTTGAATTTGGAAAGATTTCTTATTTTCTTTTGCATCTACAGCTACAGGACAAAGGAGTTAACAAGGAACTTCACCCTGTGCTTTAATTTTTTTTTTTTTTCATCCCATCTAACCCTTTTATGCTGGGTTGTAGTAAATATACACACACGCAGCATCAATCTGTTGTGATCCACCATTCCACTGCTGTACACCGTGTATTGCAATGCCATCTTCCTCTGTAATGTCATTGGGAGCCACCTGTCTCTTGTAGTCAGGCCCCTGATGATGCTCTGCCAGGTCCTTCCTCCTCCAGCTGATGCCTCCTGGAATACCTGATGTGCAGGGATGGGGAGGACCATAAATTAAATAAAAAAAATTAAAAAGATAAATAAAAACAAAACAGAAAAGCATCACTTTTGAAAATTAAGGGGCGGGGGAATACAGTGGGGCAAAGGGGTAACTTGGAGTAAAGGTCCAGTCCCTGGAGTGGAACATAGGTTACAAAAAAAAAACCTAACCGGCTTTTTAACCGCCCCTTACTCTATCCAGATTGGAACAAAAGTGTTTTGGCTTTAGATACACTTTAACATTTGAAATTGAATTTGTTGCCATGAGTTACTGAACTTTACAAATGTAATTACTGTTTTCACCCACAGTATGTTAGTGTTAGGCCTCATACACACGGGCGTAATAGCAAAACGTTGGGACCAACGCAAGGCAAAATCGGCGTCAAAAATGTGATTTCGTCTGCGTTAATGCACGTTAGTGAGCGTCAATAGGCGTTTTGTTATAAAAACATTCCTCTATTTTTTTAACCTGAAAATGCCGGCACTAAAAACGCGCTAGAGAATGGTTTGCCGGCTCAGCGTCAAAAATGCCATAACGCTACAGCCTTGGAACACGCTGGCCGTGGGTTCTGCTTTCAGCTCACTAATGCCGACTCTATCTACAGCTCAAAAACGTCAGCATTTCTATGGGGCCACTGAATAACATGGAGAACTGCAAAAAGTGCTCAAAAGCGCGACGGTAAAAAACGTCCGCGTGTGTGTGTGTGTGTATGAGGCCTTAAAGCGGAATTAAATTGCTGCAACTGTGAAAACATTTTGGGGCCCCCCCAGGAGGTTTTTCCATAATGTGTGCACAGCATATTTGCACATTATGGCATACTTACCAGCATTGGGATTTCTGCGCTCCCTCTGTCACCAGCAATTCCATCTTCTCTTGGAGTTACTTCATCCTGGCACAGAATTGTGCCAGAACTGTACATTTTTTGCTAGAATAACTTCAGTTTCACTTTAACTTAGGCCCATATGGTTTGCAAAACTTGTACATTTTACTAAGGCTATTTCCTTAACTGGAAGAATATTTGAGACGAGGGACAGATTTGACTTCTGCATTTGTGATCTGCATCATTACTGGAAATAGATTAGAAATTGCTGATTTAAAGAGTATGTAAACCCAACATTTCATATTCCTGATATGTGCCTGCTATACCATTTACTTGTATGAGAAAGTATCCTGTTCTCTTTATATTGCTTCCTTTGTGTGAAATTCCCGGTGTTTCAGCCAGTCCCTCTGCTTTCCCATTAAAAACTGACCACATCAAACAGGAGAACACACTGTGGTCAGTTCTCTAGCTATGCTGCTCCAATGAAAAGGGATGGGCAGCACGTAGGGCTGTCCAAAAAAGAACCACAAACACAGCCTCTGGGGTGTGCACAAGGGACGTGACAACAGGGTAGCAAAAAATCAGAAAAGTTTATTGAAACATTCACGAATGTAAGAACAAAACATGATGAATTCATGTTCCCTCCACCACTTAAAGATGACAGCATTGTCAGGATGAAGTCAAGTAAAAACAAAAACATACACCAGGGAATAAATAATATAATATTATTGCATAATAAACACAAATAAAGACAGAAAAAGAAAATAAAAAGTCCAGTCATCAACCACGCTCACATCCATTCCAACACACATACAATTGAGAATGACCCATAGATTGTGGGAATGATATCAGATGTGTGAGGGGGAATCCAAACGGTGTGGTGGGCTGAAAGTCTCATGGGAATGGGGCACAAGATATTGAGATCAAGGACATTCGTCCATATGGGTAGTGCAAATCCAAAGCCCGTTTGAGAAATCAAAAATTGCGGGGGTAGCAACAATTCCCAACAGCAAACTCAGACCGACATCAATGTGATAGTAGATGAGGAGACATACAGTATCTCACAAAAGTGAGTACACCCCTCACATTTTTGTAAATATTTTATTATATCTTTTCATGTGACAACACTGAAGAAATGACACTTTGCTACAATGTAAAGTAGTGAGTGTACAGCTTGTATAACAGTGTAAATTTACTGCCCCCTCAAAATAACTCAACACACAGCCATTCATGTCTAAATCGCTGGCAACAAAAGTGAGTACACCCCTAAGTAAAAATGTCCAAATTTGGCCCAAAGTGTCAATATTTTGTGTGGCCACCATTATTTTCCAGCACTGCCTTAACCCTCATAGGCATGGAGTTCACCAGAGCTTCACAGGTAGCCACTGGAGTCCTCTTTGACTCCTCCATGATGACATCACGGAGCTGGTGGATGTTAGAGACCTTGCGCAGTTTGATGCAATGTGTGGTGTATGGTCTGAGCACTGACAGGCTGACCCCCCACCCTTTCAACCTCTGCAGCAATGCTGCCAGCACTCATACGTCTATTTCCAAAAGACAACCTCTGGTTATGATGCTAAGTACATGCAGTCAACTTCTTTGGCCGACGATGGCGAGGCCTGTTTTGAGTGTAACCTGCACTGTTAAACCGCTGTATGGTCTTGGCCACCGTGCTGCAGCTGAGTTTCAGGGTCTTGGCAATCTACTTACAGCCTAGGCCATCTTTATGTAGAGCAACAATTCTTTTTCTCAGATCCTCAGAGAGTTCTTTGCCATGAGGTGCCATGTTGAACTTCCAGTTACCAGTATGAGAGAGTGAGAGCGATAACACCAAATTTAACACACCTGCTCCCCATTCACACCTGAGACCTTGTAACACTAGCAAGTCACATGACACCGGGAAGGAAAATTGGCTAATTAGGCTCAATTTGGACATTTTTACTTAGGGGTGTACTCACTTTTGTTGCCAGTGGTTTAGACATGATTGGCTGTGTGTTGAGTTATTTTGAGGGGACAGCAAATTTACACTGTTATACAAGCTGTACACTCACTACTTTACATTGTAGCAAAGTGTCATTTCTTCAGTGCTGTCACATGAAAAGATGTAATAAAATATTTACAAAAATGTGAGGGGTGTACTCACTTTTGTGAGATACTGTACACACGTTGCACAGTTTTTCATTGGGAAGCTTAGTGTTCTGCTGTTTTTCCTCTATGCGCTTATGTAGCTGAAGACAGAGGAAATGTGATAATTTATAAAAAAAAATGGAAAAAAGTTTTTTTCATATCTATACATAGATCTTTTGCCTTATTTTACAAGGTGACCATTAAGTGCCCCCCCCCCCCAAAAAAAAATCCATGTGCCAGCCCCTAATCTACATGCAGGGCGCCAGACACATGGATTTCAGTGTTTTGGGGTTTTTTTTTTTTTTTTTTTTAGAAGCACATGATTAGAGCATGAGGCTCTAATTGGCTTCAAAAAAGGTGGGCTTAGAGCGCAGAGCACTGCACTCTGAGCCCACCCAGTTGTGTGACATTAGCAAATTAATAGCTGGAGCAAGGCGCAGCGGGTGGAGGGGCAGCAACATCCGCTTCCAGGATCCAGCACTGCCTCGTCATTGAAAGGTAAGGCATGGATCGTCACCTTCCTGTCCAACCCACCGGGGATGGGGGGGGTGTTTTCTGCCCCCCTCCCACCAAAATATTCAGCACCAGCCGCCACTGAAGGTGAGGATTAACAATCACTTTAAGTCCGTGTTCTCATTTGGACAACTAACTGGCTTGTTCAATAAGTCAGTAATAAGAACACTGATGTTGTAAAAACTGCAATAACAATACAATTTCACATTTTAGCATTTAAGAGTAGTAAATGCTGCTAAAAAAATGTTGATTGCTTAGTATGGGTTTCTGAAATTTGTCATTTCTGTAATTTGAGATAACACTTTTTATCTTGTGTCATCAGCCCATGCAGAGCACCACCATGCATATGCCTGTGAGATGGGGAGTGCTGTGTTTTTTAAAAAGGATCATGTGTAGTTTTTGTTATTCCCTGCAGTTCATTGGCTGTCCATTCATATTAAAGTGTTACTAAACCCACAACAGAAAAATCAGTCTGTATGTGCAGTAAAGCAACCCTCTGCATTGTGTAAAAAGGCTGTTTGATCCTGTCTTCTCTGATGCTACCCTTCTTTTATTGTCCCCAATCCATCTCCTGAACAGAGCCGTGGAGGCACTCTGCACATGCCCAGTTTGGTGTGTCCTGCTAGAGAGTGCATGTGATCAGCACAGGGCCAATCAACACTGTCCAGACAGAGGGTCAGGGGTCATGAAGCCTCATTGGACAGTCAGAGTGGAATGAAAACTCCTTCCACAAGCTTTACCCAGTGCTTGGCTGGACACTAATAGAAGTCACAAGACTGCTATATACTGCTAATGGGAAAAGGTGTTTATCAGTTTATATTTACTAAAACTGTTGCATTTTCATGTTATGTACTGTGGGAGACCAGATATAGTGAATGCAGGGTCCAGGGTTTAGTAACACTTTAAGCACACAGCTTTTTAGTATATCACTGTGTTGTCTGAAAAGTACAACACAGACTTCTTATTTACCACTTTCAGCAAAAGCACAAAAAATAGGGGATTTTTCCCTATCTACGGAGAGCAGGGCCGGATTAAGAGCACCATGTGCTTGGTGCTGAGGATTTTGGTGGACCTTTTACTGGGCACCTTCTGTGTTTCCAAGAGCCTGTGCTGGTGTGCACCCAAGCTCACAAGGGTGCTTGGCCGCAGTCGCACAGACGTAACACTAGGGAATCCTGGCATTTGGTTTGCCAGGTTTCCATAAGGGCTGTGCATCGGCGTGAACTCTGAGCTGAAAGAGAGCAGCCGCACAGGCTTAACACTATGGAAGCCCCAGATATCTGTAAGAGCCCTTCATGGGCATGCCCCAGGTCTACCATTAGGACTGCTCATGCGGCACCCATTATCAATCCCACCACCCTGCCCAGGCGGTGGCCCATTGCTTTCCATGAGCAGTCTGTTCTTTTTGGGTGGCTGGGCCTATATTAAGGTAGGGACCTGGAGCTGCAGCTCCAATAGCCCCTATGTTAATCCAGCCCTGACGGAGAGTGCATGGAGCTATCTTAAATTATAGAGACTTTTTTTTTAGCTGGCATACAACTGTTTCATTCTTGTTAGCTATCATTATGTGTGATGTGTAGAAAGAATGACCCTAGCCAGAAGCCTTTTCAATTTATTGGTGCAGTATTCATGCAGCTGGTAATATCAGCCCAATCCAGGGTTTGCCAGCCTAAACAGCACATATGGTTCATGCAAGTGGACAGGTAAAATGGTTCAAAGGATTGCGCTACAGTATAATCCTAGCGTGATAAATGTCAGTGAGGCCCAAACAGGAAGCTTCCACCCCATCATAAACCTCCAGTCTTCCTTTTAAGGCCACCGGGGCTTATAGAGCAAGAATTACCTCCCATTGAAAAATCTGTAATATATTCCCCTAATATATGCTATACTAATAGTGAAGTATTCCAATATAGGACACATGGGAGTCATTCTGTTGGCAACATCTTGCAATTCTGCCTAATGATTAACTGAAAATGGTTGTTTGAGACGTTTATTTTTCAGTTCAATACTATGCCGGGCAAAAGCAAATATATGAAGTGAAGGATAGGATCTGCCCTGCTGAAATATCAATGAAGTGGATTTTCTATTATTTACTCATCTCTAGTCATTTGTTCACTTAGCCCAGGCTTTCTCAACCTTTTTTACACAGAGGAACCCTTGAAATAAGTTTGTGATCTCAGGGAACCCCTGCTAAAAATGTCTATATCTACAACTCAGGATACATTAGTGTGATAGTCAGTGGGAAGAATGCTCCTTACACTTGTTGTCATTGGGAATAATTACCCCCTTACAGATAGCTAAAAAAAACATTGGTGTCAATAGGAACTTATCTGAGAGGCAGAGATTGCTCAATGCTCAATGAACCCCAAGCAATCTCTGGAGGAACCCTAGGGTTCCATGGAACCCTTGTTGAGAAACCCTGACTTAGCCCATAACTATTTCATTTATGGGCCAACGTCATAGTGCAGGGAGTAGGTGCTGGCCCTTTATGACGTCTAAAACAAGATGATGCTGGTCTTCAGGAAAAAGAATAGATGAGGGCATTGTCAAGAGGAGTACTGGGATCTCTTTGAAAAATAATAAATACATTACACTTACACATTACTTATAATCCATGCATGTAACAAAGAAATGTATCTGACACTAGGTTTGTCTCAAAGTCTAGTTCCAGGCAAACCTTTTTTATTGATTCTAGAGTGGACAAATTTTAGAAAATTTGAGAGGATTTATTGCTGCCTGTTTCAGGCTGGGTTCACACTGGTGCGAACACAGACATTGCATGTGATTCGCGCCGCACTGCTGTGCAGATCACATGAGATGTCTATGCGATGTGAATTCAGCCATCCAGTTTGTATGGCTGAATTTGCATCGCATTCGGACCCAAATGGTACAGGACCCTTTTTTTGGTCCGCACTGTAATCAGATCGCATGGGTGTGAACACCATGCAATCTGATTCCTGTAGCATTTCACACTGCGATCTGTGAACCGATCTGGGGGTGTCATTAACCACTTTCTGCCCGCCCTATAGCAGAATGATGGCCGGGCAGTGGTTTCGTTATCTTGACTGGACATCATATGACATCCAGCAGGATAACCCGCGATCGCTCGCCCGTGGAGGCGCGCAGTGCGGAGTTCGGAGGTGTGGTGTGTCAGTCTCACACACCACAACTCCGATCGTGGTAAAGAGCCTCTGGCAGAAGCTTTTTACCATGTGATCAGCTGTGACCAATCACAGCTGATCACAGTGTGAACTAGGAAGTGCCAGTAAATGGCTTTCCTCGGTTTGCGCTGACAGGGAGAGCCAATCGGTGGCTCTCCTGTCGGGAGGGGGTCTGTGCTCATAATCAGCGCATTGATTATAAGCTCAGCCCCCATCAGAGGTGCCCACCACAATGCCAATCACTGCCCACCAGCTGCCAGCCAGTGCCCACCAAAGTGCCAATTAGTCCCCATCAAAGTGCCAATCAGTGCAGCCTGTCAATGCCCTTCAATGATATGATGCCAATCAGTAATGACTGACAGTACCTCCTCATCAGTGCTGCCTATCAGTGCCATCTATTAGCGCCCATCAGTGCCATCTATTAGTGCCCATCAGTGCCAATCAGTGCTGCCTGTCAGTGCCCATAGGTGCCACTTATTGTTGCTGCCTATTAGTGCCCATCAGTGCTGCCTAGCAGTGCCCATCAGTGCCACCTATCAGTGCCCATCAGTGCCACCAATCAGGGCCCATCAGTAATGACTGACAGTACCTCCTCATCAGTGCTGCCTATCAGTGCCATCTATTAGTGCCCATCAGTGCCATCTATTAGTGCCCATCAGTGCCAATCAGTGCTGCCTGTCAGTGCCCATAGGTGCCACCTATCGTTGCTGCCTATTAGTGCCCATCAGTGCCACCTATCAGTGCCCATCAGTGCCGCCTATCAGTGCCCATCAGTGCCGCCTATCAGTGATATCAGTACCCATCAATTCTACATATTAGTGCCTAATCAGTGGCCATCACTGCCCGTCATTGCAGCCTCAGCAGTGCCCGTCAGTGAAGGAGAAAACAAAATTTTATAACAGAAACAAATAAAAACTTTTTTTTCCAAAAATTTCGGTCCTTTTTAGTTTGTTTAGCAAACAACAAAAACCCCAGTGGTGATCAAATACCACCAAAAAAATCTCTATGTCAACTTACTATTGACACCCACCGTGGTTCGCAGAGTGCAGTGTGAACTGCCTGCGAGTTAAATGTGATGCGGGAACCTGCACAGGAGTCGCACTGGTTCCCGCATCCAATATGCGTAAACCCAGCCTCAATGCTAAGGAGAGTTGTACTTACCTCTTGTCCAAATGACACCCTGTGTGTCAAGGTGTTGCATAGACAGGGAGTGAGGACAAGTTCCAATACATTGATAAAGACAGCAATAGAAATGCATGTTTTGATTGCTCATGTTCTGCTGGCCAGTAACTCTCCTGATCCAGCAATTAGCTTTTCTGTATGGATGCACTGAAGAAAGCCCTATTCGAGTCTTTTCAACATTCATAATTTACCTGAAGCCCTGATAAAGTGGCAATTTTTTCTGACCCCTGAAACGCTTCGTTTTTTGTTTTTTTTTGCTTTAAACCAATAAATACATTTGGACTATTTTATCATTTGGCCCGGTGCATTGGTGCATGTTTTTTTTCTTGCAGCCTGCTAGGGCACCCACTGGTGGGTAGGTCTGACTGTTGTGAGCAGCCTCTTCTGACCCAGTGAGCTGAATGTTTTTATCCTGTCCTTGCAATAAAAACCTAAGAGTGGTTATGACCTAACCCTACTCTGGTCCAAACAAAAAAATAAGCTGGTCTTAATCTCTTTAATTTTCCAATATGCATATTATAAATACTAGAAAAAAATACAATACTGTTACTTAATTTGCCTCTAAAGCAGTGATATCCATTAAAATCGATGCAAAATGTTAAAATACGTGCTATGTTTTCCCTTGATCTTGTCACACATGGTTTAAAAAAAACATGAACTCATAATTCCCTTCTGCAAAACAGGGTTAACACCCACATGTATTCATAAAACTATTTACTAGCCCGAAGGAGTGTGGTAAAATGCGCAGTAGTAATTAAGCACATTAAGTTACCATATGCCTTTTCAACTTCATGTTTAAAAAAACGGGAACAATTCTTGTGTGCCCACACTGTTTGATAGTGAATTCCTTAGTTTGTATGTGAAAGCTGACATGATTTTTTGTAATACATGTACTATATGTTCACTTATTTACATTAACCCATAGATGACATGTAATTAATCACATGACCCCTAGGCCAATTATGACATTTCTCACATGTAAAAATATGCTTTTTTTTGCTAGAAATCTACTTAGAACCCCCAAACATTATATATTTTTTAAGCAGAAGCCCTAGAAATTAAAATGGTGGGTGTTAAAAAAATTTTATGTCACACGATTTGTGCAGCAGTTTTTCAAACGCGAATTTTTGGGAAAATATAAAAGATGATGTTAAGGCAAGTAAATAGATACCAAACATGTCACACTTTAAAATTGTACACCCCCAAGCTACAAAATAGGCAATGCTTGAAAAGCTTTTACAGGTTATCAGTTTGGAGTTACACAGGAGGTCTGTTGCTAGAATTAATGATCTTGCTCTGACAGTCGCTGTGGTACCTTACATGCGTGGTGCAATCGCCATTTACATATGTGTGTGGGCAGAGCTGCTGATAGGCCATAAGTAGTTGTCATTGCCTACTATGCCTGGCGGAGTGATTTATTTGTACATCACTCTCCCTCAGTAAATGCTGTGAACTGAGGGAGAGACTGATGAGAGATGGCTGAGATGGCTCGGCAGGCTTTTCCAGGCAGCGAGTGGTGGTGCACAAGCAAGTGGCACACACTGCACACAGTGATACTGACAGACTTCAAAGGTACAGCTCCCAGGCTCCCCGACTGTGAGCTTATTATCTTCATGATGATCACAGCACAGCACATACTTTATGGCTCTGGGTCAGTGTCACATGGCTGTTGAGTGCTGACTTTGTTAACTTATGGCTGTATTAGGGCTGTACAGTGGAACCTTGGATTACGAGCATAATCCGTTCCATGAGAATGCTTGTAATCCAAATCACTTGTATATCAAAGCAAGTTTCCCCATAGGAAACAATGGAAACTCAGATAATTTGTTCCACAGTGACTGCTTGGCAATGCAGTACTGTATGGGGGCGCTGGTGTATGCAGTACCGTATGTGGCCAGAGGTGTGGTGGCGCTGGTGAGGCTCGGAGATGCTCGTAAACATTCGGGAACGCTCGGGAACTGTTTACACTTTCTGTATTTACGAGTATTTCGGAGTATTTCCAAATGCTTCTGAGCATCTCCAAGCCTCACCAGCGCCTCCGCACCTCTGGCCACATGCGGTATTGCATGCACAGAGGCTTAATCTTGCTCGTTTTGCGAGACAGCTCGCAAACCGAGTCAGGCTTTTAAAAAAAAAAAACTCTTCGTATTGAGAAACGCTCGTTAACTGTATTACTCGCAGTCCGAGGTACCACTTTATTACAGTACAGCCATAATGAAGTCAGCACCCAACAGCCATGTGACACTGACGCAGAGCCGGAAAACGATGTGCTGTGATCAGCATGATGATAATAAGCATGTTATGCTAGTTTACACTTGTGTTTGGACGAAGGGGGGCAGTAAGAACTTGCAGCTGAACCAAATTTTAATCCCCCCCCACCTTGTGGACTTTTGTTGCTTACACCTGCCTACCTCCGCAGGTCTACATAATAAATGGAAAAGGACTGCGTCCTTTTTTTTTTTTTCCAGACCTAAGGACCCATTCACACTTGAACATTTTGCAGCTTGAAGCCTGAAGCTACAAAATGCTTGAGGGGAAAAAATCAATGATTCCTTATTGAGTCCGTTCACAACTCCACTCAAAAACGCCTGAAGCACAAAAAAGTTCTGGAGGTATTTTCGTACCTTGATTTGGGCGTTTTTCTACTTTTTACATTGGTGACCTTTTGACCTGTACAAAATTGCAGCAAAAATCGCGGTAAAAACGCACGTATTTCTGCCTGAAAACGCTACACCCAGGTGTGAATGCAGCCTTAATGTGACAGATCAGAGATAGCCTGATGTAAATGGATACAAGTGCATTTACATCTGGCCATCCATTGAGTCATCACAAGTCCACCCCTGTCTGCTGTGTGGTATATGCGGACTGTGTGGGCACGGATGTCAAAACACTGACATCTTTCCCATTCGGCTCCAATTCAGCTGGGAATCTGCTCACGAATATACTGCTGAGAGGAGTTTATAACGGTGTGGAGAAAGATAAATATCACTTATTGCCCGTTCACACAGGGGCGACTTGCGATCTGACCCAAGCCGCTTGACATTTGAAATCCCATTGAAATGAATGGGAGCCGTCTTAATATACACAACTGAAGTCGCTCCGACTTCAAGGCGTCTTCTGAAAAGGTTCCTGTACTACTTCTAGGCGACTTCTATCCGACTTGTGCCCATAGGATTCAATAGAAGTTGCCTCCAAGTCGGATCCCCATCTACATGGATGCGACTTTACAGTTAAAAGAAGAGAATTTATTTTTAGGCAGCCCCCTCCATCCCTTCTCTGATTGGTCAAGCCAAAGTCGCCTGGCAAAAGTCGTGTTGTAAAGTCGCCTGAGGTCCTTGAAGTCGTGCTGAAAGTCGCAATGAAATCGCCTAGCGAAGTTGCACCGAAGTCGGGTCGCCCCTATGTGAATGCAGGCTTAAAGACAAAGCTAAAGTCCTGTACATCAAAAAGTCCTGAAAATTAGACTAAAAATACCGATATTGAAGCAATCGTGCGATAATCTGATTGTTAGAACACAGCCTTCATCCAAAATTTTCTAAAAGGACAAACACAAATTTTTTTCACGTAAAATACCAGATTGTATAATTTTCCTTTAATCACTACAGTTTTTGTGCGAAAAATGCAATACAAATACAAAACAACACATTACAGCCTGAATTTTTATTCTGTCATACGAGTCATCATACGATCATTCATCCGATAATCTCATTGTGTGTGCCATGCTTTAGTTTATTTTTAGTTGATAGTTGAGTCGGGTTAAGGATGGGGTTGAGGGTTGGGGGGCCCCGTTAGGTAGGCTGTACGGGGCCCCATGATTTCTAACAGCGGCCCTGTGCGTGGGACCTACGTGCACGTTTTGTGTGAGCACAGGGAGCTGAGGCATTTTAAAAATGTTCTTTTTCATTTTATTATTTCTTTTATTTAAATTAATTTTTTGTACACTGTATATTTCATTTTTTTTTTTGATCAACTTTATTGCTATCACAAGGGATGTTGTTCATCACAAGGGATGTTGATGGCATGGGCCATGACAAGTCCTCTTTATAAAGAGATCTGGGGTCTCTTAGACAATAAAGCAGTGAATCTGACCCTCATCCCTCTTAATCACTTCAAGACTGAGCCTGAGCCTTGGTTCGTGGTGGTGGGTCCTGCATGTTTGAGGTTCCCAGTGCCAGTGAATTTCCCTGGGCTGAAGTTTCTGTAACTATAATGCACTGCCTGGCCTTTGAACATAGCTGGCTTAAAGGGGTCAATAAGAGGGGCTTTGTTATGTGCCATCCCCCTCACTGGGTATGTTCCCAGTGCCCCTTTGTCAGTGTCTGTTAGACTAGTTTAGGGAGAGTTAGCAGAGAGCGATAGTTGCTGTACTGTGCTATATTGCACAAACTTACTGTATGTTGCAGTGTGGTGGGCTATATATTCTTAGATTAAAAAAAAAATTGGGTTGGGGTATAACGTTTCAGGTTTTTTGAAAATGTCACTAACTTGCTGGCTTGGCCTGGGAAAAGTAAATTTACCTTGCCTGGTAGGAGGAGGGTTGGGGTGTTGGTGGTGAGGAGGAGGAGGAAATGGAGCAGGCATCAAGGGGGATGTTGCACATGGGTGGGATGAGATTGTTGACCTCCTGACAGCTGCAGGCATTTTGTAGCACCTAAACAAATTCACCATCCCTATCTAACACTTCACCACCTGAATAAAGTAACATCAAAGAAAAGGGAGAGGCTTTCCTGTAGGCATTATAATTGTCATTTTACACATGGTTCTTAGGAAACCTGCAGGACTTGTGTAAGGTGTGTCCAGTGTTGTAGGCATGACATATTAGATATCTGCCACACGAGTTCTCCTAGCACCTGTCTCCTTCCTGAAGTCACTATTGCTTATAATTCCTCCTTTTAAAGGCAATATTGTATGGTTGCGCACAATGTATTTATTGCAAACAATTTATTAAAGCATTTACCCCCTGTTGTAAGATATAAGAAGATTAGAATCCTAAAATGTATTTATGGGTGTATGTCTTTCCTTATAATCCACCAAAACGAATAAACAGAAGGCCGTGTATATAATAGAGAGTCAATATAGTTATCTATTTTCTGCTGTAGCCCTACCCCCTTAAGGACTGATGAATTTTGAGTTTTCTGCACACCCAGGCAACATGCATTTTCAGCAGGCACACAAAGTCAGTAAACCAGTCCAAGAGCTATGCTTTTTTATATTTATTGGGGTAAATAACTTAGAAGGGATATAGGGATGTATGGGATGCCCAGAACTGACTTGAAAGGAACATTTGAGGACAATTGCAGCTACTCTGTCCAACTCCAAATGGTTGTTATGCAAGACTACTTCCAAAAGACTGACGACAAATCCAATACTGATCCCAGCACTGGTACTTTAGCAGGGGGTGAAGGTTTAGCAATATCTGTCCCTCCTGAATGGCTAGCTTGGTCGGCGATCAGCAAACAGAGGTTTACACACTTATAGCTCGTACACATGATGCAACTGTCGTACAACAACGGTCGTGCAACAGCTTGTTTTCCGATAATCTGACCGTTAGTACGCGCGATTACAACAGCCGACGTTCAACAGTCATACAACAGGAGGGGGCGTGACCGGATGTCCGGGTGAACGGGTGTGTGGCGGCTTCTGGCCCTCTCCACGAGACCCAGATGACGGGATGCAGCAGAACGCCACCTAAAGCGTAGTGCAGCCGGACGCTGAGCCCGCAGGTTGAACACCGGGACACACAAGGCTCTCCCGCTCCCGACGGACCCAGCCACGGGCGGAACACTACCCTCACGGAAAGCCGATGGTAAACTGTATACAGGACGGACGGGGAGAGGTGAAGAGCGGTACCGTCTTGGAGGTATGGTGGCTGGGGGGGGCGGTATGAGAAGTGTGTAAGGACGGCTTGCCTCTATGCTTTACAACTGACTGACTTTGGACGAGAACAAGGAAAGCCGACAGCCCTCACAAAACACTGGTCTGCCCTGATTTTAACTGGCGGGGAGAAGGGGAATATCTGGCTGTGTATCAGGCGGTAAGCCATGAGTAAAGACGCTGGTAATGTGCCTGTAAGGAGCCCCTGTTATATCATGCTAAGCTGTGCTAAGGATATGCTAAAGATGTGCTAGCAAGCAAGGCAAAGAGAATTAATGGACGAGGAATAATAGGAGAGCTAACCTGTCTGTGCAGCTCCTTTCTTCCATTTGTCTCTCTACTCTATATCCTTTACTGTGTATATTGAATCAAAACAATCTGCAATGTTAACTGCTTGATAGATACCCTATACTGAAATAGGGTGGACACTTCTGCTTTTATGCAGGGGTGCTTTTGGTTTGCAAGTCTGGTAAATTACCTGTGCCTCTGTGAGACTTGGGGCCATTGGAAGTGTATTAATTGGATAGGTCTGTAAGTGGGGTTCGCTTGCGATAAGGGTGGGTGTATCTCCCCAAAAAGGAGAGGAAGTCGGAAGAGGAGGAAAAGAAAAAGGGAAAAAGAGAAGAACTTGCTAGGACTAGGGGTAGTGCTTTTATAGCTAAAACCCATAGGTCGGCCCAGATAGAGGTCAAACAGATAGCAAGAGGGGGAGCAGTGAGAGGACTCCCCCTCTATGCTGTCAAAACCATAAAACATATAGACCAAGCACCGTGCAGAGCTGGAAGAAGAGGAGGAAGAGGGGAAAAATCTCTGCCGGAAATTTGACTTAGCAAGAAGGAGGAGAAGAAGGTCGAGACGTGCCACGAACCAGATATACAAAATACCAAAACTGTCGTATCTCCCCCTCAGGAGAGTGACGAGGGGGAGAACGATAGACAAACTGGAGATAGACCCGGCTGGATACCCAAAATCGATATTTTCGTGATGGGGATCAGGATCGTTCAAGAAGAGAAAAAGGGAAAAAGAAAAGGAGGAGAAGGCTGAAGGAGAGGAAAAACCCCTCTATGTGGGTGGGAATAGCGTTCGCTTGGGGTGAATGTCTGGATAGGTTAATTATGTGAAGGTTACCGGGGTTCAGAGTGTCTCCG
>BLSH010354176.1:548213-560897 GCA_018402905.1 Glandirana rugosa | reverse complement strand
CACAGGCAGGGGGTAGTGGGGGGGAGGTGGATACAGGCAGGGGGAGATGGGATCAGTGGCGCTGACACTTACTTGCTCTGAGTGTCAGTGCCGCCCTCCACCGATCCCTCTTCCAGGCTCCAGCATGGCTTTCTCCGTGCAGCCTCCTCCCCCCTCACGCTGTTGGCTCCAGACGGTCAGCTGACTTTGTCCTGTGCTGACCGTCTGTGACACAGCAGGGGGGGGGAGCCACGGAGAGGATGGGTGGGCATGGCAGCGAGCGCTCTGCAGTGCCGTAGATGGCAGCAGCAGCAGCGGCGGCGCCGCTGCCCAACCCCCGCCCTCCCGCAGTGTCTGTGTGATAAGCGGCAACCCGCCCCTTCCCCATAGTAAAATAAAGGGGAAAGGAGCGGGGCGGCAAAGTGCCGCTCCTCTTGAACTGCCGCCTGGGACCATGGTCCCACTTGGTCCCATGGTAGGGCCGGCCCTGGCTATAAGGTGCTGTCCAGTTTAAATATTCCGTATGGCGCCCTGGGCGTCAGGGACGTGCCTGCACGCTCTCCCACGCATGTCTGTGCAATTGAAGGTATATATTATATTATATTATTATTATACTAAAACCCAGAGCTACTGCAGTGGTGCCTCTTTGCTAGAGGTCATGAATGGGGTCCTTGTATAGCAGCTCATCTCAACGGACAGTTCTATGCCCTGGATATTCAGCTGGCTAATGTTAGGGCCCAGTCTTTATGGTGGTGCACATGAATATAGTCTCAGTGGAATCTACATGCAGTGGTAGAGGATGCTGATCACGTGTCCAATCCCTAGATGCTTAGTCTCTGATAACAGCAAAACAGGTTATGGCAGCAAGGCCCTCTAACCAACCCAGTGATACAGATGCAAAAGTCCCATTGTTCAGCTGCCCTCTGGATAGGTCTGGTGTGACTCTGGTCTTCAGTCCATGAGATTGCGGCACCCCAGTGCCTGTGCAGCAAGAAACTGTATCTCACAATGACTCAGTGTTCAGTCTCTGTGCACTCCAATCTGCTTTTCCTCTCTCTCTGCCCTCCAGAGCATAGGGCCTGGATCTCTACTCAGGCACTGGCTTGTATGAAGTGGGTGCACACCCATAAAAGAGAGATTTGCTCACTCTGGTTCCCTTGTGGCAAAAGAAGAAGCTAATTCATCAGCAGCCAAGGAAAACAGACTCTATCTCCTCCCTTATCACCTTCTCTCTCCTGGAAGTTGTAGTTCACTTGCCTATAGAAGTCCCCCAGTGTCACTCTCCTGACTTCAATCCCAGATTCTAAATCAGCCAGCATAGAGGTCTATAGGGTGCTTTTGGTTTGCCTGCTCCCCCTGCTGGTAGGAAGCAGGCAGTGTGTTTAAATCCAGCATGTCAGTTTACTTATAGTTCAAAGAGCAGCGGCAGACAGTGTGATGACTTTCTCCCTATAGCCAGGTACCTGTCTACACATCTAAAATATTTTTCTTAACCACTTCAGCCCCGGAAGGATTTCACACTTTAGGACCAGAGCACTTTTTGCGATTTGGCACTGCGTCGATTTAACTGACAATTGCGCGGTCGTGCAGCATTGTACCCAAACAAAATTTGCGTCCTTTTTTTCCCACAAATAGAGCTTTCTTTTGGTGGTTTTTGATCACCGCTGCGTCATTTCTGATCACCTCTATAAACAAAAGAAGAGCGACAATTTTGCAAAAAAAAAAACAAACAAATTTCTTACTTTTTGCTAAAATACAAATCCCCAAAAAAAAATATAAAAAAAACATTTTTTTCAACGGTTTTGGCCGATTTTATATTCTTCCTCATATTTGTGATTTAAAAGATCGCAATCTGCGGTTATTGATTGCTTTGCGCAAAAGTTGCCGCGTTTACGGATGATGAGAATAAATTTTTGGGGTTTTTATTTATTTATTTTTTTTACAAGTAATGGCGGCGATCTGCGATTTTTAGCGGTACTGCGATATTGGGGCAGACATGTCGGACCATTTTGACACTTTTTTTGGACCATTGGCATTTATACAGCGATCAGTGCTATAAAAATGCACTGATTACTGTGTAAATGCCATTGGCAGTGAAGGGGTTAACCTGCAGGGGGCGCTCTAAGGGTTAACTGTGTTCCCTGGGCGTGTTCTAACTGTGTGTGGGCTGCCCTAGCAGGGGAAGGGAAGTGATCATGCCTTCCATATAGAGGAAGGCTGTAATCACAGCCCTTCCCCCTTTCACAGAACGGAGATCAGTGTTTACTTACACGGACCTCCGTTCTTTCACTCCGGGGGGGGCATCGCGGGTAGCTGGCGGAGATCGAGTCAGCTGCACCCACTCCCTGGACCCCCCCCGGACACAGTGAGCGTGCGAGCGCGCCTCCGGCGGCGCGCACGCGCTCACAGTGCACGATCTCGCAGCCGCCGTCGTATGACGGTGGTTTGCGATATCAAACCACCTTGTGGCCATCAACCTGCGGTTGGCGGTCGGCAAGTGGTTAAAGTGGTTGTAAAGGTTTGCATTTTTAACCAACATGTTATACTTACTTGCTCTGTGCAAGGGTTTTGCACAGAGTGGCCCCGAGCCTTCTCTTCTGGGGTGCCCCGTTGGCACTCCTGTCTTCCCCTCTTCATCGGGTGCCCCCACAGAGAGCTGCTTTGTCCATTGACACAGACAGCAAGACGTGCCCCCTCTGCTCCTGTGTCACTGGATTTGATTGACAGCAGAGGGAGCCAATGGCTCTTGTTGCTATCAATCTATATAGTGAGGACAGAGACAGTGGCAGACTGGGCTCGTGCACATCGCTAGAATGGATGGGTTCAGGTAAAAAAAAAAAGGGGGGCTCTGGGGGCAGCTATAGCAAAGAAGGTTTTTCACCTTAATGCATAGAATGCAATAGAATTAGGCAAAAAACCATGAGACTTTACAACTCCTTTAATTTTTTAATGAATCCATAACTGCATTTTATAATGCTTTTTATACATGCTTACAATTCAGGATTTAAAATCCAATGTGATTGTTTTTTTTTTTCTTTGGCAACTATGGAGTGGTTTTCTGTGCATGAAAAATCTAAAAAGAAAAGGTTCCCTTTGAATTCCCACACCTCATTTTAAGAGCCCTTTCACACAAGCTTTCCGATCTGTCTGTTTTACCGGCAAACCTAATTGGAAGATCCATGTGGGGCTTTGCGCAGGATGATTATATCTGCCTACTTCAGAGTTCATCCAGGTCCAGAAAAAATAAACAGAAATGGACAGTATCCTTTTTCCATTATTCCAGACCTAAATGTGAGCAATTGAATATAGCCTGACATAAACGGATAAGTCCATTTACATCTGGCCTTCCATAGAGCCATCACGAATGGGCATGGAGGTAAAAAAACTGACATCTGTCCCATTGTGCTAACAGATCCCCTGCTGAACTTTCACCCATGTGAAAGGGTCCTAAAAGGGGGAAGTCGTAGGTTCTTCCTTAAAGCGGAGCTCCACCCAAAAAGGGGATGTTTTGCTTTAAGGCCTCCTCCCCCACTCCTGTTTGTGAAATGGAGCTTTTGGGGGGAGGGGGTACACGATTTTGACAGGTACCTGCTCCCACTTCGGCTTCCATCCCCCATCCCTCCAGAAGACTTCTGAGACACATGACAGGTCCCAGAAGACTGTGAAACCATTCACAGCACGTGGCACAGCTTGCGCATGCGCAGTGGGCACCCAGCTGTGAAGCCACAAGCTGTCACAGCTGGGTGCCCATAGTAAAGATCCCGGAACCGGTGAGAGAGGACACAGGGAGAAAACGGCCGGGGTGAGCACACCACTGAATCGTGGGACAGGTGAGTGGCTGTTTTTGTAGCTGTTGACTTTTCATTTCCACTTAAGACCTGCAGCTCCTCTTTATTTTGCAATGATCACCCTTGAGGGAAGGACTCTTCAGTGTCACAGGAGGATTCCTGTTTTCTTGCCCTTAGATTTGTGTGGCAATGGATGTTGGGTTGACTGTGGCACCCAGCTGTTCAGTGCAGTGGTCATACTGTAGAGCAGTGGTCTCCAAACTGCGGCCCGGGGCTAGATGTGGTCCTTTGCTTGTCTTTAGCCCTTGGGGCACTATTCCTCCTGCTGATACAACACACTGTATTACCATAGGACACCAACCATGGGGCACCAGTTTTACCACTGACACCAATAAGGGGTCACTGTTCCTCCCTATGATACCAACAATGGGGCACTCTCTCCAAGTACCAAATGTGGAGATATTTACTCTCACTGATACCAGGAACTTTTCTGCTTCCACACTCCGGCCCTCCTAAAGTTTGAGGGACAATAAACTGGCCCTTTGTTTAGAAAGTTTGGAGACCCCTGCTGTAGAGCTAGAGAGGGTGCACATATGGGATATGTGGGATGCCATGGATATGTGGCATAATGGAATGCCATGGATAAAAAGAGCTGTGGGGTGTAATTTAAAGGATTCCTTCCCCCCTCTATGAAAAATTGTTAAAGCAGCAGGTCATTATAGCTGTCACCCCTCGGCAATGACATTTATGGTGGGCTGATGGCATCCTTCAAAGGTAGTGCCAGACCTCACCCCACAGAATTAACAGTATGTAGACAGTTATCTACAAGGGAGGTATTGGCTGCCAGCTGTCAGAGAGCAGATAAAGAAAATGCATTATTTAAGTTAGTGATTGGGTCATCTTGCTCTATGCAGCAGGTTCCCAACCCCTTGTTGGTTATAATTACTATAGTGATTAAATTTAGGAAGTATTGCAATTGCTAAATGAGATGCAGAATCGATAAGGAATATTTTACTAGTTTCATTTGTGAAGGACTTTGGTTAACATTTTGTTTTAATGCTGTCATAATTTAATGCAGAATCCCAGGAGCCCTTTAGCAATGTACACTGAGGGAGAGGGGAGGCGACAAAAATAAGTCATCTACAATTAGGCCATTTCAGTATTTATTACTGTGGGCCTGAAAGCATAAAGACAAGCATCCCAGATTTTATTTCTAAGCATACTGTGCTGCACAGCAAAGATGTGAATAGAGACATGAGTGCACTTGTGTTGTGTTTGGCTTGGCTGCAGTAACATGCATGCATTTTAGCATAGAGAAAGTAAAAGCTAGTTTTCTCACACCAAGACTCTCACATACAGCATATTCAGTCTGACAAAGTCCAAATAACTCTTGTTTTGTTTTCTAGTTTTATAATTTTTTCAATAGAGTTATATTGTTTTGCCTGGAGGTCCACTTCTAAAATTAAAGTGGTATTAAACCCAAAAGCAAACATTTATTACATTCCAGCTTACCCATTCTTAGGCTAGGTTCACATCTATGCGGTTGCGGTTGATGCAGTTTTACAGCACATTTTGCGGTGCGTTTTAGAAGTGCATTTTTGAATGCAGTTTTCATGCATTTTTTTTGTGCATTAACTGTGAATAGCTGGTTGTTAAGAAGACGGCTGCCGTATCCTTAACAAATGACGAGTCATCAGCAGGGTTCCCCGCTGACAGCTGAATGTAAAAAAAAAGAATTACCGGCAATAAAAAAGTTGGGAAAAAACAGCATGGGGTCCCCTCAATGCATACCAGGCCCGTTGGGTCTGGTATGGATTTTGAGGGGAACCCCATGCCAAAATGTAAAAAAAAATGTTGTGGGGTCCCCCCTAAAATTCATACCAGACCCTTATCTGAGCATGCAGCAGGTCAGGAAAGGGAGGGGATGAGCGAGCATCACTCCTCCTGAACCTTACCATGCCACTCAACATGGGGGGTGCTTTGGAGCAGGGGGGGCTCAGCTTCCCCCCAAAGCACCTTATCCCCATGTTGATGGGGACAAGGGCCCCTTCCCCACAACCCTGGTCGGTGGTTGTGAGGGTCTGCGGGCTGGGGGCTTATCGGAATCTGGAAGCCCCCTTTAACCACTTCCCGACCAGCGTCGTAAATAGGCAGCGGCTGGTTTTGAGTGGCTGTACCAGGATATAGCCTGCAGCTACAGGCTATATTCCGGTATAGTTTTTTAGAGTGGACGGTCGGCTATCCGGGGATAATGACCGATCCGGCTCAGGAGCCCCTTGGCTGTCATCCCCGGGGGCGGGAGGGAACATCCCCCCTCCCACCGCCTTCCGCCACTCTTCTCCGGCCTCACGTCCCACCGGGATACCGGAGCGAATTTTTAAGTACCGGACTTTGTCGCCATTCCGCGAGTGCGCGCAATTTTCAACCGTTACATGTATGGTAAAAAATTGGGCTAACTTTACTGTTGTCTTATTTTTTAACTCAAAAAAGTGAAATTTTTCCAAAAAAATCCCGCTTGAAAGACCGCTGTGACAAAAAGTATTGCGACGATCACCATTTTATTCTCTAGGGTGTTTGGAAAAATATATATATAATGTTTGGGGGTTCTAAGCAATTTTCTAGCAAAAAAAACAGTTTTTAACTTGTAACCAACAAATGTAAGGGCCCTGGTTGGTAAGTGGCTAATAAGGGGGCCCCCAGATCTCAGCAGTCCCCCCCCCATGTGAATGAGTATGGGCTACATAGCATTCTAGTGTGGATATAGTAGATACAGTGAAGATGGTTTAAAAATCTTGTCAGGTTTTTATGCTGGCTGTGTTTCCTATTAGGGAGATTACCCTCTGTATTTGTCTTGTTTAGCGTTATCCTCGAAAATGAAAGTAAAGGAAAAACCCACATTTTGGGTTGATATGAGAACAGGAATAGAGGGTAAAACTTCCAATGAGGACATTAGTTCTGGTAAATCAGGTGACAAGCCAGGATTCCCTCAATTTGGAGGGAGTTCCTCTCACTTCCTGTTTTGGCTATGACAAAGGAAGTGAAGGGAAATATCTGCAATAGAATACAGATGGCAAAGAAAAACTGGCAAGGGTTATAACTCTCCCTTATTCTATCCAAAATAAATAAAAAAATGTTGCCTTTAGTTACACTTACAAAAAAAAAAAAAAGTGGGGAAGAAACCCTCCTTTCCCAGCAAAACCCCACCTTCCTGCATCAAAAACCTGCTCCTCTAGCAAAACCCCTCACACTTTCCACAGTGAACCACCTCTTTTTAAAGACACTTACCAGACCCCAGATATGGTGGTATCTGGCAGATCTGGGGAAGGCTTCCTAAACTTTGGCTTGGATATGTCATGAGACACATTAGAGCCAAGAAGGAGCTTAGGAGAACTTTTCTCTGCTTCGTGCCATCACTGTATCTAAAGTCTGACAAGGTTGCTGGTTGGTCCCATGGGCCATGCAGCAATGTGCATCCAGCAGGGAGTGAGGTCCTAATGGATTTCCCCTTGGTACACTATTGATTTGCATAAAACTTTACCTGTTGATCAAATGCAGTTTTCACTGAAGGCAACCTCTGCTTATGCAATTTTTATTATATGCACAGTTTAAATTGTCCTGGTATACAGCCGGTTTATTTTGAACCACTTTAGACTCATTAGGTGCCAACATGTGATTTTCACTTTGCTTTGAATACCATACAAGAATCCCCTATTTTCTCAGAAAACAGGTCGGAATTAACAAATTGTAATTCGTTTTTGACAGAATTAAAGGATATGTCAAGCCAAATAATTTTTTTCTAGTTTTCGGTAGAGGATGGGAAGAGTAGAGGTGTTTAGTGCTAGCCAGTGCTGTGTAGGAGAGATTTACCCTTACTACTTGTCCTGATGACGACATTTTACCAATCAGGAAATTAAGGAAAATATCCTATAGCAACAAAGACAGAAACAGAAATGCTCTTCTTTAAAAATAGGGTATAGCATGGAAAGAAGCAGCAACAACCTGACACAAATTCTAATGCTTTCCCACTCCATCCAAAACTAGAAAAGGTTTCTGGCTTGATATACATTTGAAACCTTATTGGTCAGGTTATTCATTTTGTTTTGTTCAAGTACAAGTTTGCCTTATAACAAAAACCCATTCTTTATAGCGTTTGTAGCCCCTAAGCTGACTCTCTAACCTACTGTAGAATACCCCCTTCCCCCTCAGTTGCCTAATTACCTTTTTATGACAGCAGTGGTCTACTTCACCTGTGTAATGAGTAGCAATAGACTGGAATGCGGCCATATTCTAATACTAAAAAAGGTGTCAATGAAATGATATATTGCTCACACATGCCATGCTTATATGTGGAATTACACCCAAAAATAGATTCAGCTGCTTCTCCTGAGTACAGGAACACCACATGTGTGAGACTTTTTTGCAGTCTAGCCGCGTACGGGACCCTGAAAACCAATCACCGCCTTCAGGATTTCTAAGGGCGAAAATTGCTGATTTCACTACTCACTTCCTATCACAGTTTCGGAGGCCATGAAATGCCCAGATAGCACAACCCCCCCCCCCAAATGACCCCATTTTGGAAAGTAAACACCCCAAGCTATTTGCTGAGGGGCATGTTGAGTCTATGGAATATTTTATATTTTGCCACAAGTTTTGGGGAAATTAATTTTTTTTTCACAAAGTTGCTACTAAATGATATATTGCTCAAAAATGCCATGGGTATATGTGAAATTACACCCCAAAATACATTCTGCTGGTTCTCCTGAATATGGGGATACCACATATGTGAGACTTTTTGGCGGTCTAGCCGCGTACAGGACCCCGAACACCTCCACTCTTTCCCTCCTCTACCGAAAACTAGAAAAAAATTATTTGGCTTGACATATCCTTTAATTCTGTCAAAAACTAATTACAATTTGTTAATTCCGACCTGTTTTCTGAGAAAATAGGGGATACTTGTATGGTATTCAAAGCAAAGTGAAAATCACATGTTGGCACCTAATGAATCTAAAGTGGTTCAAAATAAACCGGCTGTATACCTGGACAATTTAAACTGTGCATATAATAAAAATTGCATAAGCAGAGGTTGCCTTCAATGAAAACTGCATTTGATCAACAGGTAAAGTTTTATGCAAATCAATAGCGTACCAAGGGGAAATCCATTAGGACCTCACTCCCTGCTGGATGCACATTGCTGCATGGCCCATGGGACCAACCAGCAACCTTGTCAGACTTTAGATACAGTGATGGCACGAAGCAGAGAAAAGTTCTCCTAAGCTCCTTCTTGGCTCTAATGTGTCTCATGACATATCCAAGCCAAAGTTTAGGAAGCCTTCCCCAACTCTGCCAGATACCACCATATCTGGGGTCTGGTAAGTGTCTTTAAAAAGAGGTGGTTCACTGTGGAAAGTGATCACACCGCCTTCAGGTTTTCTAAGGGTGTAAATTTTTGATTTCACTCCTCACTACCTACAACAGTTTTGGAGGCCATGAAATGCTAAGATACCACAAAATCCCCCCAAATGACCCTAATTTTGGAAAGTAGACACTCCAAGCTATTTGCTGAGAGGCACGTTGAATATTTTACAGATCTCGCTTTTTGTCACAAAGTTTTGAAATTTGAAAAAAATTGAAAAAAGTACATTTTCCTTTTCTTTTTTCATTTTCCAAAAGAAATGAGAGCTGACAAATACTCACCATACCTCTTTTGGGGAGGCACTGTTTGAAAGCAAGGTGGCCAGAAAATTTAATAAGGGACAACTTGATTGGGAATATACAAGGCTGCACATTTTTGGTTTAAGTGGTTTACAAGGGGCCAAATTTTGTGGAGCCAATTGTATCGAGGGTCACCCCGTGGGCGACAGAGTTCATTGTCATTAAAATGCATGAACAGCAAGATCTGCTCGTATTGTGTCCTGGCCATGGATGCAGAGAACACGGGCATATGGTGAATTGGGTCAGTGGACCAATATGACCGCAACTCAGATTTTTTAGTTATGCCCATGAGGAGGGAAAGGCACAGAAAGGTCTTAAATTCTGGAACCGTAATAGGATTCCAGTCTCTGGCACGTTTTTTAAGGGTGTAAATTTTTGATTTCACTCCTATCACAGTTTCGGAGGCCATGAAATGCTAAGATACCACAAAATCCCCCCAAATGACCCCATTTTGGAAAGTAGACACTCCCAGCTAATTGCTGAGAGGCACATTGAATATTTTACAGATCTCGCTTTTTGTCACAAAGTTTTGAAATTTGAAAAAAATTTAAAAAAGTACATTTTCCTTTTCTTTCTTCATTTTCCAAAAGAAATGAGAGCTGAATAAATACTCACCATACCTCTTGTTGGGGAGGTACTGTTTGAAAGCTAGGCGGACAGAAAATTTAATAAGGGACAACTTGATTGGGAATATACAAGGCTGCACATTTTTGGTTTAAGTGGTTTACGAGGGGCCAAATTTTGTGGAGCCGATTGTATTGAGGGTCACCCCGTGGACGACAGAGTTCATTGTCATTAAAATGCATGAACAGCAAGATCTGCTCGTATTGTGTCCTGGCCATGGATGCAGAGCTAACTTGGCATATGGTGAATTGGGTCAGTGGACTAATATAACCGCAACTCAGATTTTTTAGTTATGCCCATGAGGAGGGAAAAGCACAGAAAGGTTTTAAATTCTGGAACTGTAATAGGATTCCAGGCTCTGGTACGTTTTCTAAAGGTGTAAATTTTTGATTTCACTCCTCACTACCTATCACAGTTTCGGAGGCCATGAAATGCTAAGATACCACTAAATCCCCCCAAATAACCCCATTTTGGAAAGTAGACACTCCAAGCTATTTGCTGAGAGGCACGTTGAATATTTTACAGATCTCGCTTTTTGTCACAAAGTTTTGAAATTTGAAATTTGAAAAAAGTACATTTTCTTTTTTTTTTTTTCATTTTCCAAAAGAAATGAGAGCTGAAAAATACTCACCATACCTCTTGTTGGGGAGATACTGTTTGAAAGCAAGGCGGCCAGAAAATTTAATAAGGGACAACTTGATTGGGAATATACATGCTGCACATTTTTGGTTTAAGTGGTTTACGAGGGGCCAAATTTTGTGGAGCCGATTGTATCGAGGGTCACCCCGTGGACAACAGAGTTCATTGTCATTAAAATGCATGAACAGCAAGATCTGCTCGTATCGTGTCCTGGCCATGGATGCAGAGAACACGGGCATATGGTGAATTGGGTCAGTGGACCAATATGACCGCAACTCAGATTTTTTAGTTATGCCCATGAGGAGGGAAAGGCCCAGAAAGGTCTTAAATTCTGGAACCGTAATAGGATTCCAGTCTCTGGCACGTGACAAATAGGGATTAGTGGCAATGTATTGACCAGCCTAAAAATTTGTTTGGTCCACAATAGATCTATAGAGATCTTCTGTGCAAAACAGCAAATAAAAATCAAGTGACGTAAAATCAACTGTTTCCACCTGAATTCCGGGTTGGCCAGTGAATGGGGGAAGTACGAGCGCTGCACCAGTGGTGGACTGGCAATTAGGGCTTGCAAGCGCATCAGAAAGGGCACTATGGGCTCTGCGGGCCTGTCTTTGTGGCTGCAGGACATTACTTATGCTAGCCACACCAGCTTGAACTGCACTTATGGGACTCGCTATGTCACCAAGTGTTACTGCAGTGCTGGTTTGTCTACGACCAGGATGTACTAGGCTGCTGGTGCTTGCCAGTTCACCAGAAGGATGAGCGTTGCTAGTAATGGTACTCTGCTCCATACAAGAGCCCTGCGGTTCTTGCACTCCAACAACAGCAGAACGGGGTCGGGTATGCCTGACCTTAGCAGGGACCACAACTCCATGGTCAGAGCTATCTGGCAGGGTGCCTCTGCTGTCTTTCGGTTTGCATACTGAGCCTGATTCTGACAATGGGTCTTCCCCATCGCTCTCATCTGTCATGCTCAGCAACGTGTAGGCCTCTTCACTAGTGTACCTTGGATTTTACATTTTGGGCTCTAAACTAGTGTGACTCACAGGCAAAAAAGCGCACCTGGTTGTCAGAGCCTGCTTCAATCACTACCAAAATCACTGTTAGCGTTCGCAGGGATCAGGCCTGACTCTGCAAATGCTGCAGTTACGTGTGTTGTGTTTTGTGTCGGTGATCTATTTGATCCTGCACTTGGGTGGGCTGGGCTGGGCCGGGCTGAGGGGCTAAACGCAGGTGCTAGCAGGTATCTGGGCTGATCCCGCTAACGTTGCATTATTTAGAACACTAATCTACTGGGGACGCTAATATAGATCTGATCAGATCACAGATATTGATCTGTTCACACACTATACTACTAACTGACCTATCTAGTGTGTGTGTGTGTGCGTGTTAGAGTACCTGAGGGTAATCTGACCCTGACAGGGATTGATGCTGACCCTAACTTAGACTAAAACCTAACTGAGGTCACCGCCGGGAGATCAGGGGCTTAAAACCTATATAAGGTATATATATATATATATACAGGGAGTGCAGAATTATTAGGCAAGTTGTATTTTTGAGGAATAATTTTATTATTGAACAACAACCATGTTCTCAATGATTCCAAAAACTCTTATTAAGACGTGAGGGACATATATATATATATATATGGAATATATCCAAAATTCGGGGACTAGAGGGCCGCCACTGGAGTCAATCCAAAATCAGATTCAATCCCAGTCGTAGTTAGGGACAGTCCCAGTCTAATGGGAGTCCATGAGATTGTGCGTGTGTGTGTGTGTGATCTATCCAGTCAATCATCATATCACACACTTGTCTAGTTATAGACACTAGACTAGTCTAGATATAATCGCAGGGGTCATCTAATCACAAGATTTATTACGTTGCAATCGCCCTAGTCGGGTCTATGGACGATCGTGGACGCAAATCGGGGAGTCGGGCC
>BLSH010354176.1:522479-538481 GCA_018402905.1 Glandirana rugosa | reverse complement strand
CGGCTCCGTAAGGAAGTTCACCTCCCCCCATTGGCGATCTTCTGGGACACATCACAGGTCCCAGAAGATACGCCGACCACTCACAAGTCGCAGCGCGACTTGTGCATGCGCAGTGCGTGCCTAGCTTTGAAGCCAAAGCTGGGTGCCCACACTTGTGATGCTGGTGCCGCCGAGGGGAGGGGGAGAAGAGTGAGCCCTCGGGTGACCGCATCACTGGAATGTGGGACAGGTGAGTGTCCGATTGTTAAAAGTCAGCAGCTTCACTTTTTCTAGCTGCTGACCTTTAACTGGGTGGAACTCCACTTTAATGATCAAATACGAAAACAAACAAATGTAGGTACACATAATAGGACAAAATTTAATAGACTATCAATAGTAAATGATGTAAAAAATGACTACAATAGATGTACAGTAAATAGGTGTAAACAACCTACAAATGTCTAAAAAGAAATCTTCATCTGTTTTTCACGTGTTGCGTGCTCATTGAACAGTATTGTTTTTTCATTTAGTTTTGAATCAGATTTCCTCAGTGCAGCTCCGCATATCTGGTCATACTTGCTCTGCCGGATACCAGTACATGTTATCCTAACATAACGCTAAGGCCAGTAACAACCGGATTCACTGCACAAGAAATCAGTTATTTGATTGTATACACTATGGGGTTGATTTACTAAAGCTGGAGAGTGCAAAATCTGGTGCAGCTCTGCAAAGAAACCAATCAGCTTTCAAGTTGTATTGTCAAAGCTTAATTGAAGAAGCTGAAGTTAGAAGCTGATTGGCTACCATGCAGAGCTGCACCAGATTTTGCACTCTCCGGTTTTAGTAAATCGACCCCTTACTGTCTTGTTCCACGATGCATACAGATGAGGTAGTTTACTTACTGTGAGGTTGACACAGGACAGCCATGTTTTTCAGAATTCGTAGGTCAGGCATGACATTTTTTTAGAATAGGAGACTCAGGAGTAGCTTAACCCCATAGCCAGTGACCCTCTTCCCAGGACATCTTTTCCAGCAGGTTAAAAAAAAACCTACTTAGCCCAAACCTGTTATTAGCTAAATCTGTAAATATCTAGTTGAATGCCTTAACAAGAGGTCTGGAATAGAACACTGCAGTTAGGGTTGCCACCTTTTCTTCAAGCCAAACCCAAGCACCCAACAGTTTCACAGAAATTTCTTTTTTCAAATGAAAAACAAAATGTAGTACAAACAGATGTAAAACCTGTATAACCTTTTTTAAAACTGTGCTGCACGAAAACGCATAGCATTTTGTTATTATACGTTTTTCTGCAGGTGAATGAGCGCAAAAGCAAGGTGTGTGGTTGTGCCATTTAGAGTTAATGGCACCGCTGCACACCTGCAAAAGGGCTGAGTGTTTTTGTGCATTGCAGGAATGCACGCAATTTTGCTCACATTCCTGCAACTCAAAAATGCCCACCTAGGGAAGTGGTAATAAATTCAAATTTTAAGGAATTCAAATTCAATTTTCTCCCAGTCGTGGTCCAATTTGATCTCTAATAAAGCATAAAAGTAGGCCAATCACATCCATATTTCAAGTAAAAGAAAATAAAACCACCTTACATAAGGTGTCCCCATTAGATTGCCCCTTACATCAGGTGTCCCCACCAGAGTGCCCCCCTTACATCAGGTGTCCCCATCAGAGTCCCCTACTACATCTTGTGTCCCCATCAGAGTCCCCTACTACATCTGGTGTCCCCATCAGAGTCTCCCCTTACATCTGGTGTCCCCATAAGAGTCCCCCTACATCAGGTGTCCCCATCAGAGTCCCCCAATACATCTGGTGTCCCCATCAGGATCTCCCCTTACATCTGGTGACCCCAACAGAGTCTCCCCTTACATCTGGTGTCCCCCATCAGAGTCCCCTATACGTCTGGTGTCCCCATCAGAGTCACCCTGTACATCTGGTGTCCCCATCAGAGTCCCCTTATACATCCCCATCAGAGCAAATCAAAAAGCAAATATAATGCACTCGTGTGTAAAATACAAGCTATAAATATATGAATCCTTGTCTGAGTATACATTCAACACTTTGTGCATATAAACATTGTATGTGGGTGACTGGATAAAAGTCACCCCAAGCAATATAAGCGAAATAGAAAGGTGTATATAAAATATTAAATATAAGTCCAAAGCTCCATCTGGTGTGATGTTGCCAGTGTGACAGAAAGATGAAAGTCCTCCTCCTACTGTCTACACGAAAACCGTGTTAACCGTCCACCATAACACCAATCTTGTGTGAGAGTCCACTACCAATCAGGATGTGCCCTTACCAGAGCCCCTGGACCCCCTATCACGGAGGGTCAGGAAACGCCTGTGTGGATATCTGGCCTCCACTCAGCCCCAGGGATTGATGTCCTCCAGCAGTGCCTCCCGGATATACCACCAAATATGTTGTACCCAGTAAAAATAAAAAGGGCCACAATTGTGTAATACCATTTAAAACCAAGGTATTTTAATGAAAATATTGCACTTACAGGATCCAGAAAGTATCTGCGCAAGATAATACGGTAATCCACATATAAAACCAGCGGTGACTTGGAAACGAAGCTTCCGCCCTACCGGTTTCGTCAAAACTGACTTCTTCTGGGGCATTTTTCCCCATCAGAACCCCCTATACATCTGGTGTCCCCATCAGAGTCCCCCTTACATCAGGTGTCCCCATCAGAGTCCTCCTTACATCAGGCGTTCCCATCAGAGTCCCCCTATACATCTGGAGTCACCAGTAGAGTGCCCCCTTACATCAGGTGTCCCCAGTAGAGTGCCCCCTTACATCAGGTGTCCCCATTAGAGTCCCTCCACACATCACAATCCCCCCTTACATCAGGTGGCCCCAGGTGTTCCTCCACACATCAGAGTGGTCCCCCCTTTCCCTCTGTACTCACAGATCACAAACTGAAAAGAAAGCAGCCCCACCTTCCTCTCTCCGGTCTCCAGACAGTCTGTCTTCACACCCCTGCAGTGCCACGCTGAGACTGAGGTGAGTTCTCAGTCTCAGTGGCAGCTCTCTATTGCCCCCTGCAGTCTGGAGGGAGGAGAATGCCTAATCCTCTCTCCAGCTATCTTAGGGAGCCATGGTCTAGTCTGAATAATGTGTCCGATTTTCAGGCAGACTAAAAACCAGACATATTATTCAAAACCCGGACTGTCTCAGTGAATCCCAGACAGGTGGCAACCCTAACTGCAGTATGTCAGGATTTGCTTATCATCTCCATGTCTGTTAACATAAAACATCTACAAAGGTTATTCAAATTTCCTACTGAGGGAATTGCGATTAGCCCCATCATAAAACTGTAAAACATTTGAGTTCTGTCATGCTATGGACTGAAGAGCAATTAAACCCATTAGGAGTGCATTTTGTGACATTAAATGTTTTACACAGGTCATAGTAAAATGCATTTAGGCTCTCCTTTTTGACCTGCAACAACCCCTTTTTCAATTCACAGTTCAAATTCAAAATATTGAGATTTTTCAAAAACTCAGACATGACAAAGCTACATTATTACTGATTATAAAGTTGAATGTGGAAGAAAATACTGAATGGATTCATAAGAATAAGATCACACATGACTAAGCTATTATATACAGGAGACAAAATAAATGTCTTCCACCTCCTGGGTGACCTGTCTATCTGAGGCATATCATGTTTAGCTGCTTGCCAACCGTATAACCTAAATATATGGCAGCAAGGCAGCTGTCACACCCTTGGTGGTGGAGTCTGGCTTGTGCAGAGAGCAACCACTCTTACGACCCTGATTCAGGAACCCCTGATAGAGCAAACAGGTGGTTCGGGGGTGCAGGATGGCACAAGGGCTGGACTGATCACTGGTGGTAGCATGAGATGTTCCACAGAGATCCGTGCAGAGAAGTAGAGAGGTGGTACAGGCTGGGTTGGCAACTGGCTAGTGGTGCGGTACAGGAGGAGTAGGCAGAAGAATAGTCAGGTCCAAGCAGAGTCATTAACAGGCTGGCGGCAGAGGTACAAGGGGTGAGGCAGAAGAGTAGTCGTGGGTAGCCAGGGGTCAGTGCAGGCAGATATCAAAGTCAGGTAGAGCCAGGTCACAGGAACAGATACTCAGGTGCTTCAGGTACACTAAACGCTGTAGAACGGACATCACCGGCTACATAGTGCTGCCCGTTCAAATAGGTTGCTTGGCGCCAATGCCGGTATGCACTTGCGTGCGCTCCTGGGCATTCCAGCTCGATTCCCAGAACTATCAGCAGTTGTTTCCTGACAGCAGCTCTCCTGTGCCAGATCACCTACCTAGTAGGTGATCTGGAACTTCTGGGTAGGGGGCACACTCGCGCCGCCGGTGACCTGACTCTGCTGTGATTTTACATATACAAGCAAAGAAGAAAGGAAAGAGTGCATGTCCACCCTAGTTTGATAGTATTTAATAAGGCACATGGTAAAAACTTTCACGAGTTGCACTCAGAAGTATATACACAGGAATGTAGTACATGTGTTCTCCTCTCCCGGATAGTCGCTGTAAAATGTAACATGCAATGAGGGACATCCAACCTCCCCAAAGCCGAATGACAGCTCACAAGCCACCCGACAACACCTCCAGAGTGCACGGTTAAGTGTGCATGCACCTGCAGCAGCCGGCGCTATACAACGATGTTATGACCCGCAGCACAGGGAGAGCCGATGGAGATGGAGAACAGTACATAAGCCTGCAGCGTGGCTATGGCCCTGACTGGCTCCTCCGACCTCCACAGACTGTCCACTATCTCCCCCAGCCTGCTCCAGCCTTCTCATCCAGCTCCCAGGGTCTGTCACTCACCGACACCGGTGGATCATTTAAAGAGACTTTTAGAATGTAGAACTCTGCTGCTCTCCTGCTCCCTTGTGCTGCTCCAGGAACCGACTCCACTCCTGGCTGCACCCGAGCCTCCAGGGCCCAAGGTCACCCCCCCCAGACTGGGGGCTCCCTCCTGGGTGAGGCCTGCTCCACAGCACCTGCTACATTCTCCACTCTTCCACCTGCAACTCTCCTCCCCCTGCTGGGCAGATCACTGTATTTAAGCAGGCCCTGCCTCCTGCCAATCCGGATTGGGGATTGGTCCGGGTTCCTTAACATACAACAGAAAGTGACACCTCCTAATCCATCCCCTTTTTCAGAACCTTCTGTCAGCAAGGGGAGGAGTATCCAAGGGGTGTTCCTTCCTGCAATCTCCAGCCCTCCCTGAGCCACTCCCCAGCCCAGATCAAAATATTCAGGCCTGCACACTGTCAGGCCTAACTAGATTTTTCCTCTCCTAACAAAAATCTACAAAATAAAGCACCTATCACTATGGGGGCGCTACATTAATTTTTAATGCAACTAGGTGCGATCATACTCTTAATATTGTTTGCTCACCTAAAAACTACTTTGGGCCTTTCTGGGAGTACCTGACTAAGAGCAAGATCTTGCCCCAGAATAGGCCAATGTCTCGGAATGGCCCAATGTTGGTCGTTAAATCTAATGATGAACCTTTGTTGATATCCATGTCACTCCTTGAGGGTGAAAGGTTCTCCCGTTTGTGTGTGCGGAAAACATGTTGGATTTTTACCATTTTTATCTTGTCTAGATAGATCTGTGCATGCTGGAGGTGTTGTTTGGCGGCTTGTGAGCTGTCATCTGGCTTTGAGGAGGTTGGAAGTCCCTCGTCCATGTTACATCTTACAGTGACTATCTGAGAGAGGAGAACACATGTACTACATGCCTGTGTATACACTTCCTAATGTGAGTGCAACTCGTGAAAGTTTTTACCATGTGCCTTATTAAATAGTATCACACCAGGGTGGAAGTGTGCTCTTTACTTTTTTCTTTGATTGTATAGATATATTTCCGCCCAGTGGATTAACAAGAGAGCTGCAGTGCTTTAGTGATAGAAGATGCTCATTTCATGTAATCAAGATTACCAGCTGGACTTGGGCTCCTTTGATCACCGCAGGAACTGGTGAATTGTTTGTGTTTTTGTACTTTGTGATTTTACATAGCAGATGTCGATCAGCGGGTGCAGGCCAATAGATAAGCAACAGAACCCACTGATCGTACGGAACACAAGGCAGAGCCCTGTCCTGTCAGCGGGGAAGTAATAGATTTTCTTTCTCTGCAAAGCAAACAATGAAATCCATTACTTCCCCTAGTAAAAGCACAACATACAGTACACATAAACACTGGCTAGGCACACATTTAACCCTTTGATCACCCTAGATGTTTAACCCCTTCCCAGCCAGTGTCATTAGTATAGTGACCGTGCATATTTTTTAGCACTGATCCCTATATTAGTGTCACTGATTCCCAAAAAGTGTCAAAAGTGCCAGTTAGTGTCAAAATGGCTGCCACAATATCGCAGTCCCACTATAAGTCGCTGATTGCCGCCATTAACAGTAAAAAACAAAAATATTAAATAAAAATATCCCATAGTTTGTAGACGCTATAACTCTTGTGTGAATCAATCAATATACGCTTATTATGATTTTTTACCAAACATATGTAACAGAATACATATTGACCTAAATTTATTAAATTAGATTTTTATTTTTTTTTTATTAGATATGTTTTATAGCAGAAAGTAAAGAATGTTTTTTTTTTTTCAAAATTGTCAGACTTTTTTATTTATAGCGCAAAAAGTAGAAAAAGCAGAGGTGATCAAATACCACCAAATGAAAGCTCTATTTGTGGGGAAAAATGACATACATTTTATGTGGGTACAGTGTCGCATGGCCACGCAATTGGCAGTTAAAGTAATGCAGTGCTGTATCGCAAAAAAATGGCCTGATCAAGAAGGGGAGTATATCTTCTGGAGGTCAAGTGGCTAGTATCTCTGGAATGGCAATTGCATAGTGCCCAATAATATGTGGGTTACCTGATCAGGACATGCAATATACTTGAAATATGAATATATTTAGAAAACTGTATGATAGGGACAGCTGAATGATTGTAAAGACTGTGAAATCCCATTGGCCACTCCAGTCCTTCTCATTGGTCAGGTCATTTATATCCACACCCTCCTCAGGGACCAGAAAAGACAGACTAATCAGCAGTCTGGAGTTGTCTTTTACCATCAAACAGGGAACAGCAGGCATGATCTATGAGAGCCACTAATCAATTTTATGCTCATTGACTGGACTCTGGTCTCTAATGCACTAATGTAAAACTTAAAGGATCCCTGTCTCTTGGCAGAGTAAAGCGTTAACAACATGCAGTGGCGACATGTCCATTAAGGGAGCATGGGGGCGCCCCCCCTATCCATGCGTACGGCACTCTAATCTACATGCAGGGCACCGGATGCATGGATTCCAATGGGGGGATGTTTTTTTCCACGCACGTGGTTAGAGCCTGAAGCTCTAATAAGCTTCAAAAAAGAGTGGGCTCGAGGCACAGAGCACTGCACCCTGAGCCCAGTTGTGTGACAATAGCGAATAAATATTTGCAATTTCACACTGATCCTCCTCCCAGCCAATCAGGAAGGTGGTCTGAGACCTGTCACCCGATTAGCTGAAAGGACAGGCAATCCTATTGGACGTCTAGGAGGAGGAGGGAGGAAACACAAGTGGAAGTCGCTGTGATGCAGAGGAGGAGGAGATGCCCGTCGCCCGCAACTGTCAATGGGGTAATTGCCGACCGACCGAGAGACCCCCGGGGGGGGGGTGGTTGTTTGCTGCCCCCCCCAAAAAAAAAACATCAGCCGCCACTACTACATAGTTAGCGAAACCCAGTGACGATCACACTCGGTTTGCTGGCACTTAGATTATGGTCCCAAAAGCTGGACAATCTTTGTGCAGGGTGAGGCTGAGAGGGTCATTGTTGCGTATCAGTATCGGCTCAGTGTAAGTTTAACCAGTCCTTTGTCACAAGTTGGTGAAGATGGCTAGGCTGTGACACCACGTCTATCACAACTATGTGTTGTAGAAAATGGAACGACTGCACCTCAAAGGAAGTCCAAAAAAGTATCTTCCTTTATTGAAGCATTGAAGTATTGAGTATTGAAGCATTGCCATGGATAATCACTGTTGTTAAGTGTGAAACGCATCTGCCTTTGACCTGGTTCATCCTATACCATGCTAATTTGATGCTTCAATAAACGAAGATACTTTTTCGGACTTCCTTTGAGGTTCATTCGTTCCTTTTTCTACATTGCCAGATGGAGACGAGCCATGGCTAGCACTCATTGGGGTCCACCCTGTCAGAACCCATTCACCTGGAGCAGCGGTACTCACCTCTCTACAACTATGTGTTGCTAGCAACAGAGAAAAGGGAGTATTGCTGCCAGATATTATAGGAACAAACTAGTGAGTGTTTAATTTAGTAATATTCAGCCACTGGGTTCGATTTGCTCTAAGCTGGCTTTACCTGTTAACTCTTGCAGTAATGATTTTTCTCTTCC
Source organism: Glandirana rugosa (assembly GCA_018402905.1). Taxonomy (NCBI): domain Eukaryota; kingdom Metazoa; phylum Chordata; class Amphibia; order Anura; family Ranidae; genus Glandirana; species Glandirana rugosa. The sequence continues at coordinate 530,087 of BLSH010354176.1, read as the reverse complement.
TTTTAGTTTGTCTTAGGTTGTGTCTCTGGTGTGGCTGTTATAGGATGATAAACCCTGTTTTAATGAACAATATAAAGTATATATGCATGTGAGGCACTGCTGGACTGTGCTAATGTGGTATATTCTCTACTCAGACAGGGAAATCATTGCGTTGAGTTTTGTTAAACCCCTGCTCCAGGTTTGGTCAAACCTACCACCCCCATTCATAGTTAATCTACACCACTCCATCTTTGCCTCTAGACATCGGCATTCCCAAAGATCCTTATCTCCAAAACGCTTGTTTCCGGTTATGCTACAGGCGAACTATTCTGTGATTTCTTGTAAGTGCATCTTTGTTTTCATTCAATAAACGTTTTTAAGACATATTACGCTATGAGGTACCCTTCTTGCCTTCAATGAATGCCTATGTACACAAGCATACTGTGAGGACAGGATGTGTCTTATATGCCAGTGAGGGCTGCACATCTCTTTGTGGTCGATTCAGAAAGTTGCCATGGCTGAGACGCCTACAACTGTCTTCCCATGCTTCTATGACCTTTGTGATGAGGGTCTATTAAACTAAGGGGTAAGAGGCTGGGTGTTTGGTGTCGGTGGTGGTCGCCTATCCTGCCTACTTTGGAAACACTTCCTGCTTGATGTGATGGCTTTGGCATGGGACTGATCATATGGACTTTATTTAACATCTGCTATGTATATTTATGTATCCATATATACATTTATGTTTCTAGTAGCACTGCACCAATTATATCTATACTTCTATGTTGTGTTCAACAATATTGTACTGGCCGCTTAGTCTATATTCATTTTAGGACTTTTGGACCTGGCGCAGCAGATACCATCTCTTTTTTCCATTACCCATAGCAGCCACTGCTGCTACTCAGTATAGTTTACATCCATCGATATTTGAGTACCCTACTCTACAGCCTTCTGCTTCTGTTTACACTTGCTGTACTATCTGAAGTCTTTCTCCACAGCCCTGTTATCCATGGCAACTCTTCAGACGCCATGCACTGCCACTGCTACCCTACCTTTACAGCTTCCCATTAATGCTCCAACTTTCAACAAAACCACCCAATCGGTACCCTGCAATCACACGCAGGTGTTCGGTGTCCAAACCCAAAAAGAAGCAAAAGTTTTTAAGTATCCACACTATTCAGCCCCTATCCACTGCCACTCGGCATCTTTGCTTCAAGTCAAATTCTTTGACAGTTTCTGTCCCCATCCAGTCTGATGTGTCTTCTCCAGACCAGCATACCACTGCACCAACAACCATCAATATTGTATCTTTGCCAGCCTTCAACGACCCTGCTTGCCTTCTCACCTCAGACCAGCATGCTCACTTGCTAACCCTGACCTCCAGTTAGCTTGCTCCTGCTCAGATTGTCTCCATACCAGCAATTCTGGTCCAGCCTGCCTCTATGCCAGCTGCTCCCATCCAGTCTGTTTCTTTGACACCCGTTCCTGCCCACTGTTGCTTTACCAGCTGTTTCTGTCCAGCTTGTCTTTGTGCCAACATCTCTAGTCTAGTATGTTCCTGTCTCAGCTGTTTAGCCTGTCTTCATGCCAGCAACTTCAGTCCAGTCTGTTCTTGTACCAAATGTACAAAATGTTCCAGCCTATCACCATGCCTGCTGCTCCAGTCCAGTCTGTATATGTGCCAGCTGTTCTAATCCAGCCTGTACTTGTGCCAGCTGCTCTAATCCAGCCTGTTTTAGTGTCAGAAGTTCCAGTCCAGTCTGCCTCCATGCTAGCAGTCCTGGTCCAGCCTGCCTCCATGCTAGATGCTGCAAGCCAGCCTGTTCCAGAGCCAGCTGCTCCAGTCAAGCCTGTTCCAGTGCCAGCTACGTCAGTCCAGCCTGTTCCATTGCCAGCTGCTTAAGTGCAGTCTGTCCCAGTCCAGTCTATTCCAGTGCCAACTGCTCCAGTTGTGCCTGTCTTCCCTCCAGCCACTCCAATTCAGCTTGTCACAGTGTCAGCCTTCTGCCAATCTGCTCCCATGTCAGCTCCTGCCTTCGCTGCTCCCACTCCTCTTTTGGGACTCTAAGCACTCCAGTCTTCTGCTGCAAGTTCCATATATCATTGGGACAAATATACTGACCTTGCTTCATTAGCCTTGCACCTAAACTCTGTTCTAAAGAGTTGGGATCCTATTCCTACTTCAAAACGTGTGAACCCCATCCCTGTTTCAAACCCCTGGCATCCTTATATTTTTGAGGACCCGTACCTTGATTTGACTTTCAAGGCCATGTACCTGGATTTGATTCATGAGGTTCCACAGTCTTATGCCGCAGACTCCCCGCCTGCTGCCCAGACTGAAGCCACAGACTCTGCCTGCTGCCCAGACTGAAGCCACAGACTCTCTGCCTGCTGCCCAGACTGAAGCCACAGGCTCCCTGCCTGCTGCTCAGACTGAAGCCACAGACTCGCAGCCTGCTGCCCAGACTGAAGCCACAGACTCCCTGCCTGCTGCCCAGCCTGATGCCACAGACTCTCTGCCTGTTGCCCAGGCTGACACCAGAGACTCTCTGCCTACTGCCAAGCCTGACTTTGCAGACTCTTCACCTGCTGCTCAGCTTGACTCCAGACTCTCAAGCTGCTGCCCAGCCCATCTGCAGTGTTATTGTTGAGCCTCCACCAGCTGACTGTTCCAGTATTGAATATATGAGTCTCCATATATGTTATGGCCAGGCATGGGTTGCTCACCTGGCTCGAGATCCTTCTGGAAATTGCTGTGCTCGAGTTCCTTTTGCAGCCTATTGCTACTGTTGCACCAAAGCCTGGTGTTCTGCTGCCAAAATTCCATAGGAAATTACATTCAGGAGAAGCTTTGTATTTTTATCATAGAATACAAGGCTTCCTCTGATAGGACGAAGTGGAGAGGCAAGCGGACGACATCATGATTTCCACCTTCCAATGAGAGGAAGCCTTAGATTCATTGATAAAAACTCAAGGCTTCTCCTTGATGGCATAGAAGCATTTAGCTTAAAGTGGATGTAAACCCTTCATATACCCAGTGAAGTGAACAGCCTCAGATACTAGAGATTAAAAAAATCTCCCTACATACGTTTTACATATATATCTGCTGTCTTCTTCTGTAAATATCCTTTAGAAAGTGCAAATCGTGTTAACCTTTTTCTCTTCATGGTTACCTCTGGGAGTGGATCATTGGAATACAGCCAAGACAGCTGATTGGAGAAAAGGCACATACCCCCTTTCCTCATAGGCAAAGGAAGAAAGCAATGTGCTTAGCTCTGCTCTTAGACAACAAGCAGTGTGCTGTCGGGGAATGTGTGACAACTTTTCAGGCTGATAACAGAGCTACGGAGGGACAGCTGTGAGACATAGTTCTTTGGAGAGAGATACACTGTAGATCTATGTGCCCAGCTCACATTTAATGAATCAGATTTACATCCACCATAAATCTCTTTAATTCTGACAGCAGATGCAAAGTCACCCATAGTGCTGGCAGAATACAACACAATGCTGCATACTGTATGTAGCTAATGCTATTACTGTCCATTACAGCATACTCAGTGGCCGCAGAGTTCTGTAATGGAAATTGTTTGTTTGGGCCACCATGAGAATACTCAAAACCCACAAAGGCTTAACAGAGAGCATATGATACAATATGAACCAAGAAAGCCTGCGGGTGTGGAGAGCTTGAGTCTTGGATAATTATCTGAAAATGTATGAAAACAGCTGGGTATAACAATAATTCAAGTAATACCATTAAGGAGAATAACTTCAGCATATTTATAGGAATAAACTGATGCCAAGTAGTTGCCTGTATAAAATCCCCTTAACAGAATTGTTGAAATATAGTTGTAATTGGAAGCTCATTAACCAGTTGTCGGCCAGCCGCCACAGTTGTACTGTGGCAGCTTGGCTCGGCTGCTCAAACCGCTGTCATTGTACGTCAGCCACACATGCACGATCTGCAGGCGAGAGCATGCCCGCGGGTCGGGCGTACTCGATGTCCACCAGCGACTTGCACTCGCCTGTTACAGAGGCAGATCTACCAGTGTAAACACGTCAGATCTCCATTCTGTCAGGGGACATATGACAGCTCTACTGTTCCCAGTAATCAGGAACAGTTAGATCTGTCATGCCCTGGCCAGCCTAGGCCCCACACAGTTAGAACACAGTGAGAGAACACAGTTGACCCCTTGATCGCTCCCTAGATTTAACCCCTTTCCTGCTAGTGGCATTTATACAGTAATCAGTGGCTATTTAAAGCTCTGATCGCTGTATAAATGTCATTGGTCCCAAAAAAGTGTGACAAGTGTCCGTTCTGTCCGCCGCAGTCCTGATAAAAATCTCAGATCGCCGCCATTACTAGTAAAAAAAAATAATAATAAAAACACCATAAATCTATTCCCATAGTTTGTAGGTGCCATAACATTTGCGCAACCCAATCAATGTACGCCTTATGCAATTTTTTATTACCAAAAATATGTAGAAGAATGCATATCAGCCTAAACTGAGGAAGAAATTAGTTTTCTTATATTTTTTTTTGGATATGTATTATAGCAAATTTTCAAAATTGACGCTCTTTGTTTGTTTACAGTGCAAAAAATAAAAAGTGCAGAGGTGATCAAATACTATTAAAAGAAAGCTCTATTTGTGGGGAAAAAAGGATGTCAAGTTCGTTTGGGTACAACGTTGCACGACCACGCAATTGTCAGTTAAAGTGACGCAGTGCCGCAGTGCCGAATCGCAAAAAGTGTTCTGGTCAGGAAGTGGGTAAATCCTTCGAGGGCTGAAGTGGTTAAAGAGGTGGGGATCTACCTGAACACCATGGGAGAAATCAAAGATCACCAGACTCAGTGTTCCCTCCTCACACCTGATTTAAACCCTTAATTGCCGTACAACCGTGTCACAATTGTGTGCATTGGAAGGCAATCATGGGTATAAATCAGGTGACGAGGAGGCACCTATCAATTCAGAGGAGCAGCAGTGCCTGCTGCACTTGTGAATGAGCCTTTGGTTGCATTCAGCAGCGGCACCCTTAGGGCTCATTCACACATAAGTCATGGGTTTACCACCCCCAATCCCTACCCCTTTTAGCTGCTGAGGCAGCAGCCAAAGATGTACAGCAGGAAGTAAACCCCCGGTTGCTTTTGGTGGGTGCTACTGCCTGCCAATCGTAACCCATTCAAGTAAATGCGGCCACTCTGCAAGTGTCCTGCATCTCCAAGGGGTTAAAGCAAGTGATAAAAAAGCAACACAACACTACCTGCTTTAACCACTTGTTTGCTGTACTGCACAAGGTTGCAGGGTACTTGCAGAGCAGCACTTCAATGGGTCATGCTTGGCAGGTGCTACACCCACCAACCATGACAGGATGTATAACTCCTGCTGCAGCTGCGACATGTGTACACCCCTGGCCACTGCAGCTGATAGGGGTGTGGTTGGGGTGGTAAAAAAATGTCTTAAGTGGAAGTAAACCCTGTTTTTTAATTTGTACCTACAGGTAAGCCTTTAATAAGGCTTACCTGTAGGTACAATGAATATCTCCTAAACCTGTACGGTTTAGGATATATTCACACTGCACGCAGCCGTGCCATCTCTTCAGAGCTCTATGCTATGGTCTTTGACTCCCACGCACATGCGTCGGAGTGACACCATTGCGGTGCGGTCAATCAGAAGGCCGGAGCACGCAAACCTGGAAGGAAGACCGGGTGAAGATGGAAGCCCTGCCAGCGGTGACAGCTTGCTGTTGGAGGGCTTCATTCTAATGTAAGCATTTCTAGCCCATTATGTCTTTACCCTGCAGGTTAAAAAAGGCTGCAGTTTACTACTGCTTTAACTATGGGGTTCTACCACTCCCCAAACGCCAAATGTAAATGAACCCTTACTGTTCTGAGCCCCTATAATGCTGCTTTCACACTGATGTGCTGTGGTTTACCTGCACCGCAGGTGCAGCGCAGTGCATCTAAGACTTACCTGGGTAGCTACACTTTGCCATAGACTTCTATTATATCCTGCAGATGTGGTGCATTTTCTGAAAGTGCACCAAAACTCCTGCATTCAGAAAGTGCACCAAACCCATAGGATATAATTGAAGTCTATGGCTTAGCTCGGCAAAACCTGCAGGAAAGCTGCAGGAACATTACACTGCACCAGCAGTGTGGGTAAACCGCAGCACATCAGTGTGAAAGCTGCCCAATACTATTATGCCCAGTGTTTTGCTTCACACTGACCTGAAGATCTCTTTTTTCCTGCTGCTGGCACCACTCTGGAGACCGATAGCCAGGATAAGAGGTGGAGTGCAGTTGGTATCACTCTGCATGGGACAGGAGCCGGCACTACAGAGGAAGCATCGGCTTATACAAGTAGTCCCTCTGCATTGCACTCTCTTTGATGCTCTGGGATGTAGGGTTGACACCTCATCCCTTTAAACCCGAAACACATGAATTACACAGCTTCTGAGGCTTATTTAATGCAGGTAAGGCACCAAGTGAGTTTAATTACCACCTTAATCAGCCACAAAACTTGTGTAATTAATATGTGTTCAGTTTTAAAGGGATGAGGTGGCAACCCTACTGGGATGGCGGGTCAGCAAGCCCAGACCATGATCTACCAGTCCCCTGGCCGCGATCCACTGGTTGCTAACTCCCATTTTAGACAGTATATACTTAAGGCCCCTTTAACCTCCCTGGCGGTGTTCCCGAGTGTGGCTCGGGGTGGATTTTCAGTACCAAGAGCGGTAACCCCGAGCCACACTCGGAATTGCATCGCTGGATCCAGGCAGCGCTACTCACCGTGTCCTCTGGATCCAGCGATGTCCCCCGCAGCGTCTGCGGGCTGTGTCCGCCGCCAGATGACTCTGTGTGCCAGGCTCCGTTCCCTGCGAGCGTCGCGTCGCATGGGGACGGAGACCGGCGGGAAATTCAAAAAGTGAAACACACACAGCACATACAGTACACTGTAATCTTATAGATTACATTACTGTATGAAATCATTTCACATCCCCTTTGTCCCTAGTGGTTTGCCCAGAGCCCTGCATGCACTTTTATATAATAAATGTCATTCTTTCTGCCTGGAAACATGAGAATGTCCATAGCAACCAAAAAGTGTCCCTTTGCGTCAAAAGTGGTTTCTGATCAGCTAGAAAACAGCGATAGTGATTGGGAGGGTGTGACCAGATGAGTGGCTGAGTGGACCCGTGTGTGGGAGCTCCCGCCCTGCTTCTGAAGAGACGCGCAGTGTGCGGCCCCATGCTGTGTTTGGCATCCTCGTTAGTGATAGCGACAAAAGATCGACTAGTCTTTGGTGAAAACTGCGTTTCCCTGTGAAAAACCAACGATACCTGTAAGAGTACAAAGGTCCGTCTTTCTTACTGTAAATAATATATTTTCACGTACGTCCCGAGACCCGTTTGGTGATCCCTGTTTCCCCTACACTTTACTAAAGTATGTCATTACATTAGATATTCTAATGTCACATGACATACACGACACACACAAAGTGAAAAACTTAAAGGGCGGCCAGAGGCAGGGGTACGCTGCGCTGCGAGCGTCCCTTGCCTCGGACCGTGTGTCTCAGTAGACCGCCGCCTGTGTCGGGCGTCTGCGACGCCCCCTGTAGCGACCTAGGTCTCCTGTG
>BLSH010354176.1:492239-506234 GCA_018402905.1 Glandirana rugosa | reverse complement strand
CTACTTAAACTGCACTCTGTAGCAGAGCTTCTGGCAATGATTTAGTACAACTCCTGGGGCTGGTCAAATACCAGGTCCCCCTTCTGCCCGCTGTGGTTCATCTGGCTGTTCAATAGCCACTGCAGGGCACAGTAATAAAGAGTTACGCATAATGTTGTTTACTTCACAGGTTAGTGCTTATTTAATTTTGTTGACTCCCTGGCAGGGTCAAATTAATATTGCATAGAAAATGTGCTTCATGTTTTCTGTGGGTTTCTGGTTTGCCTTGATGGCCCATTGATTAAAACAAAGCTTATAAATCTGCACCTCACAGAAGCAGTAATTACATGATAAGTATGACAAGGGAGAGAAGCGCCTCTAATGTAGAGATTAAAATAACTTTTATTAGCTTACAGAGTGGCAACCTACATTTCAGTTGAATAAAAAAAGGCACATCTGTGAGGGAGACAACCCAAGAGTAATATTCAGTGAGCAGGTCCTCCGTTCCGTTAGCAAAAAATTTCACTCCGCACCAATGGTCAGTAGCACTACGTTCTATCTACAAAGCCACTAACTGCTCCACCCTCTGGGAACTAACTCAAAACATAACCAAATGCAGATATCTAACCCCCTCAAAATTGCCACTTTTCACCACAGCATCTCCCCAAATTGTTGGAGAAACTGCGGTGATATTGGATCACTTATTCACATAATGTGGGACTGTCCACTCTTAACCAGTTACTGGTCGGAAATCTTCTACCTCATCGCCCAGGTCACAGGAATACTAATACCTCCTTCCCCAGACCTAGCACTTCTAAACCTAAACATTGACACTATCCCCTACAACTTCCATAAAATAGTTATTCACATACTGTCACATACCTGGTGGTCGAGTCTGACTTGTGCAGGGGACAACCTCACTTGTGGCCTTGGTTCAAGGACCCCTGGAGCGCAGGGGGGCATGAGGGCTGGATACAGTCTCTGATGGTAGCTGAGAATCCACTGGAGCTCGTGCAACAGAAGAGTAGTGGTGCAGGCCAGGTCATTAACAGGCTGGCAGTAAAGTACAGAAGGATCAGGCAGGCGGGTAGTCAAGTTCAGGCAGGGTCGTCAACAGGCGGGCAGGCAAGGTACAGGAGGGCTAGGCAAGAGAGTGGTCGTAGGCAGTCCAAAGGTCGGTGCAGGCAGAAATCAGCAAAGTCAGGCAATCTGGGTCACAGGAACAGAGGAACAGATACAGGTTGCTCAGGAACACACACTATACGCTGTGGAACAGACAGCATTTGCTACAGGGTGCACACTGTTTAAATAGAGTTGCCCGGTGCTGCCTACTCCGGGAGTGTGAAGAAAGCACAACAAACTGCAAACAACTCCTCAACGCGAAGAAAGCACAGTCTTCTTCTAACATTGCCCCCCCCCTCCCCCAAGGGGCAGCCTCCGGATGCCTAAACGGGCTCTCTTGGTCGGGTTCCTTCTCCAGAAGGTCCTGATCAGGGCTTCCGCATGTAAATTCTCTTCGGGCTCCCAAGAGCTCTCTTCGGGCCCATAGCCCTTCCATTTTACCAGAAATTGGATGGTGCCCCCTCTTCTCCTGCAGTCGAGGATAGCCTCCACTTCAAATTCCTCCTCTCCGTCCACCAAGACCGGTTCTGGAGGGGCTGTGTTGCGCCCAGGGAAGAGGTCCTTGACCACAGGCTTGAGCAGGTTCACATGGAAGACCGGGTGAATGCGGAGTGGTGCAGGTAGATCCAGCTCGAATGCGACCTTGTTAATCTGTCTTTTTACTGAGAAGGGCCCAATGTATTTTGGCCCCAGTTTCCTGGAGGGGCAGGATAGCCTCAGATTTTTGGTTGATAGCCAGACCTGTTGGCCCGGTTGCAGTTCCAATTCTCCTCGTCTTCCCTTATCGAAACTCTTCTTATTGAGTGCTTCGGTCTGGGAAAGAGTTTCTTGTAACTGCTTACTGTTCTCCTCCAGGAACTGGGTGACTTCCAGTACGGCAGGTACAGAGCTCTCTGTGGGCAGGCCAGGTATGAAGGTAGGGTGGTAGCCGAAGTTCGCCCAGAATGGGGTTTGCTTAGTAGCAGAATGAATGGAGTTGTTGTATGCGAACTCGGCTATGGGCAGCAAGGAGATCCAATCATCCTGAGAGTAGGCAGAGTAGCAGCGGAGATACTGCTCCAGGGTTTGATTAGTTCTCTCCGTTTGGCCGTTCGACTGCGGATGATATGCGGAGGAGAAGGCAAGACTGATTCCCAAGGAAAAGCACAGAGACCTCCAGAAGCGGGATGTAAACTGCACTCCTCTGTCTGAGACTATGTTGCTGGGAATGCCATGAAGGCGGACCACCTCTTTGATGAAGATGTCAGCTGTTTCAGCTACTGTAGGGGTACCCTTCATGGGTATGAAGTGAGCCATCTTCGTGAGGCGGTCTACCACCACAAGGGTGGTATTGAAGCCCGCCGATGGAGGCAACTCCACTATATAGTCCATCAAGATCTGGGACCAAGGTTGCTCTGGGATGGGTAATGGAGTCAGCAGACCCCAAGCTTTGGACCTCTCAGTCTTATTCTTGTCACAGACAGGGCAGGCACTCACAGTCTCTACAGTCCTCGTTCAGACGAGGCCACCAGAATGAGCGGGAAAGTAGCTCTGCCGTCTTACGGCCCCCGAAGTGCCCGGATAATTTGAGGTTGTGGCAGAGTTCAAGCGCTGCTAGGCGCAGCTCCTGCGGGATGAAAAGTCGGTTACCTGACTGCCACCACAGCCTGTCCTTTATGGTGAGCCCTTGATCCGGCGGCATGGTGCGACCGACTAAGGATCGTCTGATCCGGGAAAGGTAGTCCTCTTGTGTCAGCAGGAAACTCTTGGCAGGTAGGATTGTATCTGGGGGAGAAGTATCTCCCGGGTCATGGAACATTCTGGACAGGGCGTCTGGCTTCACATTTTTAGACCCAGGCCTGTATGTGATGTGCATTTGGAACCTCGAGAAAAATAGTGCCCACCTTGCCTGGCGAGGTTTAAGCCTCCTAGTGGTCCGCAGGTACTCGAGGTTCTTGTGGTCTGTGAAGACCAGAACAGGGTGAGTCGCTCCTTCAAGGAGGTACCGCCATTCCTCCAGGGCGGACTTAATTGCCAGCAGCTCTCGGTCACCAACGTCGTAATTCCTTTTGGGGGGTGAGAGCTTTTGGGAGAAGAAGGCAATGGGATGGAGTGCTGCCTTTGGGCCTCGTCTCTGGGAGGGAACTGCTCCTACTGCTGTCTCTGATGCGTCCACCTCAAGGACGTAAGGCAGAGCCGGGTCTGGGTGTTTAAGGATGGGAGCGGAGGTGAACAGTTCTTTAAGTTTTGTGAAAGCCTCTTGAGCTTCAGGCGCCCAATGGAAACGCGAACCCTGTTTTGTCAGCTGGGTGATGGGCGAAATGACCGCCGAGAACCCCTTGATGAACTTTCTATAGAAGTTTGCGAATCCTACGAACCAATGGATACCCTTTCTGTCGACTGGCGCTGGCCAGTCCAAGATGGCTGAGACCTTCTGCGGGTCCATGGTTATTCCTGTGACCGAAATCCCAAAGCCGAGGAAAGAGATGCTGGTGCGTTCAAAAGCGCATTTCTCTGTCTTGGCATACAAGCCATGTTGCAGAAGGCGGGCAAGCACACATCTCACGTGCCTGCGATGTTCTTCCAGGGAAGGGGAGAAGATTAAAATGTCGTCCATGTAAATCACTACGAATTGGTCAAGATAGTCTCTGAAAATATCGTTCACCAGGTGTTGGAATGTAGCGGGGGCATTGCAAAGTCCAAATGGCATAACTAGGTATTCATAGTGACCAAACCTGGTTCGGAAGGCCGTCTTCCACTCATCCCCTTCCCGTATGAGGTGAGGATGAGATTGTACGCCCCGTGGAGGTCTAACTTTGTGAACACGGCTGCAGTTCCTAGCCTCTGGAAAAGTTTAGGAACCAAAGGCAGGGGGTACCTGTTCTTGATGGTGATTCTGTTAAGATCCCGGTAATCTATACAGGGTCTGAGGGACCGGTCTTTCTTCTCCACATAGAAGATTCCCGCACGGGCGGGTGAAGTAGATGGCCTGATGAATCCCTTTTCCAAGTTCTCATCAAGATAGGCCTTGAGGGCCCCTAGCTCTACTTCAGACAAGGGGAAGATCCGACCGAAGGGTACCTCGGCTCCGGGCAGGAGGTCAATCGGACAGTGGTATGACCTATGCAGTGGGAGGACATCGGCTCCTTTCTTACTGAATACGTCCAGAAAGTCCTGGTACAGTACAGGTACAGTAAGGCGAGTGTCCTGGTCGTGTTCAGTGTCTAGACAGAGTATAGGTGATGGGGTCTCAGAGGGTGAAGGCAGACAGTGCTGAAGGCAGTAGGAAGAACTGAACTGCACTTTCCCCCGTGGCCCAGTCAATATGGGGGTTGTGCATCCTGAGCCAGGGGAGACCCAAAATCACTGGGAATAGGGGGGACGCAATGGCATCCAGCCGTAGAAATTCCAAATGTCCCCCTTCTAACTTGGCGGGTATAGGGATGGTCTCCTGGGTAACATGGCCGGATTTAATAGTGGTTACATCGGCTAGCTGGACGACCATTGGATGGTCCTTGGGTCGAAGTGGGATCTGGTGGTTGGCTGAGAAAGTGGCATCAACGAAGCAACTGCAGGCTCCTGAATCGATAATTGCCTGCACCTGGATATGCCCACTGGGGAGCTGTAGTAACAGAGAGATGACCAGATGGGCTTTGTTGCTTGGTAAATGCATCAGGCTTTTCTGGGTCGGAGTGGCTCGCTTACCGGCCTTAACAGGGCAATTCTTCACCAGATGCCCAGGCCCTCCACAATATAGGCAGAGGCTGAGGACCATGCTCTTCTGAGGTCAATGGTGGACGGTGCAAACTGGTTTGCATGGACTTGGACAGATCTGGTGGAATGGAGGGGGCGGCCGTACAGGAATCAGGACAGCTGGAATTTCTGGACTTCATCCCGGTAAGGCATGCAGCCCTCGTGGACCTCTCATTCCTGCATTCCCGCAGGCGCCGATCGATCTGTATGGACAGATCGACCAGGGCGTCGAGGGTAGGAGGCACCCCAAGGCGAGCCAGCTCATTCTTGAGCGGCTCTGAGAGGCCCAGCCTGAATTGATGATGGAGGGCCGCCTCGTTCCAGGCTGTGTCAGCGTTCCAGAGCCTAAACTCGTAGACGTATTCCTCCACTGTGCGGTGGCCTTGCTGCAGTACGTGAAGAGCTGCTTCCACCATGGCCGCTACGTGGGGGTCTGCATAGTGCTGAGCCATTGCTTGAAACAGCCGGTCCAAACTGGTAGTCTCTGGGGCTTTCTGCTCCAATAGGCAATGGGCCCATGCTTGTGGTTCCCCAAGAGCAGTGAAATCACCAGCCCCACCTTAGTCGTCTCCACTGAAAAGGTCCAGGGTTGGAGAGCGAGATACAGCTCACATGAGGTACGGAAGCTCCAGAACTTCCGACGGTCCCCCACAAACCGCTCTGGCAAAGGTATATCGGGCTCCATGGGCAGGGCCACAATGGTGCACGGGTAAGACTGACGGGGAGCAGCTGGAACTGAGGTGGAGAGCTCCCGTATTCTTCCTTCCAGATAGGTGTACCCCTCTTGGAGGGTCCTTATGGTGTGAGTGAGGCCTTTCAAGTGCACACTCAGATCATCAATGGGAGGGGTCCCCTGTGCAGACTCGGGCATAGCTGTCTGTTGCTGTCACATACCTGTTAATCGAGTCTGACTTGTGCAGGGGACAACCTCACTTGCGGCCCTGGTTCAAGGACCCCTAGTCGTCGAGACAGGGGATCCTGGAGCGCAGGGGGACACGAGGGCTGGATACAGTCTCTGATGGTAGCTGAGAATCCACTGGAGCTCGTGCAACAGAAGAGTAGTGGTGCAGGCCAGGTCATTAACAGGCTGGCAGTGAAGTACAGAAGGATCAGGCAGGAGGGTGGTCAAGTTCAGGCAGGTTCGTCAACAGGCGGGCAGGCAAGGTACAGGAGGGCTAGGCAAGAGAGTGGTCGTAGGTAGTCCAAAGGTCAGTGCAGGCAGAAATCAGCAAAGTCTGGCAATCCGGGTCACAGGAACAGAGGAACAGATACTGGTTGCTCAGGAACACACACTATATGCTGTAGAACAGACAGCATTTGCTACAGGGTGCACACTGTTTAAATAGAGCTGCCCGGCGCCACCTACTTCGGGAGTGTGAAGAAAGCACAACAAACTGCAAACAAGTCCTCAACGCGAAGAAAGCACAGTCTTCTTCTAACACATACTTTTTGCAGCTAAACATAATATAACAAATTACTGGAAGAAACCTCCTTCCCCAATCCTGAACGTGATTAAGCAGATACAAGACCATTACACCTTTGAAATCACCCTAGCAGCAGACAGCCATACTCACTTTAAATTTTCCAAAATGTGGGAGCCCTGGATAACTTGGCAAAACTCATATACTAATAGCTGAACATGGTAATTCTTGACTATTGTAATTACTAGAGAAGAAAAAGGACACAGCCCTGGCAGCCCCCTTATTGTGATCTAGTATGTGTTCCTAAATATAACATAAAAAGGATGTCCTTGATGACACCCTGTGGGTGGGGTGAAACGCGTTGACATAATTCCGGTCCATGTTCAGCGTGTGACGTCACTTCCGGTTTTATCTGGATTTCCTGTAAGTTACACTTATTGTTGTGCAAATAAAAGCTTGTCATACAGTATTACACTATGTCTGCCCTATTTTAACTCTGAGGGAATTGGCTCTATTGTCCCTGAGGGGAACCCCGCTCTTAAAGGCACTATCACCCTGCTAACATCTAAAAACACCAGAAAAAGCCTATTGGACCCCAGACTGAAAAGCTGTGGGTCACTTATTTCTGGTGAGTAGGAGAGGAGAGGGTGAGAGTGGCACAGAGCACGTTTGGAGTGGTTTTCATCACGACAGCACCTGTTTACTTATGAATAAAGCACCAAGCACTTTTTTTGGATTTTTATGAAATATTATTTTATTATGACACTAATGATTTATGGAATTACCTTTAAGCACAAGTGAACTCTTTTAGATGAGCACTTCAGCACTTTAATGAACTGATTAATTGAACTTGTTTATTCTATTTTTTGAGCTGAAAATATTTCCTCTTGTGTGAATATATAATCCAGTATTCAATTTTGCACTTATCACGTTGGTGGATTGAGTATATTTATTTTGTTCATTGCACTCATTTATGTTATATTTAGGAACACATACTAGATCACAATAAGGGGGCTGCCAGCTCTGTGTCCTTTTTCTTCTCTTGTACAGCAGTTGGGAGATTCTCCCTTTGTTTGTACATAGCAGCTGCAGCAAGTTTAACCTCATTGTAGTGTGCATTACTTAACACATCTGTGCGGGTTGGTCAATATAATATTTAAATAGATACCATCACATCAATATTGTAATTACTAACTAATGCGACTTTGATTCTCAGTGTAGACTCCTATCCTCCCTCCCCTCCTCCTCCCCCCCTCCCTTTTTCTTCTTTGTTAAAGTGGAGTTCCACCCAGGAAACTTTTTTTTACATCATTCAAGTCCTTTGCCTATATAGACTTACCTTTGAAGGAAAAAAAAATTATACTTGCCCTAAATCGCTTGTTGCTAGGTGGTCTCTTCTCCTCACTTCCTGCTTCGCCTGTCCTCCTGGGAGATGTGACTCATCATTTCCCAGGAGTACATGGGCTTCCCTGTACTGTAAAATCGTGTTATTTCCAGACAGGGAATGACGCGATTTAAGGTGGACCGAGATCGAAGAGTGCATGATGGTTAACCACCATGCACTTCTTTCAGGAAGAGATGCCAGGAGACTACAGATGGGCTTCAGATGCCCTCACCTAAAATGGAAAAGTCCAATGAGAGTAATGAAATTATGAGTAAAAAATACATGTAATTACTAGGTGGTTTGAAAGTAAGGAAACAAAAGGTTACATATATTTAGTATTAAGAGTGGATGCCAAAAAAAAATTCTGGGTAGAACTCCACTTTAAAGCTCGGCCCCTTCAGTTCAGGTTATTTTTCTTACTGTTTATTTCTCATGTCGCACAATGCATCTACTGCGACTACTGAATGTTGATTCAAATGATGCAGGAGTCGCAACCTGTTTATCTTGTATAACAGTAAACAATAAAGACTATTGAAAATAAAATAACTTTTATTAGCTTACAGAGTGGCAACTCACATTTCAGTTGAATAAAAAAGGCACATCTGTGAGGAAGATATCACAAGAGTAATATTCAGTGAGCAGGTCCTCCGTTCCTGCACTTAGGGTTACCACATCATCCCTTTAATCCAGGACACATATTAATTACACAGGTTCTGTGGCTGATTAAGGTGGTTATTAAACTCACTTGGTGTCTTATCTGCATTAAATTAGCCTCAAAACCTGTGTAATTCATATGTGTCCTGGATTAAAGGGATGATGTGGCAACCCTACCTCCACTACAGTCTCTGCAGGCGCTGCGGTCCCACTGATCCCCGTACAGTTGAAAACATGGCCGTGCAGTGGGGAGAAGCCAGAACGAGGCTTGGAACGCAGGAGGCCAGGCGGTGAGGAAGGATGACGTCACCAATGTGTGATGCGTTTCACGAGCATGGGCACTGCGTATGTTGCGGCAGTTGCTCTGCTTCATCGAGCATAAAGAATGGGATGTACGGCCAGCTTAATGGAGCATGGTTGGGGGAGGGATCAAGCTAGTACATTAGATTGTAATACCACTACCTAGGGAAATATTCATGACTTTCATGCCATAATGAGCCCATGAATAGTAAAAGAGTAAATTAAGTCCATAAATATTAACACTTGATAAATGCAAAATATGAATGACTCTAAATAACACCGTATGAAAAATAAAAAAACACAGGGGAGAGGAGAGTTCTAAGAGCTTGGCTCTATTGTGTAATGTTAGTATTGGTACATTTATGTTGATTGATGCATGTCTGAATCTACAGTAATATGGGTACTAATAAATCAATGGTAATTAATTTAAAAGGGATGGGCAAAAGTTAATTGGTGATGTATGATTGAGTGGATTAAGAGAGATATGTATATATATATGGAAATTAAATTATATATATATAAACACATACATGTATATATATATATATATATATATACACGTGTACGCGCAGAACACATATGTACAAATATATACACATATGCACATAACGGGGTAAGTATATACATCCATATATGTGCAATGAATGTCAGGAGATGCCCTATAAAGTTGCGTAAGTAGGGAGATGACAACATAACTTGAGAATATATAAATGCATATTCACACTAGGGTGTCCAATATATATACATAGAGTGCTAACACAGAATTCTCCACATACATGTGTAAAATATCTGATACATATACAAATATATAAGATATTGGTAAACAATATACAGTTATATAGCATATAATCCATATACTCTATGTTACTCTATGTTAGGCATACTCACAACACCAAAAAGCTCCTGGAAAAAAATAGATAAAAAACACAAAGGAAAAAAACACGATTATCAGTCCACACTTGGTTACAACCAGAAAGGGGTAGGGACGGGTATATATGGAACTGCACTGAGATAGAAGGTTAGAGAACAGTGGCGATTTCAATACCCTCATTCAAACCACCTGGCGAGAGGGCATCAAGATTATATACAGTATCCATAACGTTTCTCTGGTAAAAAGTCTTCTGAAACCTTCAGCTTCAGGCAGGGATTTTGACATTTGTTCTATCACCCACACCTGTAGCCCAACAGTGGATTTGTGATGAAACTCACTGTGGAGATCTTTACCTTCTTCTATAAGTCTTCTATGTTGGCCAAACAGCTGCCTAAGGGGGCAAATGGTACGGCCCATATAGATCAATCCACGGTGGCATGTAAGTCCATAGACCACAAAGTCAGAGGAACAGTTGTAGAAATTGTCCAGCTGGTAGGTTTCCCCCTTATAACAAAGGGCACGCTGGACAAATTGGCATGTTTTACAAAGGGCCTTGCGCCACTGATACATTCCCACCAGAGGTATCAGAACTAACGAGCTAGGTCCAGTGTCAGTTGATTTGAGTTTACTGGGGGCCTTACGATAGGTGACCCTAGGACATTCTGGAAGAATGGTTTTGAGGTGTGGGTCTTGTTGCAATATTTTTCAATGGTTAGCAAGGATTCTCTCCATCTTTTTATACTGAGAGTGGAAAGTAGTAATTAATCTGGTTTAGTGGTCGCCCATCATTGCATATATATGGATGTACAGTTGTGTTCATAAGTTTACATACCCTTGATTTCTTGGCCATTTTTCAGAGAATATGAATGATAACACAAAAACATTTCTTTCACTCATGGTTAGTGTTTGGCTGAAGCCATTTATTATCAATCAACTGTGTTTACTCTTTCTAAATCACAACAGAAACTACCCAAATTACCCTGATCAAAAGTATACATACCCTGGTGATTTTGGCCTGATAACATGCACACAAGTTGACACAAAGGGGTTTGAATGGCTATTAAAGGTAACAATCCTCGCCTGTGATCTGTTTCCTTGTAATTAGTGTGTGTGTATAAAAGGTTTCTGGTCTCCTGACAGACCCTTGCATCTTTCATCCAGTGCTGCACTGACGTTTCTGGATTCTGAGTCATGGGGAAAGCAAAAGCATTGTCAAAGGATCTGCAGGAAAAGGTAGTTGAACTGTATAAAACAGGAAATGGATATAAAAAGATATCCAAGGAATTGAAAATGCCAATCAGCAGTGTTCAAACTCTAATCAAGAAGTGGAAAATGAGGGGTTCTGATGAAACCAAACCACGGTCAGGTAGACCTAAAATTTCAGCCCCAACTGCCAGGAAAATTGTTCAGGATGCAAAGAAAAACCCAAAATTACTTCAGGACTCTCTGAAAACATGTGGTGTGGCTATTTCAAGATGCACAATAAGGAAGCACTTAAAGAAAGATGGGCTGCATGGTCGAGTCACCAGAAGAAAGCCATTACTACGCAAATGACACAAAGTGTTCCACTTACAATACGCCAAACAGCACAGAGACAAGCCTCAAACCTTCTGGCACAAAGTCATTTGGAGTGATGAGACCAAAATCAAGCTTTTTGGCCACAACCATAAACCCTACATTTAGAGAGGAGGCAACAAGGCCTGTAAAACACGGAGGTGGATCGCTGATGTTTTGGGGATGTGTGAGCTGCAAAGGCACATAAAATTAGGTCAAAATTGATGGCAATTGATGAATGCAGTATGTTATCAAAAATACTGGAGGAACATTTGCATTCATCAGCCAGGAAGCTGTGCATGGGATGTACTTGGACATTCCAACATGACAATGATCCAAAACACAAGGCCAAGTCGACCTGTCATTGGCTACAGCAGAATAAAGTGAAGGTTCTGGAGTGGCCATATCAGTCTCCTGACCTCAATATCATTGAGTCACTCTGGGGAGATCTCAAATGTGCAGTTCATGCAAGACAGCCCAAGAATTTCCAGAAACTGGAGGCTTTTTTTTGCCAAGAGGAATGGGCAGCTTTACCATCTGAGAAGATAAAGAGCCTCATCCACAAATACCACAAAAGACTTCAAGCTGTCATTGATGTTAAAGAGGACAATACACGGTATTAAGAAATGGGATATGTAAACTTTTGATCAGGGTCATTTGGGTAGTTTCTGTTGTCATTATGATTTTAAAAGAGTAAACACCATTGATTGATAATAAATGGCTTCAGCCAAACACTAACCATGAGTGAAAGAAATGTTTTTGTGTTATTCATATTCTCTGTAAATTCTGCCAGGGTATGTAAACTTATGAGCACAACTATATATACTTACCGCGTTATGTGCATATGTGTATATATTTGTACATATGTGTTCTGCATGTACATGTGTGTATATATATGTACAGTATCTCACAAAAGTGAGTACACCGCTCACATTTTTGTAAATATTTTATTATATCTTTTCATGTGACAACACTGAAGAAATGACACTTTGCTACAATGTAAAGTACTGAGTGTACAGCTTGTATAACAGTGTAAGTTTGCTGTCCCCTCAAAATAACTCACAGCCATTAATGTCTAAACCGCTGGCAACAAAAGTGAGTACACCCCTAAGTGTCATGTGACTGGTTAGTGTTACAAGGTATCAGGTCTCAGGTGTGAATGGGGAGCAGGTGTGTTCAATTTGGTGTTAGCGATCTCACTCTCTCATACTGGTCACTGAAAGTTCCACATGGCACCTCATGGCAAAGAACTCTCTGAGGATCTGGAAAAAAGAATTGTTGCTCTACATAAAGATGGCCTAGGCTATAAGATGATTGCCAAGACCCTGGAACTGAGCTGCAGCACGGTGGCCAAGACCATACAGCAGTTTAACATGACAGGTTCCACTCAGAACAGGCCTCGCCATGGTCAACCAAAGAGGTTGAGTGCACGTGCTTAGCATCATATCCAGAGGTTGTCTTTGGGAAATAGACATATTAGTGCTGCCAGCACTGCTACAGAAATTCAAGAGGTGGGGAGTAAGCCTGTCAGTGCTCAGACCATGCGTGGCACACTGCATCAAATTGATCTGCATGGCTGTCATCCCAGAAGGAAGCTTCTTCTAAAGATGATGCACAAGAAAGCCAAAAGAAAACAGTTTGCTGAAGATAAACAGACTAAGGACATGAATTACTGGAACCATATCCTGTGGTCTGATGAGACCAAGATAAACTTCTTTGGTTGAGATGGTGTCAAGCGTGTGTGGTGGCAAGCAGGTGAGGAGTACAAAGACAAGTGTGTTTTGCCTACGCTCAAGCATGGTGGTGGGAGTGTCATGGTCTGGGGCTGCATGAGTGCTGCCAGCTCTGGGGAGATACAGTTCAGTGAGGGAACCATGAATGTCAACATGTACTGTGACATACTGAAGCAGAGCATGATCCCCTACCTTCAGAGACTGGGCCGCAGGGCAGTATTCCAACATGATAACTACCCCAAACACACCTCCAAGACGACCACTGCCTTGCTAAAGAAGCTGAGGGTAAAGGTGATGGACTGGCCAAGCATGTCCCAGATCTAAACTCTATTGAGCAACTGTGGAGCATCCTCAAACGGAAGGTGGAAGAGCGCAAGGTCTCTAACATCCACTAGCTTCATGATGTCGTCATGGGTGAGTGGAAGAGGACTCCAGTGGCAACCTGTGAAGCTCTGGTGAACTCCATGCCCAAGAAAGTTAAGGCAGTGCTGGAAAATAATGGTGGCCACACAAAATATTGACACTTTGGGCCCAATTTGAACATTTTCACTTAGGGGTGTACTCACTTTTGTTGACAGCGGTTTAGATATTAATGGCTGTGTGTTGAGTTATTTTGAGGGGACAGCAAATTTACCCTGTTATACAAGCTGTACACTCACTAATTTACATTGTAGCAAGTGTCATTCCTTCAGTGTTGTCACATGAAAAGATATAATAAAATATTTACAAAAATGTGAGGGATGTACTCACTTTTGTGAGATACTGTATATATGTGTATGTGTATATATATTTTTCTCACGCATACATATAATTAGAGTTGAGCGAACTTCTAGAAGTCCGGGTTCTGCTGGTTCGGCCGAACTTCGGGACAAAGTCCGGGTTCGGGTCCGGACAGAACCCAAACTTTGTCCCGGACCTTGGGCCTGAAGATCTTCAAGCGAGTTGAGATTAATATACATACGCACTCTTTTTATATATATGTGTATGTGTATATATGTCATAGAGTGTTTTCACTCATGTAGGGAGTGTAAAAACATTTATAAAATAATATAGAAAAGTACACTGTTGTGACTTCCTTACTGTGAACGATGTTACATTTAATCACTCACATGTCGAACATATTGTCCCATTTAAACGACAGGGGAGTTTTATTGAGTTGTGTGTCGGTAATTATAGATTTGGCGACAGTTGTTTTCACTCATGTGGGGATTCACTTTTACAAGTTTAACCCGGGTTTCACAGTTA
>BLSH010354176.1:472089-491236 GCA_018402905.1 Glandirana rugosa | reverse complement strand
TCATTTAAAGTGACACAGACTTTAAAAAGAAGTGTGAATAAAAGATGTGCAATGATTGACGGTTTGATTTAAAGTGACACACAGACTTGAAATAATTGTGCAGAAGAGATGTGCACTGATTCCCGGTTTCATTTAAAGTGATACACACATTTTGCAGAACAGTGATATGGATACTCCCGGCTTATTTATACTTTTTTGACACAGTTTGAAGATGATTTTAGAACAGTTCTATGGCCTCTAATGTTAATTAATACTTTTCAGACCCATTTTGAAGATGATCTCCATTTTTGCATTTTTTATGTTTTTATTTTTTTAAAAATATTTAAAGTTATTTCCCTGTCCCCATTTCTTTGTAGGGCACTTGTCCCACCCTTACCCACATTTTCCTTCCTTTTGCAGACCTCTAGGACCTTCCTGGGCTTTTTTACAGCATTTTTAAGATTTTTAATTAAAATTACCAGAACCCCGGACCCGAACCCGGACTTTTTTTGAAAAGTCCGGGTCCGGGTCCCGGACACCCCAAAGTTCGGTACGGACCCGAACTTTACAGTCCAGGTTCGCTCAACTCTACATATAATGTATTATTATCTTTCTGATTTTTCTATATCTTTTATATAGTCATATTTTTAACAATTTTTTTATATATATACAGTACACAATTTTAATGTACAATTTTTATATATATACTTAAAGTGTTTAACCCAAAAAAAAATAAAAACAGATCCTGTTCCCTTAAAGCATTTTATACAGCAAGGTGCTTGTGCAGTGTCATTTGGCCCCTTGTATCACCTGTAATACCTGTCTGATCCTGCCTGGTTCTGCCTTCCCCCTGTATGCTGACTCCGAAATATCATGGCTGCAGAGTTGTGACACCAGAGTCAGTACATGCCTCCTTCATCTGCAGCCCTGCTCTGTGTCTCCTGTGTTCTCTCCCCCCTCCCTCCTCTCTAGAGAGTGTATGCTTGTGTAAGCCCCGCTCCTGCTGCTCTCATACTTAACATGAAAATCCCCATCCCCTCTGTATTAGAAAAAGAAGTTCCCCTGTGCCCGTGTTATATCATAAATATGCTTATCTGTATAGATAACACACCGGCTTCCTGCGGTCATGTGACTCCTCAGCTCTGTCTCTCCTCTGCTGACATCAGCCGCAGTGCCCCCCCCCCCCCCTTTGGACACTCAGCTAGGCAAAAGGAGAGGCGAGAGTAGGCAACTGATCACAACAAGAAAGTGTGTTATCAGTACAGATAAGCATATATAAGATACAACACAGACACAGGAAAACTTATTGTTGTAATACAGAAGGGATGGGAGCATTTTATACAAGTGGCTTAACAGCCACTTTAACAAATAACAATTTTTTTCCCATATACTTCTGACATATACATAATTTAATTTCCATATATATATGTATCTCTCTTAATCCACTCTATCATACTTAACCAATTAACTTTTGTCCCTCCCTTTTAAATTAATTAATTACCATTGATTTATTAGTACCCATAAAACTGTAGAGTCAGACATGCATTGATCAACATAAATGTACCAATACTAATATTACACAATAGAGCTAAGCTCTTAGAACTCTCCTCTCCCTTGTGCTAGTTGTGCATGTTTTGTGGTGCTATTTGCGAGTCATTTACATTTTGCATTTATCAAATTTTAACCAGTTAAAGACCGGCTCGCATACATTTACTGCTGCAGAGTGGCAGCATAACGTGAATCCCCGTTTATAAATGGCGATTCGCGCAGTCTTGGCTAGGGGGTGAGCGTGTGCCGCCGGCGGTGCTCTCTCGTGCCCGCCGCGCGCCCCCTCCATGTGACTGCAGGTTGGACGTACTCGATGTCCGCCGGTGACCCGTGATCGCCTACTACACAGGAAGAATGGGAAACAATGTAAACATGGCGGTTCCCCATTCTGTCAGTGGGAATGACAGACATCTAATGATCCCTGTATTCAGGATCAGTTAGATCTGTCATGCCCCTGCCAGCCCAGCCCCCACACAGTTAGAACACGCCTAGGGAACACAGTTAACCCCTTGATTGCCCCCTGCAGGTTAACCTCTTCCCTGCCAATGAACTTATACAGTAATCAGTGGCTATTTTTAGATCTGATCGCTGTATAAATGTCAATGGCCCCAAAAAAATGTCAAAAATGTCCGATCTGTCCGCCGCAATATCGAAGTCCCGATAAAAAGATCACCGTCATTACTAGTAAAAAAAAAGTAACAATGCCATAAATTAATTTTCATGGTTTGTAAGCGCAGCAACTTTTGCGCAAACCAATCAATATACGCCAATTGCGTTTTTTTTACCACAAATATGAGAAAGTATATATATTGGCCAAAACTGATGAATAAATTCGTTTCTTTATATATTTTTTTTTTTTGGATATGTATTATAGCAAAAAGTAAAAAATATATTTTTTTTTCAAAATTGTTGATTTTTTTTGTTTATAGCGTTGATAAGAAGTGATGTAGAGGTGATCAAATACAACCAAAAGAAAGCTCTATTTGTGAGAAAAAAAGGATGTCAATTTAGTTTGGGTACAACGTCGCACGACCACGCAGTTGTCAGTTAAAGTGACGCAGTGCTGTATCACAAAAAGTGCTCTGGTACGTCGTGAATATTTCCCTAGGTAGTGGTATTACAATCTAATGTGCTAGCTTGATCCCACCCCAACCTTGCTTTATTAAGCTGGCCGTACATCCCATTCTTTATGCTTGATGAAGGAGCGCAACTGCTGCAACATATGCAGTGCACATGCATATTGGTGACGTCATTCTTTTTCACCGCCTGGCATCCTGCGTTCCAAGCCTCGTTCTGGGTTCTCCCCACTGCACGGAGGTGTTTTCAACTGTACGGGGATCAGCGGGACCACAGCGCCTGCAGAGACTGTAGTGGAGGAACGGAGGATGTAGTAACCAGCGCGCTAACCACAATGACTATAGAGCCAAAAATCTCTGTAGCTAAATGGAAAGCTTTTATTGCAGCTGCCAACTCCTTGGGTTGCACAATTACCCGTATAGGAACAGTACAAAGAGTATAGAGCGGCGCTGCATGCGACTACACTGTCAATATGCAACTAAAATGAGTGGTATATATTCTAAACAAAAAAAATGATAAAAGAGGATGAATAAATATGTGAAAATAATATGATAATTAATAATGAAAAATATAAATATATATATATATATAATATATAAATTAATATATAGAAAAGTGTCACAGTGCTTCATATAAAGTGCAAATAATTCAGAGTGGCAATAAACTGTAAGTAATCAATAAAACACAATAAATCGCACAATATGTGAACACTAGCAAACGTGCATGCAAAAAAGTAAGTGCAAATAGCAAAAAAGTGCTGTGTACATATATATAGTCTCTTGGAATTTATTTCTTTTTTTCTGGGGGTTTTCTAAATGGAATATAAATCCCAATTCATTCAATCAATGATGTTCCACCTTCCAGAGATATATATATGGAAAAGACACCAATCCTTCACCATATGTGGATAGCCGCTCACCTCAATTCCCCTTGGGGATGCGCCTTTTGCTTTAAAAAAGCTCAACTGAACTCCTGCAATCTCAATTCCTTTTCCTCCCCCTTAGAGGGGCACCTCCTGTCCAGCTACAATCAGGGTAACTTCATTTCTCCATATGTGGATTTAAACACAAGAATGTCCTCTCATCGTGTAGTATTAAAAACATTAATTTATTAAAAAAATAGTGACTTACATTTAAGATAGTGAAGATCAGCGTAAAAACTGTGTCACAAACAGTCCGAACGGTATACAAAGCAGACTTCCGGGTTCGGCCGTACCCAGAAGTGACGTCACCATGTATCTCCCAGAGAGATACGTGGTGACGCCACTTCTGGGTACGGCCGTTCTATACTCTTTGTTCTGCTCACTGAATATTACTCTTGGGATGTCTTCCTCACAGATGTGCCTTTTTTATTCAACTGAAATGTGAGTTGCCACTCTGTAAGCTAATAAAAGTTATTTTAGTTTCATTTGTTTTTATTGTTTATTGTTATACAAAATTACAAGATAAATAGGTTGCAACATCATTTGAATCAACATTCAGTAGTCAAAGGTACGCATTGTGCGACATGAGAAATTAACAGTAAGAAAAATAACCACATATGCGAACTGAAGGGCTGAGCCTTAACAAAGAAGAAGAAGGGGAGGGGTGAGGAGGAGGGGAAGGAGGATAGGAGTCTATACTGAGAATCAAAGTTGCATTAGTTAGTAATTACAATAGTCAAGAATTACCATGCTCAGCTATTAGTATATGAGTTGTACCACGTTATCCAGGGTTCCCACATTTTGGAAAGTTTAACCACTTCACCTCAGGAAGAATTTCAGAGTTTAGGGCCAGAGCACTTTTTGCGATTCGGCGCTGCGTTGCTTTAACTGACAATTGCGTGGTCATGTTGTACCCAAACAAAATTTGCGTCCTTTTTTTCCCACAAATAGAGCTTTCTTTTGGTGGTATTTGATCCCCTCTGCGTCATTTCTGATCGCCGCTTTAAACTAAAGAAGAGCGACCATTTTGCAAAAAAAAAACTAATTTCTTACTTTTTGCTAAAATTCAAATCCCAAAAAAATATATAAAAAAACATTTTTTTCACCGGTTTTGGCCGATTTATATTCTTCCTGATATTTGTGATAAAAAAAATCGCAATCTGCGTTTATTGATTGGTTTGCGCACCCACTGCGCATGCGCAAGTCGCGCTGCGCATTCCTAGTGGGCAGGCAATCTTCTGGGACCTGTGACGTGTCCCAGAAGATTGCCAGGAGGGAGGGGCCACCTAGGAGGAGAGGAGGATTCCCTAGGCGGCCCAGAGGCGGAAGGTGGAAGAGGGACTGGAAGTCCCTCTGAAACCTGGGGACACACTCCCCCCCCCCAAAAAAATGACATGCCAAATGTGGCATGTAAGGGGGCGAGGAGTGCTTAAAGCGGAAGTTCCATTTTTGGGTGGAACTCCGCTTTAAGCAGTGCGTCCATAACAGGCTGGTTGCTGGTGGGGAAAGATGCAATGGAAGCACTTAGGGAGTTGTGTGGGATGGAAGGGATTTATCCCTGACTCACCAGGCCATCTGTCGGGTTACAGTCTAGTCTCATCCACGCCTTAGCAGGGCTACCACAAGGAGGGCTGGATGGAGGAGAGGTTGGGTGAGGCAATGCAGCCCCAGGAGTTAACTGGAAGGTCAGTGTAGTGACCTGAGCTTCTGCTAGTGGTGTCGGGGGCAGAGGAGCCAGCGCCATTTTTACCGCTACCACGTGAAGGCTGGGTAAAGAACTCCATTTGTTTTTGCGGGTGTCGCTCTTCTTTTCTTTTCCTCTTCATCCTCAGGAGGAAGGGAAGTGTGCCGCCCGTGGATAGAAGTCGGATTCACAGCTTAAGTCGGGTCTCGGTAGCTGTATAAAAGTTATTTTAATCTCTACACTTAGAGGCTCCTGTCTCCCTTGTCATTCTCAGCTTCTCTCCCCATACGACGGCAGCCCTCAGTGTATGGACTTCCTTTTATAAACTATTATGGACCCTTTTATGGACTGAATAGGGTATAAATAGAGTAATTTTTGCTGGATCGGCTGATAGGCTAGGGAGGGTTGAAAACACCAGTTTTTTGGGGTTTTTTCAAAGAAAATGTAAAAGATGAGTGCACCACAAGTTTATGATAAGAAAATTTCATTCTGGAGCGTTCAGGTAACAGTTGGGGTCAAACTGCATGCATCTACAATCAGAAAGACGTTGCACCAATTTAACCTTCATAAAAGGTGTGTTAAGAAAAAAGCATTTGCTGTCCCACAAGAATATTAGCGCAAAATTTTGTCCTACATATAGGCAAAGACCAGGCTTTCTCGAAGATGCCAATAACCGTGTAGCATGGTGATGAAAATATTTTGGCTTGAGGTTGCTTTGCTGCTTCAAGGCCTGGGCAGCTCTCAGTCATCAAGTCAACTATACATTCTGCATCATATCAAAGTGTGCTTGATGTGAATGTGAGCCACCCCATTCGAAAGTTGAAATTGAGCCGGAAATGAGTCAACATTATAATGATCTAAAGCACTTTAACAAATTCACTAAGGAACAGCTCAAAAAGAAAAACTAGAGAGTTGTGCCCTTGTCAAAACCCTAATATGATTCCCATTAAAATGTTGTAGGATTTTGCCTACAAAAAATGCACAGTAAAACTTTACATCTACTAATATTTTTATTGAATAAATGATTGAAAAGGCAAGTTTTCTTGTGTTCTTATTCAAAAGTAAATCACATTTCTCTGTAGACACAGTTTGAATAAAAATTGAATGTTTGCATCTTCACCTATATCGAAAAAGACCACAATTTCCATTGAGTGGATCTAAATTTTCACACGTGTGTATGCATAAACTTATTATATTCACATACTCTAAGCCTCTCACCAGAAAAGCAGTTGATATTGGTTGTAACACAAGAAAAATGGTATCCCTTTAAATGTCTGATAAGGTAGCAGAAAAAGGGAAAAATATAACATAAAATGACAAATTATTGTTATTATAAAGAATTTATATAGCACCAACACTTTGCGCATCGCTTTACAACGTGAGGGAAGACAGTACAGTTACATTACAATTCAATACAGGAGGTCAAGTAATACAAAAGGTAATAATTGTGGGGGATGAGCTGATAGAGAAGATAAAGTACAGTCATTAGGTAGGGGGAGGATAGGCTTCTCTGAAGAGATGAGTTTTTAGGAATCGTCTACAAGTAGACAGTTGGACAGATTGGGGTAGGGAATTCCATAGGATGGGAGAGGCTCAGGAAAAGTCCTGGAGATGAGCATGGGGGGAGTTAACAAGGGGGCTTGAGAGCAAGAGATCTTGGGAGGAATGAAGAGAACAATTTGGTTGGTATTTTGAGACTAGGTTAGTGATGTAGTTGTGGATGGCTTTGCAAGTTGATGTTAGTATTTTGAATTTAATTTGTAATGTGATATTTATAATGTATCCCTACGTGTAAATATACAGTGGGGAAAATAATTATTTGATCCCCTGCAGATTTTGTAAATTTGCCCACTTACATAGAAATGAAGTGTCTATAGCTGTTATCATAGGTGTATTTTAAATGATAGAGATAGAATATCAACCAAAAATCCAGAAAAATAACATGATAAAAATGTTATAAATTGAGTTGCAGTTCAGTGAGTAAAATATGTTTTTGATCTCCTACCAACCAGAAATACATCTGGCTCCTGCAGACTGGCTAGTATATGTGTTCATGTACACATATTAGTCCTGTCAATTTAAGAAGGTGCTCCTAATGACAACTCATTATGTGTATAAAAGACACCTGTCCACACAATCTCTTTCTTCCATTCAAACCTCAACATCATGGGCATGACCAAAGAGCTGTTAAAGGACAGGGATAAGATCGTAGACCTGCACAAGGCTAGAATGGGCTACAAGACCATCAACAAGAAACTTGGTGAGAAGGAGACAACTGTTGGAGCAGTTATACACAAAAATGGAAGAAATACAAAATAACCATCAATTGCCCTTGGTCCTCCCTCTATGCAAGATTTTACCTCATAGGGTAAGGATGATCATGAAAAAAGTGAGGGGTCAGCCCAGAACTACATGGGAGGAGCTTGTTAAAGATCTTAAGGCAGTTGGGACCACAGCCACCAAACAAACCATTGGTAACACAATACGTTGCAATGTATTGAAATCCTGCAGTGCCCGCAAGGTCCCCCTCCTCAAAAAGGCACATGTACAGGCCCATCTAAAGTTTGCCAATGAACATCTAAATGATTCAGAGAAGGATTTGGAGAAAGCTGCAAAAAGTGTAGCTGCTGACTTTTAATAATCGGACACTCACCTGTCCCAGGCTCCTGCGATCAGCCGCCCACAGCGTCGTTCTTCTCCCCCTTCTCTATGGCGCCGACATCACAGGTGTGGGAACCCGGCTTTGGCTGCAAAGCTGGGCACGCACTGCACATGCACGAGTTGCACTGCACTCTGTGAATGGTCGGCACATCTTCTGAGACCTGTGACGTGTCCCAGAAGATTGCCGAGAGGGAGGGGGGGAGGTGAACTTCCTTCCGGTTCCGTGGCACCAGGAGAGGAAGTGGACCTGGGACCCTGTGAAAACAGTCCCCCCCCCAAAAAAAAAATGACATGCCAAATGTGGCATGTTGGAGGGTCACGTTCCCTTAAAGCGGAAGTTCCACTTTTGGGTGGAACTCTGCTTTAATGTCATGGAGTGGCCTAGCCAGTCTCCAGACCTTAATCCTATAGAAAGTTGAGGGAGCTAAAACTTTGAGTTGCCAAGCCACAGCCAAGAAACCTTAAGGATTTAAAGAAGATCTGTAAAGAAGAATGGACCAAAATCCATCCTGAGATGTGTGCAAACCTGGTTACCAACTACAAGAAATGTCTTACCTCTGTACTTGCCAACAAGGGGTTATCCACCAAGTACGAAGTCATATTTTGCTTGGGGATAAAATACTTATACTCCCTAAACTGCAGCTCAATTTATAACATTTGTATCATGTGTTTTTTCTGGAAGAACACAATTTTCGGGCCACCATCCACCCGACCATGCGCCCCACAGAAACCCAAGGCCGCATCAAGCGAGTATGGGGGCCTGTGTGCAATGCAAAGAGAATATAATAAAAGGATTTACAAATAGCATATATGCAAACATAATGCTTATGTATATATTTTAACACTAGCCCATAAGTACCTGAGGACAATTGTTCCCAGGGTAGTCTCCAAACGTGGGTGAAAAAGGTAGCGGGCTAATAGGCAGTGTACATCAAAATCTTCAGAACAGGGGGATATAAATGGTGCAGTTGTGGTGAGCACGATAAACACAATTTCCAAGTCTGTGCCCTGCAGGCTCAATGTAAAACACACCTAGTATGGAATCCAAGCACTGTGGAATAGGAAAAAGTTCCATTGTAAAAGCAGGGATGGTGAAAACATGGAGATGCTGGAAACTAACCATACACCTAACATGCGACTTACCCGGTGTATGTGGACAATGCCCCAGGAGACCTGTATGTGCTGCTGATCTACCCCACACCTGTAGCACACCCATCCTATATAGGGCACACCGCCCCAACTTTTTCCTATTCCACAGTGCTTGGATTCCATACTAGGTATGTTATTGTATTTAAATTCAGTCTAGGATGTGGCATGCTTGTATGTTTTTGACCATCACAGTTCCACCCTGTGGTGGGTTTATTGCCTGAACTCCATAATTTAATATAATCATCTGTCTATGTGTTTTTTCTGGATTTTTGGTTGATATTCTGTCTCTATCATTTAAAATACACCTATGATAAATAAATGGCGACTCTTCATTTCTTTGTAAGTGGGCAAACTTATAAAATCTTCAGGGGATCAAAAAAATATTTTCCTCACTGTATATGGAGGTTCTCTGACCACCTGTATATACTGCTGTTTATGTGTTACTGATTAAGTGTTTTCTTTTTTTTTTCTTTAGGATGCAGACTTTTTATTGTCCTTTCTTCAGTCATAGCTGCTATAAGTGGACTGCTTGTGGGCTATGAGCTGGGTATTATCTCCGGGGCCCTTCTTCAGCTACATAGCCTACTGCATCTTAACTGTCAACAGCAAGAGCTAGTAGTGAGTGCACTGTTGATTGGAGCACTTTTAGCCTCATTGGTTGGAGGATTCCTTATAGACTACTATGGAAGGAGAATCACAATCATGATTATGTCTTGTTTACTTGGACTTGCCAATTTGCTGTTGATCACCGTTGTATCCTATGAAAGCCTCATTGCAGGACGCATCATCATTGGCATTTCCATATCTTTATCTGCAATTGCAACCTGTGTTTATATTGCAGAAATTGCACCTCATCATAGAAGAGGTATGCTGGTGTCTCTAAATGAACTAATGATTGTAGTTGGCATACTGCTGGCCTATATTTCAAATTTTCTCTTTGCAACTGTTAGCAGTGGTTGGCAATACATGTTTGGACTCATAATTCCTTTGGCTGCATTACAGGCATTTGCTATGTATTTTCTTCCTCCAAGTCCTCGTTTTTTAATCATGAAGGGACATGATGAGGCTGCTGGCAAAGTTATTCAGAAACTAAAAGGAATCTCACAGACCAAGGAAGAGCTTACAGCTATCAAATCCTCCATAAAAGCAGAATGCCAGTACAGCTTTTGGGACTTATTTTGTTCAAGGGACAATATGAGAGCCCGTTTGTTAATAGGAGTAGCTCTCAGCTTCTTTGTCCAAATTACAGGGCAACCCAACATCCTATTTTATGCTTCTACAGTACTAAAATCGGTTGGCTACCAGAGTGATGAAGCTGCTAGCCTAGCCTCAACAGGCATTGGAGTTGTGAAAGTAGTCAGTACAATCCCAGCAACATTTTTTGTAGACAGAATTGGAAGTAAGACTTTCCTCTGTATTGGGTCTACTGTCATGGCAACATCATTGGTTGCAATGGGAATAATAAGCCTTAACATTGACATTAATTATAATAATATCTGTAAAACCAGCTATCTAAACCAGTCCTTTGAGGATTCCCACTTTTACAAAACAGACATAATAACCAAAAACAATGAGTCTTTCCAGAAAGAATTCAGTGAATTATCATCCAGAACATCTTCACGTCATTCTTCGGGAAATGAAACACACCAATGGACTATACAGACAGGGCCAAGTCCCTCTGAAGAAGCTGTTACAGCACATGCACATGATGTACCAGTATTCATGAAGTGGTTGTATTTAGGCAGCCTACTCATTTATGTAGCTGCATTTTCAATAGGTTTGGGACCAAGTAAGTGTTTTCAGTTTCTTTTACTTTACCAGTAGAAATAAAAGGAGATGATGATTTTGTTTTTGTGGTCCCTGAGCCAGGATTCTTTATGTAGCCTTATATATGATTACACACCTTTGTAGCTAAATAGTTATGCACAACTCAAATCATTTAAGTAATTTTCATATTGTTTCTTCTTGACAAAATACATAAGACAGATATGAAAAACAGAAATATAAAAAAGTAACATATAGGTCTAAAGATGTAATGGGTCCCCAAAATGAAAGATTAAGGACCCACGAAAAGGTGCTAAATTAGCGCACTTAAGTGCTCCATTAAAATATAAATATATTGTACTTTAAAGTACAATAAAGAACTACTGTATAGCACTAATAAGCAAAAATAATGGCATGCATAGGTATTGAGGAAATATGACTGCTCCTTGTTCATATCTATAATTTCAAGAGATGGGTTTTACTTCCTCTTTATTATCCTGCAATGTAAAAGCATAATGGGCTAGTATGCATAGCACATTAGCCCATTATGTGGCACTTACCCGTATTGGAATCCCGCAATGTCCCGCGATGTCCCCGCTCCAGGCTGCGTCCGTCTTCTGCCCCTCTTCCTTCCGGGGCCGCAGACTCCGGCTCTGTGACTGGCCAGAGTCGCGTGATGTCACTCCCGCGCGTGTGCACGGGGGCCACCAAACGCGACACGATCTCAGTGATGAAACAGCACAGAGGCCATTTCTTCACTGCGCATGTGCCCGATGATGTGGGCATATCACAGTACACTGTATATCACCTAAACAGTGCAGGTTTAGGAGATATGCAGGGAACCTACAGGTAAGCGTTATTATAGGCTTACCTGTAGGTTAAAGTGGTTGTCAAGGGCTGACAACCACTTAAAATCAGATGGATTACTTAAAAAAAGAGTCAAAGAAAACAGTTCCCTTTTAAACTAAACTGGGACCACCACATCTTCAAAGGCAAATGCTGCAACATTTCCTAACCACATCTAAAGCTGCAATAAATGCTCAGACCGAGCCTTTTCACACATGCACTGGTTCTGTTTCTTTCTCCAATTCCCTATATAGGCAGTCCCTGGTTCTCAAACAAGATAATCATTTTCAATGATTGGATAGATGGCATAGGGAAGGGCTAACACCCCTGCAATGTTTGTTTTGCTGTCTGTGCCCCTGTTCAGAAGATTTCACATCACTTTCTGTCCCTGTGACAATAGGATTTTTAAAATGTAGGGTTGTTGTGAAAACAAGGATTGGTGATAAGGCCTCAGCGGAGACACTTTTTTCTCATGATAACTCTTTACAGGAGTGAATTTCCCTTCCTAGGGGGAGATTTCCTCTCACTTCCTGTTGTCTCCCTCCGTTTGTAAGTAGGAGTCATTTGTAAGTCGGATGTATGAAACTCGGGGACTCCCTGTATATGTGACCTAAAACAGATGTTCTAAAGGTTTACTAATATACAATAAATAGATTACACCATATTTCTCATTTAGTAAAGTGCAGAGAGAGCTCAATACTGCAGAGATCAATAAGTGAGGATTTCAACACAATTTTTTTTAAACAAAACTAAAACATTGACTTTGGGTAGATAGATATTGCCTTGATTTTGATATCTTTCAGCTAGTTGGTGAACTGTTATGTTTTTTTTTTTTTGTGTTTTAGTGGCTTGGCTGGTGCAGAGTGAGATCTTTCCTGCAGGTATTAAAGGACGGGCTTTTGCAATAACTAGTAGCATGAACTGGGGCATGAATCTCCTCATATCCCTGACCTTCCTTACGCTCACTGGTAAGAGTTCTGTTTCATTTTATGCATTTTAATTCAAAATCCTGATGAAAAATATATGGAAGCACAAAAAAAATAAAAAAAAATAAAAGGATGTATTTAATAACAATAGAGAAACCCATAGAGGTCATTCAAAACTCATCTTGCATTGATCTGAAAGTACATTTGAAATATGACTGGTTGCCTTATCTGTCTTCTGTTTGAGCATAGTACAGTACTCTTTCATTGCTTGTTGAGTAAGACCAGTTAACACTTATTTGAAAGGTCTTCAATACATTTTTCATAGAATTAGAATAAATAGAATAGAATATTTATGTACTAATTTGTAAGTGAATGATTTATTCACTCATTGTTTGCTATGTGAAAGCCATTGTGTTGTGAAACACTAATTTTCGTCTTAATATGAGTACAGTAAATCTTTCTGTTACAGGCACACAACACATTATTGAAAGCCACGTCATTTATTTCATATCAGAGATTAATAAAAATTCACACCCCTCATTTATTAACACTAAAACACATTTAAATATTTAATTTTGATTAGATATAGTACAGCTTATTAAGTTCAAATGCACTTAGCTACATACCCAAAAGACTGTATATGACGAAAACTAGATAAGAGATTCTGATTAAAGCAGCCAGTATAATAGTTAACATACGGTATCTGTAGGTGTACAATGACATCCATTTAATGGGTAACACACATGTGCGTATATTATATATATATTTTTTTTTTATTAATTATTATTTATTTTTTTAAAGGCCTGCAATTTAGTCCTTTGATTTGTAATCGTAATTTTCGAGTGATTTGATTACTGGTGGCTTAGAAATGTTATGTACCAGGATCATTTCTCTCTGTAAATGTACCAGACTGGAACATTTTGGGAAAAATCTTAACTAAACAAAACTTCACTTCATATTAATTTAAGAGCTTTATTTTATTGATGGAGGTAATAATGAATAGATAACATTTATTATTAGATATACAAACTTATTCATTCAATTCATTATTATTAAGCGTGTAAGTATTAATAATTATTGATGCAGCAGTTAAATCTTGACAATGAACTTTTCTTATTTGTTCCCCTTTGGCCCAAAAATATGCAGTACGCTCACTCACACTACTGTATCAGAAAACAAATTCAATGATATGTACACTGCCTTGAAAAAGTATTCATACCCCTTGAAATTTTCCACATTTTGTCACATTACAACCAAAAACGTAAATGTATTTTATTGGATTTTATGTGATAGACCAGGGATATGCAATTAGCGGACCTCCAGATGTTGCAGAACTACAAATCCCATGAGGCATAGCAAGACTCTAATAGCCACAAGCATGAAACCCAGAGGCAGAGGCATGATGGCACTTGTAGTTTTGCAACAGCTGGAGGTCCGCTAATTGCATATCCCTGTGATAGACCAACACAAAGTGACACATAATTGTGAAGTGGAAGGGAAATGATAAATGGTTTTCAATTTTTTTTTTACAAATAAATATCTGAAAAGTGTGGCGTGCATTTGTATTCAGCCCCCTTTACTCTGATAACCATAACTAAAATCTAGTGTAACCAATTGCCTTCAGAAGTCACCTAATTAGTAAATAGTCCACCTGTGTGTCATCTAATCTCAGTATAAATACAGCTGTTCTGTGAAGCCCTCAGAGGTTTGTTAGAGAACCTTAGTGAACAAACAGCAACATGAAGGCCAAGGAACACACCAGACAGGTCAGAGAATATGTTGTGGAGAAGTTTAAAGCAGGATTAGGTTATAAGAAAATATCCCAAGCTTTGAACATCTCATGGAGCACTGTTCAATCCATCATCTGAAAAGAGAAAGAGTATGGCACAAATGCAAACCTACCAAGACATGGCCGTCCACCTAAACTGATGGGCCGGGCAAGGAGAGTATTAATCAGAGAAGCAGCCAGGAGGCCCATGGTAACTCTGGAGGAGCTGCAGAGACCCACAGCTCAGGAGGGAGAATCTGTCCACAGGACAACTAATAGTAGTGCACTCCACAGATCTGGCCTTTATGGAAGAGTGGCAAGAAGAAAGCCATTGTTGAAAGAAAGCCATAAGACGTCCCGTTTGCAGTTTGCGAGAAGCTATATCTTTTCTAAGCTATGTGGGGG
The DNA here is from genome assembly GCA_018402905.1 of Glandirana rugosa. Lineage (NCBI taxonomy): Eukaryota > Metazoa > Chordata > Amphibia > Anura > Ranidae > Glandirana > Glandirana rugosa. The sequence goes on along the minus strand of BLSH010354176.1, from coordinate 476,507 downwards.
ACACAGCAAACATGTGAACAGCAAACAGATGAGACCAAAACTGAAACTAAAAGCAAAACGCTATGTGTGGCAGAAAACTAACACTGCACATCACCCTATGTGAAACATAATGGTGGCAGCATCATGTTGTGGGGAGGCTTTTCTTCAGCAGGGACAAGGAAGCTGGATGGAGCCAAATACAGGGCAATCTCAGAAGAAAACCTGTTAGTGTCTGCAAAAGTCTTGAGACTGGGAAGGAGGTTCACCTTCCAGCAGAACCACTACCCTAAACATACAGCCAGAGCTACCATGGAATGGTTTAGGTCAAAGTATATTCATGTATTAGAATGGCCCTGTCAAAGTTCAGACCTAAATCCAATTGAGAATCTGTGGCAAGGCTTGAAAATTGCTGTTCACAGACGCTCTCCATCCAATGTGACAGAGCTTGAGCTATTTTGCAAAGAAGAATGGGCAAACATTTCTCTCTCTAGATGTGCAAAGCTGGTAGAGACATACCCACAAAGACTTGCAGCTGTAATTTCAGTGAAAGGTGGTTCTACAAAGTATTGACATGGGGGCTGAATACAAATGCATGCCACACTTTTCACATATTTATTCATAAAAAATGTTGAAAACCATTTCTCATTTTCCTTCCACTTCACAGTTATGTGCCAGTTTGTGTTGGTCTATCACACAAAATCCCAATAAAATACATTTATGATTTTAGTTGTAACATGAAAAATTGTGGAAAATTTCAAGGGGTATGAATACTTTTTCAAGGCATTGTACATGTGTTTTCTGATACAGTAGTGTGTGTGAGTGTTGTCAACCTAGGATAGTTAAGCATGTTACTAGTAGTATCAAAAAAATGAATGCAGCTACCACATTTAAGGGCTGGTAAGCTGCATTTTGTTTGGGGTTTAGATACACTTTAAAAGTTTATTTTGACAACACAGCACATTGAATCAATGATTTCTGGTATTTTCAAAAATTTTCACTAATTTGAAAAGATGGTAATTGTGTCTTTCTTTCTCCTTCATATTAACAGAGACTATTGGCTTGCCGTGGATGATCTTCAGTTATGCTGTAATGAGCGTAATATCTCTTGCATTTGTTATAATGTTTGTTCCTAATACAAAGGGACGGTCGCTAGAAGAAATATCTATGGAACTGGCAAATAGGTAAGTAGATTTATGTGCTTATCTCTTGTTTAATATTATCCTCGCACTGAAGGAAAAACCTAGACAGGTCATTATTTGTCCTAATATTATCAATGATGTGACTGCTTGTACAGGCGGTCCCCGGGTTACAAACGAGATAGGGACTGTAGGTTTGTTCTTAAGTTGAATTTGTTTGTAAGTTGGAACAGGTACATTTTTTAAGTGTAGTTTCAGCCAAAAAAACTATTTTTAAGCTTTTTGGATAGCATAGGGAAGGGTTAACACCCCTGTAATGTTTATTTGGATGTCTATGTTTAAGTTCAGTGGATTTCACCTCCCTTCCTGTCCCAATGATAATTGGATTTTGAACATTTTGGGTTGTTGGTGAAACAAACCTTGGTGATAAAGCATCAGTGGAGACACCTTTTTCCCATAATAACTCTTACAGGAGTGAATTTCCCTTCCTAGGGGAAGATTTCCTGTCACTTCCTGCTGTCCCTTTCCGTTTGTAAGTAGGAGACCTTTGTAAGTCATATGTTTGTAACTAGGGGACCGCCTGTAGAGGCTAATTCCTAAGTGATAATAGCACTTGTATCAAAATTGCTCTTTATAGCATGCAGATATTTCCCAACATAGCTTAAATCCTTGTACTTGCCTTTATCCAAAACAAAATGGCACAACTCCTACAAAAGTGCGCACTTCATCAAAAAGCTGGCCAAAGAATATACCCATGCTAAAGCCAATTAACACACCATTGTGTTTTGCTATTATCGAATGAAACCACCACAAATATGCTTAGGTATTGAGATAAGTTATGTGTGTAGGTTGACTGTGAGTTTGATCCAAACCCAGCTTATTCACAGATCAGCAAATGTCCAAACAAGTGGCCATATCTGGCCAGTTCGCCTGACCCCTCATTAGCCGGAGTCTATAATGTTGTGGTGGTAGTACTACTTTCATGTATGATCCCAGGCCAGTTGGTGTTTGTAAACAAACTGACTAGGAATCCTTGGTGATGTCATTAACCAGATATGGTCATGAACATATTTGGTCAGTGATGTTGTCCAGGCTTTTTAAGTGGTTTCTTACATACAGCAACCTGCTGGGGTCTGTCATTTGCCACTGGAGTGTAGTGGATGAACATAGGCATGCAGTGGATTGTCATGTCAACATTGTCAGGCCCCCATGACAAGGATCTACATTGCTTAACGACATGATGGACATTGGATTTACATTGAGGAACATTGTCTTTCAAATAAAGGAATTTTTCCATGTGTGGGTGTTTTTATTTACTTTTAACTTTTCTTAGGGGAAATTTGCCCCAAATAGGGTTGATGCACTTGTCCACTCAACATTGGGACAAGAGGCCTTCCAATTTTGAAGGCATATGGCCTGGTATAGTTTGAGGTATGGGGGTGCACAATCACTGCCTCCCTTTCCTTGTCATTCAGGCTGCATGCATGAATGGTTGGACTTTTAAGAGGATTGTTCCTATTTTTAAAATATTTGGAATGTCCTTTTAAAAAAAAGGGCCTGTGGTATCCCTTACAAATCAGATCATATTGATACGTATCAGAATCTAAAAACTCCCTTTAGAATAAGAGGGCACCCAGATATCTGGTCCCCCTAGGTGAATGAGTATGGGGTATATCTGTGAGTAGTTAATCACATTCAACTGGACTTGTTCTGTAATGTTGAAGACGTGTTCAAGCCACTTATTCAGTTCAGTTCAGTATATATCATGACCTGGATAAATGAAAACTGACATATTAGCACGGGGTACATTAGTACCCCTTGTTACTCATTCACCCAAAAATGTAATAAGTAACCAAAGACACCCACATTGAAAAAGTCTGTTGTAAATGCAATGTCGGTCATGTCATCAAGTGATGTAGATCCTCATCAATGATGCTGACCTGTCACCCAACAGTTTTTCCATGTTGCGATGACAACCTGATGCCTGACAATGCTGCACCGCTGCTACTACAGTAACAAATAACAGATCCCTGATTAGCTCCTGCTTGTAAACAAACTAGTTATCTCATCCCTACTTGGATATAATATTTATAGTTTTTACTATACTATCCCACCTATCTCTAAATTATTATTGCATTACTAATAGAACTATATTCTATCTTAGAAATACAATGGTTTCAGGGATGGTGTCTGGGGTATAACTCACTTGCATTGATGGTAAAAACTGGGCTCCAGCATTATTCCTCTGCCTGTAGGGCATACAACTAAACATAAAAGTAGGGGCAGATAGAGATAAGCAAGCCAATTCTCAAAAACCATAAATCAAACCAGCTTATGCTTTATTGCTTGATACAGATATTTGAAAACATTTGGTGACTTGTGCTAAATAGGTTGTGCAATTGTTAGTTCCTGGCGGAAGGATAAAAAATAAAAGTTCCTTATCTTACACCTCAGCTTGTGGCCATTTGCCTAAACAATTATGACAGCACTTACTGTGGAGGTATGGGAAAACTGAAGACAGCAAATCTCATGAAAAAATGTTTTTCCACTTCCCAGAAATGCATTTTTCCAGGATTTGAAATCTTCAGCTTTCCCGGGATCCCATTAGAAGACTTAGTGATGTTACATTTGCTTCCAATGTTTTTTGCTTTCACTTTTTTTTATTCAGGATTGGGAAGCTGCAGGGTGTGAATGAATATACTGTAGGCATACATTTTCTGTCCCTGGGTCTTCTTCCAAATAGATGATAATTTGGCAAAACACGTAAAAGTGGGGGTCAGAATATAGGTGAGCAGTCCTTTAAAATGTTGGGCGTTCAGGAACTATGATATTCTGGGTGTAGAAAGGCTGTGTTACTGGTAGTAAGCTACATCGTCATCCAGGGGTGTAACGATAGGGGTTGCGATTGCAACCGGGCCCCATGCTCCATGGGGCCCGTGTGCTTCGCTTGTACACCTGGATAGGAGGGATGGCGGGGGCGGCATTTAGAGGAACCAATCTCCTAGATGTGGGTCTTATAGTATCAAGGACTTGCGGGTTGTAAAATTTCCTGACGAGTGGATATAAGACTGGGGGTGAAAATGCACAAAACGGTTTAATAGTAGATAAACCTTCTTCTGGGTCCCTGTCTTTTACATACGGATGTCATATAAGTAAGTGTGGGACGTCGAAGGGTTAGGACTTATTTTTTTTCACTTTCGTTTTTTGTAACCTTCGTTTACATTGTAGTGATTCAGAAGATTACCCTAGGGCCCTTTCGACTTCTAAAGTTTAGGACCTTTTTACGTAAAGACCCTTCACCTT
>BLSH010354176.1:443627-472079 GCA_018402905.1 Glandirana rugosa | reverse complement strand
ATAGGGGTTGCGATTGCAACCGGGCCCCATGCTCCATGGGGCCCGTGTGCTTCGCTTGTACACCTGGATAGGAGGGATGGCGGGGGCGGCATTTAGAGGAACCAATCTCCTCCATTTTCCTCCTAATGTAGGAGATTGGTTCCTCTACATGCTGCCCCCACCGCCCCTCCTATCCAGTCTACTTGTCTTCTGCTGTTCCCAGGGTCCCTGTGTGCTTCCCTGATCCCCCCACAAAGCTGCTATCTTCCCCCCTCCTCTCTCCTGCCAGCTGATGTAGAAGATGTGTCATGATGGAGAGATGGGAATTGGTCGGTAAATTTGTCATTTACCGGCTCCTTCCTTTTCTGAATGGACAGAGTCAGTGATTGGTACCAATTGGTTCATTCATAACTGAAGCATAGTAAACTGTTTTTACTATACTTCCATTTCTGAATGAATGGGAGGCTCAGTACTCAACTATTCATTCTGTGCAGCTGAGGCTACACAGATGGAAATTGAGAGCTGAGGTTTGTTTAGACCCCTGATATCTCATCAAAGCCCCCCAACAGAGCTCCTAAAAAAAATTGTAAAAAATAATAAAAATAAAATTGTAAAAGAAATAAAATGAAATGATAGAAAAATAATAAAATTAAAATAAAAATTAAAAACTACTGACACCAGTGAGGGATTGCAAAGGTTGCAATTGTGACCAGGCCCTGGCATTTCACCACAGTGGGGAGCCTGAAGATGGCAGTAAGGGGGCCTGCTGCAGAACTTTTAAAAGGGTGCCGCCGCAGGACCGTTATAAAGGGACCCATGATGGGAGTAAAGGCCCCCAGGATCAGCGAGAAAAGGGAAGGGCCCTGGCCAGGGGGGCCCTTCATGATTTCTTGCGCCGGGGCCCTGAAGGTTCTAGTTACGCCTCTGTCGACGTCACAAAAATTCTGACAACTTTTTTTTTTTTCCAAAATTGACAACTTTTACACAAATCTGACTGAAAGGGAATGGATGTCTGAGGACAGTAGGCAGGGTTTACTGTGACATCAGCTGAGTGGGTGGGACCTGATCTGACAGCTGTCAGACTATGTTCAGACTGTACACGCAGCACATTATGATGTCAGAAAATACTGTTTATATGGGTACATGAATGACCACATAAATTATAACCTGTATTATATAAAAATGAAATAGTAATAGCTTTGGGCGTTATTATCTGTTTGTGTCAATGTTCCAGAGACTGCCGCAGCTAAAATAAGACAGGATCTTGGGCGGCTTCATTTATTGCTGGATAAGTCAATGGTTCATTGCATTTTTCTAGTTGTTTTTCACATCACAGTTAACTGTGTGAAAAATTGGCAGTGACCTGCATACCTCCCCAGAATAATAAATCACTCTTATTTAATCAAAGTCACAGTCCACTAATTTTACAACACCCAGTAAAGTCACTGCCCTAAGTAAGTCTATCAGAAGATGAAGTGTGAATTATGTGCTCAGTAAACATATATTGTTGCATTAATACAATGTCAACAACCGTCCCTGGTGGCTGTAAGGGAAAAGCAACTTTCAATAGCAAGTAAATTATAATAATTGAGATTAAAAACAATATTGTTTAATGAAATGTGAGTATGAGTCTATTGTTTCAATCAAAACATACAGCACTGTATTATTAAAGCATTATTTTCCCGATCGTGTACATAGGAGAGTTTCAGCTCATCCAGCTAAGGGTGGGGGGGGGCATTGTTGCCAGTATTGCTACCTAATCTAAAGCATAAGGCTGCATTCGCACAGTGCAAATCCCGGCAACAGGAATCTCCTTTTTGACAGCTGTGGTCAGATATTTTATTTTCCTTTTGTTTTCACTATTGAAAAAAATATATAAAACAATAAGGACTCTTTGATACTGGGGTCAAGGGGCAGTAAAAGTAAGTGGTTTTAATACCCACTTGCTGCTCAGCTGAATTTTAGCATTGCAGACTGACAGGGCAGTACAAGCAAATCCACCTATTGAGATCAATCAGGCTTCATTTTAACCACGAGCTAGATGCTTGGCTTGCAGTTGCGGCATAATCCCACACTGTAACATTGCAGTTTGGCAAAAAAGAAAACTGTCAGCCACTGCTCTACCACCCTCTGAAAAGCAATCCACTGCAGATTTTGTAAGCCCCATTGTATCTTTAGAGCCTATGCGTTGTCAGTACCTCTAAATCATGTTTAGCTGGAAGCTCCTCCTGTTTATGTTTCCCTGCAGACTGGCTGGGAAAGAGCTGAATCATATGACAGCTGTATATTGATTAGGAAAAGGGTACTTAGATTTTCTTCAATTGAAATAATTACAGTGCCATCATCCACATACAGAAATAGAAGGAACAATTAAACAGTTTCTGTTTAGTATCAGTCTCTATTTAGTATCTGAGAAAAAGCCTCTGACTGAAGATCAACATTATTGGGTAGATTGAATTTCTGGTCCCCTGCTGCACTTAGTGGTTTGATCTGTCAGACCCTAACTCCTGTAGTGAATAGAGATGAGCTTTGGGTTCAGGCTATAGTACAATTCAGTACAAACGTTGCCTGTTCCGTGAAACTAAATAGGGTGTTCATCTGCCTGCCATGATGAACCTCTGGCTGCAACAGATAGTGATGCATGTAGCAGCGGTATTATTACCGCTTCTAAGCCCATGTTCACAACGGGCCAATTTGGCATGTCATTTGACATGCCAAATCGCATGTCAAATATTGTTGGCAATAGCACCGCCTGAATCAGTGTGGCGCTAACTTTGCGGCGCCACACCGATTGCCAAAAGTAGTTGCTGCATTACTTTTGGCCACTTCGGGGGCGATTTCAATAGGCATCTGATGTCTCTGAAATCGCTCCCGAAGTCAGACTGACATACGGGTATGAAACCGATTTCTAACCCATAGTCTGTGAATTTGGCTAAATGTGAGAGTTCCTGCTCAGTCTGGTTCAGGGGTCTTCAAACTATGGCCCTCCAGTTGTTCAGGAACTACAATTCCCATCATGCCTAGTCATGTCTGTGAATGTCAGAGTTTTACAATGCCTCATGGGATGTGTAGTTCCACACAGGGGAGGGCTGGGCCAGGGGGCAAGGTGGCAATTGCCCCCCGGGCCACCCTAACTTACATTCAAAATGGTTGACGGCCGCTGCCGATGACACTTTTTTCTTCTTGGGGAGGAAGGAAGTAGGGGCCAGGCAAAGGGGGGGCACTGGCGAGGCTGCATTGGTGGGCACTGGTGAGGCTGCATTGGTGTGTGGTGAGCCTGCATTGATGGGCACTGGTGAGGCTGCATTGGTGGGTGGTGAGGCTGCATTGATGCATTATTCTTGTTAAAGCTACTTTGTTGCTATTAACATTAAATTATGTTACCACATTGTATCATATTTGTCTTGTTTCATAACCTCAATATCCATTATAAAACCAGGTGGGCATGGATGGTGAGCTGATTCAGTGGTTCAATGGGCCACTTGACTGGACTTGCCCCCCAGGCCTAAGGCTGCCAGCCCTTCCCTGGTTCCACAACAGCTGGAGGGTCGTAGTTTGAGGATTCCTGGTCTGGTTGTTAGGAAGCCAGTAGTTATTGGCTTCCTAGCAGCCATTGACACATCCCAGCTTGACCCATTTAGTTGTCAACCAGGGATTACCGCCTGACAGCTAAATGTTAATAGAGGCGGAAATGGTGACTGACATCACTGGCCAAATAGGTGACCAAATAGGGCCATGGCCCTATTTGGTCAATGACATCATGCCCACCTCTGTACTTACCCAACAGCAGCTGGGAGTCTGTAACTTGGAGAGGACGAGCGACAGGAGTGGGCATACTTTGCGGTCCATCTATGTATGGTAATATATTGTTAAAATGTTAATATAGTATATGTTGTTAAAATGTAACTACTATCCATAGTAAATACTGTGGATTTATTGGGATGTACAAAAAAATGAGACAGATACTGCAGAGCGTGACACCAAATCCAATCATTTGAGGGAGAAAACAAAAGAAGAAAAAGAGGCAGACTTTAGAGGCTATAATCCCAAACAGGAAAGACAATGTAGCTTTCATGTATTTAAAAACCATATTTACTTATTATCGTTAAAAGGTAATGATATAAACAAGGTATAAAAAGTACCAAAAGCATGTGTACATGGAGTGGATACAATTAGTAGTGAAAATGCATGGGGAGCTGAACATAAATAAATTGTCTGGAAAGCCCACGGATGATAACACAGTTGAAAGGGATTTCAAAGAAAGTCCTTAGTGTTTGAAGGCCAGACCAGCGAGATGTAATGTTAGCACCAAAGGATCGCTACGTATTTCGCCATTAGCTTCTTCAGGCGATCCTAACGTTTACTGGAAAAGTACATTGTAATTAATATCGTTTTTCTACTATGTTTATATCACTACCTTTTAATGATAATAAATAAATATGGTTTTTAAATACATGAAAGCTACATTGTCTTTCCTGTTTGGGATTATAGTGACAGCCTCAAAAGTCCGCCTCTTTTTCTTCTTTTTTTGCTCCCTCACTATGGATTTATTACTTATCTGTTCTCTGATTTGATGGTATTTACAGTATCTCACAAAAGTGAGTACACCCCTCACATTTTTGTAAATATTTTATTCTATCTTTTCATGTGACAACACTGAAGGAATGACACTTTACTACAATGTAAAGTAATGAGTGTACAGCTTGTATAACAGTGTAAATTTGCTGTCCTCTCAAAATAACTCAACACACAATGTCTAAACTGCTGGCAACAAAAGTGAGTACACCCCTAAGAGAAAATGTCCAAATTGGGCCAAAGTGTCAATATTTTGTGTGGCCACCATTATTTTCCAGCACTGCCTTAACCCTCTTGTGCATGGAGTTCACCAGAACTTCACAGGTTGCCACTGGAGTCCTCTTCCACTCCTCCATGACGACATCACGGAGCTGGTGGATGTTAGAGACCTTGTGCTCCTCCACATTCCATTTGAGGATGCCCCACAGATGCTCAATAGGGTTTAGGTCTGGCGAAATGCTTGACCAGTCCACCACCTTTACCCTCATAGTCTTTAGCAAGGCAGTGGTCATCTTGGAGGTGTGTTTGGGGTCGTTATCATGTTGGAAGACTGCCCTGCAGCCCAGTCTGCGAAGGGAGGGGATCATGCTCTGCTTCAGTATGTCACAGTACATGTTGGCATTCATGGTTCCCTCAATGAACTGTAGCTACCCAGTGCTGGCAGCACTCATGCAGCCCCAGACCATGACACTCCCACCAGTATGCTTGATTGTAGGCAAGACACACTTGTCTTTGTACTCCTCATCTGGTTTACCCCACACACGCTTGACACCATCTGAACCAAATCTTGGTCTCATCAGACCACAGGACATGTAATCCATGTCTTTAATCTGCTTGTCTTCAGAAAACTATTTGCCGGCTTTCCTGTGCTACATCTTTAGAAGAGGCTTTCTTCTGGGATGACAGCCATGCAGACCAATTTGATGCAGTGTGTGGCATATGGTCTGAGCACTGACAGGCTGACCCCCCATCCCTTCAACTTCTGCAGCTATGCTGGCAGCACTCATACATCTATTTCCCAAAGGTAACCTCCGGATATGATGCTGAGCATGTGCACTCTACCTCTTTGGTCGACCATGGTGAGGCCTGTTCTGAGTGAAACCTGTCCTGCTAAACCGCTGTATGGTCTTGGCCACCATGTTGCAGCTCAGTTTCAGGGTCTTGGCAATCTTCTTATAGCCTAGGCCATCTTTGTGTAGAGCAACAATTCTTTTTTTCTGATCCTCAGAGAGTTCTTTGCCATGAGGTACCATGTTGAACTTTCAGTGACCAGTATGAGAAAGTAAGAGCAATAACACCATATTTAACACACCTGCTCACCATTCACACCTGAGACCTTGTAACACTAACAATGATAATGATACTAGGGAGGGAAAATGGCTAATTGGGCCCAATTTGAACATTTTCACTTAAGCCCCGTACACACGATCAGAAAATCGCACGGAAAATACCGTTTTCTAAGTGATCGTATGATAATCGGATCGTTAGTACAGAGCTTTCGAGAGCCAATCATGACCGTTAATTCGATATTATCCATTCAGACATGATCAGACATGCAAGAAAAATTTTCTCATACGATGCCTGATCGTACGATTTTCGTTTAACCAGAACAGCTGTCGTTCAAAAATGCAATACAAATACACTACAACACATCACATTGCTTCTAATTTTTTATTGTTGTAAGAGAATTTTTGTGACTAAAGTTAACTCTTCGATCTGAGATTAGCATGCAAGAAAAAAACTGGACGATCATTCGCCCAATAATCTAATCGCATGTACCGGGCATCAGGGGTATACTCACGTTTGTTGCCAGCAGTTTAGACATTAATGGCTGTGTGTTGAGTTATTTTGAGGGGACAGCAAATTTATACGGCTATACAAGCTGTACACTCACTACTTTACATTGTAGCAAAGTGTCATTTCTTCAGTGTTGTCACATGAAAAGATATAATAAAATATTTACAAAAATGTGAGGGGTGTACTCACTTTTGTGAGATACTGTATTTTCTGATCTTTCATTCTAATAAAAATGTAATGTATTAAAAAAATACATTGCTGAAGCTATTCATTTTTGCTGGTGATGCAATTATCTTTCATCTATATTATTATTGTATATGTAACACAGTGCAGTTGTAAAATAAACTGTCTTTATTTTCCAGGTCATTCATGTGCCATTCACTTTGCTCCTGGGGTAGAAGCAGACAGAAGCTGATGCCAGTGGAGCTCAATATGAGCACAACATAAATGCCATTTAGGATGAATGCAATCTGCAATTTATAATGAAATATTTTTATGGTGCACTTTAAATCAATAAACATTACCCTTTGTTTTAAACGACACTATTAATAAATAGGGAAGTGGTAATTGCAAATTTGTAATTATCCTTGGAAAAAGATGCCGATCAGGCTTAAGCAAGAATCTTGTTATGTTTGCAGATTTATGATTCCTCCCCAGCCTCAGGGCCTATTCACACCAGGGAGATCATATGTTGCCAGCACATATGTGCAAGCAACATATGTTCTCCTTGGTGCTAAAACCAGTTTAAAAATCTGGATGTTGCTTCAGCACTCCCTACTCCAGGATTTCTTCAGGAATATTTATAACATGAAAATATTTGGTGGTATTTACTAAAACTGGAGCAGCCACAATCTAAAGCAGTTGTGCATGGCAACCAATCGGCCTCTATCTTCAACTTAATCAGCTAAGCTTTGAAAATGAAAGATAGAAGCTGGTTACCATGTGCAGCTGCTCCAGATTTAATACATTCCCTTCACTAAGTCTTTCACACCAAGGGGCACAAATTATACCCTGTATAATGCGTGCCAACTAGCGTGCCTCGTGTAGGGGCTATATGATGCATTGTTTCAGTGCATTGCATAGTTTACATTTTTTAAACTTTATTGAAATGTCACAAAATTGCATTTCATGTAACTCTATTCATGTAGTACATCACAATGTGTTAGGCAACCCTGCCCAGTGGAGCTTGTGTGAACAAGCCCTTGCTGTCCCTTTCATGTATTGGCTTTCAATTCTTTCAAGTATGAAAGCTTACCATCATATGGACATTACCTACAATGGTCTGCATGCAAATGTAAGTGTCCACTCCTCCAGACTGACATCCACCCATCAAGAATTTTTTTATATTTGCATTTGTCTTTCCAGGAGGCAGCCCACTTCTTGCATCAGGGCTGAAAAGAGTACCAAGAGAGGGCACTGTGATGTTTTCAGGAAGTTATGTTCAGCAACCTGCTGGCCTCTCTCACCAGCCATCTGCTTTGTATTGCATAAGAAAGCACAGAGACCAAGTCATGACATCACTGGGTCCAAAATAAAGCATGTAATCAAAATGGAAAGGTTTTATGTAAAAGGCATGTTGATGAAGGGAGAAAGGAGGAACCGGGGATGGGAAATATCAGATTAACTTCAGCTTTAAATTGATCTTTGTTGTTCTTGGTAGTTTTTCAGGGGAGACAGCCAAAAACAGAATGCAATGAAGGCCAGAATTCTTGTCATCTGCACAGTACACATATTTGTATGGGACAATTTGTACCTCTTTTTAGAGAAAATAGCTGGGTGGGGCACCCTGTCATACAGCAATGAAAAAAAAATATCTGACCACAAAGAAAAGAATCCCAAACAGGAAATTTAAATTGAACAAATATACATACAGACTACAATCAATGTAGTCAATTGTTTCATAAAATATTTTTTGAACATTCACCAGCTAACACTCCCGATGTAACACTTGGTTATTGGAGCCACAGGCTGCAAACAAGTCTGTGTGCCCTTTTCAGTTTTATGCCTTTGTTTTCTATTTATTGTGCCTTTATTGGCAAGAGAAACATATATTGTACGCAGCTAATTTCAGTTCTGTCACTTGAAGAGAATCTTCCATTACATCTCATTCCCACTATCCTGCACACTTTTTTTTCTTTAAGCTTTTTGAAGTGTCACAAAATGACATTTATTTAAGTCTATGTATACTGTGGTGCATAGAAATACAGACATGTTGCATTTTTTATGTAGAGCACCATACTACACCTCAGTGAACCCTTACCCTTATGTGCCTTTGTTTTAATCTTTGCAGATCTACTTAGCTCCAGGGGTGGCCCGTGCATGGTGGGAGCCCATCACTGCTGCTGCCGCCTCCTATCCAATGCACCCGGCCCCTTTCAGGATGCCGGGCGCACGAATTACAATTGCGGGGATAGGCGGGGCTAGTGTCTTTTGAAGAACCTGATTAGAGCCAGATGCTCTAATAGGCTTCAAAATAGGGTGGGCTCTGGGCGCAGAGTATTGCATCCGGAGCCCACACAGGTGTTGCAACAGCGAATGAATATTCGCTGTTGCAACACTGATCCTCCTCCCGGCCAATCGGGAAGCGGGTCCGCTATCCGTCACCCGATTGGCTAAATGGACCGGCAGGACAGGCAATCCTATTGGACGCCTAGGAGGAGGAAGGGGGGAGCTGGAAACCGCCATGGAGAGGACTCAGAGCCGCTACACCACACTGCCTGACTGCTATGGAGAGCACTCGGAGCCGCTGCCTGCACCGTACCACGATGGGGTAAGTGCCGGACTTAACGGCAAACTGCGGGAGGCTGGGTGCCGCCCGGGGTGGGGGTGGATGGGTGGTTGTTTCCAAAATCCCACCAGCCGCCACTGCACAGCTCAATAGATATGGTGCACGCAATCACTGAAATAAAAATACAATTGTTAAAAGTAATCGCAGTAAACAGGTAAAAGCTGCTGCACTTCTTAACCTTTAATCTTGACTGTCCCTTCCTACCTTCTGCAAACTCCTATTGGTAAGGCTGGCTGTCATAGTATGGGTCAAAACTAAGGCCTGGTTCACACCTATGCAGGATGAAGTTTGCATACTCCAGGTGCATTTTGCGTTTTTCAATACACGTTTTTGATCCATTGAAATCTATGGAACCAAAAACCAGAAAAAAGTCCCTGGCCCTTTCCATAAAATGCATAGATGTGAACATGGCACATAGGAAACCATGTTACATGGACTGTAGTGTGTTTCTGAAAAATGGAAAATGCACTAAAAAATGCATAGGTGTGAACCAGGCCTAATATGGTGTGACGGGGCTTATCTGCAAGCTTCAGCTCTATCTGGAAGTCTCGAGACTTTGCCTGTCAGAACTGGCAGAAATTTGGAAATGTGACAAGACTCGGGAGATTGCTGCAGCAGTTTATTTTATTTTTTTGTCCACTCAGGAGAAATATAAATCAGCAGTTAATGTGTTAACTGAAGCTATTTTCTACAATTTTAATAAGACAATATTGTATTGAAGGTGAGAAATCCGTTTCAGCAACTGGTAAGGCTCCATTCCCACCATGGTGTTCCGTTTTGCAGGCGGAATCGCCGTGATTCGGAAACGTCACAAATCACAGGAAGTCCTTGCGATCCCCGCTATTTTGAATGGCACCAAATCACGGCAAGTTTTTGTACTTCTTTTGGGCGTCAGGCGTTCCACAATTCTGTTTGCGTGTTTTACTGCGATTTGTCGGGCAACAATCGCAGCAATATCGCAACAATTCTGCTCGCAAAACGGAACGCCATGGTGTGAATGGAGCCTAACAGTAATGACATTCAACTGTTCAACTTTCACAGGTAAACTGGTCACAATGAAAGAACTCTGGAGTTGTTACAGGCCTAAAATTAGAGCGGAACACTACTTTCTCTGTCTAACAATGTATCTCAAATGAAAATCATAAACCGGCAAAGAAGAAGCACAAAATATTTATTACTGAATTTTGAGGTCTTCTTGTAATATATGCTGCTAGTTTTATTCAATGTAAATATTTAAAGTGGTTTATTTTGTCTACTGGTTTAAAATGGTATCCTCTTTAAATTAATATGTGCTGTTTTTTTTTCTAATCAATAAACCTGAAAAAACAAAAGCATAGTAGTCTTATTACATTGACTTTTATACACGGCCCTATAAAAAAAAGCCCCCCTCCCCCCCAGTGAAAGTTTTCGTGTGTAAGGTCTTGTTCACACGGGGCTTACCAGAACATATGCCCGTGGAGCGCCATGTTTATCTGCATGGGGATGCACAGGTGTTCTGAGCATCCCTGTGTAGGAAGTCCCACTGATGTCAATTGGGATGCAGCGGCTGCACGGGTACAGCCACTGCTCCCACCCACATGAATGTGAATTGGGAGCAGTGGCTGCATCCGTGCAGCTGCCACATACCACTTGACATCAATGGGACTGCCTGCACAGGGATGCTCAGTGCAACTGTGCATGCCCGTGTGGATAAACATGACCCTCCACATGACTATGTGAACATAACCTTATTGTCATGGAGCATGGAGTCACATTGGATGTATTTGTTCTTTCCAATGAAAGGGATTTACATAATATACAATAAAAACACGAAAATGATTTCAGAAGTATAAATCCCTAAGGTAAGAAAGAGAGGAAGTAATGAGTTAATAAGAACTAATATGGGTAAAATAAGGAGTAATAAGGGGCTAAACAGCAAGGAAAAAAATAAAAAAAAGAAATAATACATATTAGTACAATGAATGAACCTTGTAAGCAATTTTGCAGAAATCTTTCATATAGCAGACACTGTCAGGGCTGCTAATACACAAAGCAGGATCAACTAACTGTCAAACTGTTCACCACTACCTGTCTAATGCACAGCAACACTCTGTAAAGGCCAGAGTGGCTGCCAGCACTCCTGTCCATACGTAGCCAGCAGGGGGCGTTATTGTCGATTTGACGTACAGTACAGTCCTGTTCCTTGCATATGGAGCATCTGTCAGCACTCCTGATACTCAGCACAGACCCGCTATCAGAGCTATACCCTGCAGATTACACCAGGACAGAAACTCTAAAGCCTCGTACATACAATGAGAATATTGGACAAATTATCTTTCTTTTTTTTTTTTTGCATGTAAGTCTCATATCGAAAATGGAGAGGTTACCCAACTTACGAAAATTCTTGCACACAGAATACAACTTCAGAAGTGACATAACGTGTTGTGTTGTATTGTAATGTATTCTTTTATTTCTGAGCATGCGTGGTCTTCGTCTTCCAATTCTATTTTTGCCAAATACTGTACCAATTAAAACGGAAATCGTACGTTCTGTTATCGTACAGGAACATTTTTTGTGTTTGTCCCTTTGGATAATTACGGATGAACTGTCATGATTGGCTCTCGAAAGATGTGTACAAACAATCAGCTTAACGTACAATTGCTTTGAAAGCTGTATTTTCTGATCGTTTGTAGTAGGCTTAAGAGCCAATGTAATCTGTAGATGCAACAATTTCATCACACATGCCCCAAGGCCTCCAGTCCGGCTGGGGGACCATAGGCCCCATTGCAGCTGCATGTGTTAATATGGGGATAGATCTGTTACTGACTGAAATCGGTACTGAAAGCAATATAGAGTTGTATTGATGATATTTATTGTCTGGCTAGTAGGGATGGGCGAACGGTTAGGCCAGAGTATAAGTACGGGCCGAACTTTCTCTGTTCGATCGTTCGGCAAACATCTGAACAAACGGTCGTTCGACCGTTTGTTTGGCCCCCAAACAGACCACAATGCATTGCGGTGCTGAACAATGCATTGCAAGCCCTAATTGGCTGAAGCAGTGAAAGCTTCAGCCAATCAGGGCACTATCAGAGTCATGATTGGACACTCTCATCATGACTTTATCCAATCATGGCTCATTCCTGCCCCACAGTATAAAGGTATTTTTTCAGTGGCAGGCATTTTCAGTGTGATTTCGGCTGGAGAGAGATAGAACAGGGCTCTGTTCAGTGCTATTAGTTAGTGTGATATACTGTGCTATTGTGCTTCAATTGTCAGTGTAGAATATTAGTTTAGTGTCAGTCTAGGGATAGTGTGAGTGTAGTGAGGAGGACCTAGAGTAGGGACAGCTCAGATAGTTTCACTGTAGTGTAATGAGACCGTGTCATTCATAATACATTAATGTGTATGTAGAGTAGGGACAGCTCAGATAGTTTCAGTGTAGTGTAGCGAGACCGTGTCACTAATCTTTAGATTAGTGTATAGCTAGAGTAGGGAGAGTTCAGATAGCGTCAGTGTAGTATATGAACACCGTATATTTGATTACGCTACTGCAAGTTTAACACCATATAGTTCTGTGTGCGTTACTGCCAGTTTAACGCCATATAGTTCTGTGTGTGTTACTGCAGGTTTAATGCCATTTACTTCTGTGTGTGTTACTGCAAGTTTAATGCCATTTACTTCTGTGTACGTTACTGCCAGTTTAATGCCATATAGTTTTGTGTGCGTTACTGCCAGTTTAACACCATATAGTTTTGTGTGCGTCACTGCCAGTTTAACGCCATATAGTTTTTTGTGCGTTACTGCCAGTTTAACGCCATATCATTTTGGGCGTTGCTGCAAGTTTAACGCCATTTACTTCTGTGTGCGTCACTGCAAGTTTAACGCCATATAGTTCTTTGCATCACAATACGTTTGATGCATTATATTGCAGTATATTTTAGTGTATCCATGGAGCGTGTCTGTGTAGTGTGAGTACTCAAATTAAAGTGCACCAAACACCACTTTACATTCATTAAAGTGCTTCTACATACAGATTTCCACTTTTTTACATTTGCTAATAAGCACCCCCCCCCCCCCCCCAATAATGTCTGGGAGGACAACAAGGAGAGGCAGACGTTTCCTTGGCATTGTAAGGGGGCCAGCAACAAATGTGTCCACAGGCAAAGGTGGATGTGTTAGTCAGTCCTCAGGCAGGGCATCATTTCCTCTGTTTAGTGAGTTTGCCCGTGCTATCCAGCCACAGCATGCAGAGGAGGTGGTGGACTGGCTTACTAAACCTTCCTCCTCCTCTGTCACACAAGCAGAGACAAGTGTGCAGTCCCCTGCAGCTGCCAAAGTGGATAAACCTGCCTCCTTGTCCACATCTATTCCTGCCATAGCCCCAACATCAGCCATGGAGGAGTCAGCTGAGTTATTTGACCACAGCATCAGCCACTTGCTCCTTGATGATGCCCAGTCATTACTGGATTCAGATGTTGGTTCTGAGGTTGAGGATGACAGGAACGCGAGCCTAGAGAGAGGGGAGAACACTGGTAGACAAATTGGCATTCATGTTTCCCCAGCCACAGCATATTGCCAAGTTGTCTCCAGTGGTAATGATGATGATGAAGATGGAGTAGATGGAGATGATGAGGTCACTGATGCGACTTGGGTGCCAGATAGAGCAGAGGAGGAAACTAAAGGTGAGACGGCACAACCCCAAAGAGGCCGACATCACGAAAGAGTAGAGAGCAGCCACCCTATTCCATCACATTCTGCAGCTATTATCTCCCGGCCCACTTCCCAAAGCTCAGCTGTCTGGGCCTTTTTCAGCACATCTGCAGCAGATCGCACTGTTGCTATCTGCAAACTGTGTCTCAGTCACATTAAACGTGGCAAAAACACCAGCCATTTGGGTACCACATGCTTAACAAGGTATTTAGCGTCCAACCACTCAGCCCGTTGGCATGAGCACCTAAAAGCCACACAAAATGGGCACAAATCTGTCCCTCCTCCTCCTCTTTACCCACTTCAGTCTACCCCTGTTATACAGTCATTACCTCTCAACAGCCTCCACTGACAGGGATAATGGTATAGCACAGGGTGTCCCAGGTCCTAGCAGCACATCTGGCAGTAGCACACCACAAGCTGTAGACTGTAGCCGGAAAATTTCTCTGCCCCATCTGCTGCAGCGGAAAAAAAATAAATACAGTCCCCTGCCACCCACATGCCCAGCATGTAAATGCAAGCTTGCCAAAGTTGTTGGCTCTCCAACTTCTCCCTTTCAGCCTGGTGGATTCTGCCCCCTTCCGTGAATTCGCACAATGTGCTCTACCACAATGGCAGGACCTGGCACATGTCCTCAATTTGGTGGTGCAGCGTTTCCTAAATACATACCCAGGGTTGGAAGATGTACTAAAGCTGGCCAGAAAAGTCTGTAGCCATTTCAGGCAGTCATGCACAGCCAGTGCTCGGTTGGCTGAAATTCAGCTGCAATTCCACCTGCCCGTAAACCACCTGATTTTTGACATGCCCACCAGGTGGAATTCGACTTTGGCAATGCTTCAGCGGCTATACATGCAGCAGAGGGCCGTCAACGAGTGCCTGTGCGAGTACGGCACGACGACAGGCTAAGGCCGCCTCAGCTTTTTTTCCCCACGCCAATGGCTGATCATTAAGGATGCATACACTGTACTGTCACCATTTGAGGAGGCCACAACGATGGTGAGCCGTGACAGTGCATGCATCAGTGACACAATACCTGTTGTGTTCCTGCTGGAGCAGACTCTGCATGGCATTATGGACAGGGCACTGGAGGCAGAACAGCAGGAGGAAGAGGAGGACTTACTTTCCTCTCAAGGCCCACTTTATCCAGACACCATCATTTCTATGTCACAGAACACACAGGAGGAGATAGGGAAAGAGGATGAGGAGGAGGAGGATTCTGACACTTTCGTAGGCTTTGAAGAAGAGGAAGATATGCGTCAATCTGTAAGCAATGGCTTTCCAACCCCAGGACCCTTGGGAGTAGTACGTGGCTGGGAGGAGGAAGTTCCAGATGCTGTCATCCTGAGTGACCCAGAGGAGTCTGCTTCTCAAGCCTCAGCAAATTTGAGGTGCATGGGCAACCTCATGCTTCAAAGCCTGTGAAAGGACCCAAGAATATGTGACATAAAGGAGAATGATCATTACTGGTTGGCAACCCTCCTTGACCACCGCTATAAGGGGAAGGTCTCAGAACTCATCCCGTCCCCACAGAGTGCGCAGAAGATAAAATCTCTTGAGGAAATGTTAAAGAGAATTTTATTGAACGTTTTTCCCAACTCCAGTAGGTTAGTGTCATGGGAAATGTAGTTTTGAGTCTTCTGTTGGTCAAGAGAGGAGCGTTGGAGAAAGCGTCCACCTAACGAATGCATTTCGGAATTTTTTTAGTCCTCGCTGCCCAGGGCTGTCAGCTTCCACATCCCATTGGCAGTGTCTGCATCAGATGGTGGACGATCACCTCGGGGCCAAAGCA
This sequence comes from Glandirana rugosa, assembly GCA_018402905.1. Classification (NCBI taxonomy): domain Eukaryota; kingdom Metazoa; phylum Chordata; class Amphibia; order Anura; family Ranidae; genus Glandirana; species Glandirana rugosa. The sequence continues at coordinate 456,465 of BLSH010354176.1, read as the reverse complement.
GAGATGGACAGCTTTCCAGTTGACGATCCACTGGCTTACTGGGTCATGAGAATATAGACCACTGGCCAGAACTTGTCCAGTATGCTATTGAGTTGTTGGGCTGCCCTGCATCCAGCGTGCTTTCAGAATGGGCATCTAGTGCTGCAGGAGGTTTCGTTACTGATCATAGAACACGTCTGTCCACAAACTGCGTGGACCGTTTGACGTTTATAAAAAATGAATCAGTCCTAGATTACCAGCTATGAAGCCCCTGATGCCGATGTCACTGATTAAGTGTTTTTGGGATGTGGAATCTCTGCAGGACTTCGAGGCCACCTAGCTTTGAGGGTGTTCAATCATTTCATCAGAAAGAATGTTTTTGGTATAGGTTTCATGGGCACCCAAAGACCAATTTTTCAGCAACTGTTTGACAGGTGCACATCATTGCAATTTTTTACAGCAAGGCCAATTCTTGCTTTCATCAAGAGTACCATATAGGGTTACGGTAGGAAGGCACCGACACCCAAAGACCAATTTTTCTCCACCTGTTTCACAGGTGCATATCATTGCAATTTTTTTTACAGAAAGGCCAATTCTTACCTTCATGAAGAGTATCTCTATAGGGTTATGGTGTGAAGGCACCACCAACACACAAAGCCCAATTTTTCCACACCCGTTACTTCTATCCAAAGTCAGTGACACCAGAATTTATCCAAAAAATCTCTAATCTTGTTCCCAGTGCACTACATTGTTGCCTCATCATACACACTGGCTACCCAGCTGTTGCTGAACAAAATAAAGGCAGCTTGCAGGGAAAATGTCATTTTTTTTTTGGCTTAATAAATGCAATTATTGCTGTAGCAGATTCTAGACAAGGTACAGATCTGCCACTTTACAGGTAGACTAAGGGGATCCCCCAGGCACTATATTGGAAGGATTTTTTCATTTTTATGCTTTCACTTTAACCCCTACAGATCCGCGCTATTGCCAAAGTACGGCTCCAGCGCGGATCTGAAATGCCGGGACGACGTCCATGGACGTCGTCTCCTGTGCACGCTCTCGGCGCGCCCCCTGGCGGCAGCGCGGTCGGGCGGACTCGATGTCCGCTCGAGACCCACGATCGCCTTACAGAGCTGCAGAACGGGGAACCGCCAATGTAAACACGGCGGTTCTCCATTCTGTGACAGGGGACATGACAGATCTACTGATCCGTCACTGGGATCAGTTAGATCTGTTATGTCCCGACCAGCCCCGTGCCCCCCACAGTTAGAACACGCCCAGGGAACATTGTTAACCCCTTCACTGCCAATGACATTTATACAGTAATCAGTGGACATTAAAATTCCTAATCGCTGTATAAATGTCATTGGTCCCAAAAATGTGTAAAAAATGTCCGACATTTCTGCTGCAATATCGCAGTCCCGATAAAAATCGCAGATCGCCGCCATTACTAGTAAAAAAAAAAAAAATAATAAAAACGCCATAAATCAATTCCCATAGTTTGTAGACGCGATAACTTTTGCGCAAACCAATCAATATACGCCGATTGCGATTTTTTTTTTACCAAAAATATGTAGAAGAATATATATCGGCCTAAACTGATGAATCTTTTTTTTTTTTTTATGGATTTGTATTTTAGCAAAAAGTAAAAAATATTGTTCTTTTTTGCAAAATTGTCGCTCTATTTTTTTGTTTATAGCGGCAATCAGAAATGACGCAGAGGGGATCAAATACCACCAAAAGAAAGCTCTATTTGTGGGGAAAAAAGGACGCAAATTTTATTTGGGTACAACGTCGCACGACCGCGCAATTGTCATTCAAAATGCGACAGCGCTGAAAACTGAAAATTGGTCTGGGCAGGAGGGGGGGTTTAAGTGCCCAGTAAGGAAGTGGTTAAAAATCAAAAAAATTACTGCTGATTTAAAAAAAAAAATGACGTTTTGCACAAACATTTTTTTCATTGATACATGTCCCCCAGGGCAGGACCTGGACCCCTATAACCATTATATGCCCAATTACTTGCATATAAGCCTTCAAATTTGGCACTTTTGATTTTTGACGTTCGGATTCCATTGACTTTAATGGGGTTCGTTTTGGGTCTGAACTTTTTTCTGAAGTTCTGGTGCGAAACAAGGGTCAGTTCAGCCCATCTCTACTGGCTAGATCTGCTATCAACACTTTCAGATCAATAAAGTCAAAGTAAATTCAGAGCTCCCAATCTACATAATTATTCTGGGTTAGTGACTCAAAAAGTACTGAAGTCATGTAGCCAGACTAAAAATTAGATCCTCCATGTGTCCTTGTTATATATTTCCTTTAGGAAGGAAGTTGGGTAAAGCCCAGAGCTCCCTCTAGTAATAATTCTAGTGGTTAATACAAAAACTAAGTATAGCCAAGCAAGCACATAGAACAAGAGAAAAAAAAAATAATTCCAGATGCACACTGCAGTAACAAATTATGCTACTATAAATACAATATACTTTGCTTTTATTTACTGTAGGTATTCAGGAAAGTGAACTGAATTATTTCTGAAAAAAATGAAAAAAAGACATGGTGTCAAGATCTTAGCTGGAAACATGCACCTTTTATGGACTACAAAAAAAGAAGACACTCTAAATACACAATTTTACAAACAGGATTATCAGTTTTTGTGGGAATGCTTTTGAAAAAGGTTATGAGTAATGGTTTACTACTAGGTTCCCTGTGTTCTTGTTACATTAAAATAAATCAGAACTTCCGCTCCGTGCATTACAACCATTGAACCTGAATGGATCACTAGTGATTTCTCACAATTAAACACTCTACACATTTTTTTGTACTGCAATGACTGTTTTTTTCTTCAGCACATGATCTTGTATAAGCTCCAAATAGTTTCTTTCTAGATCTCATTCAGGCATGTGCATTTACTGCTGTCAACCTTTCTTAGGAACATTAGGACGGAGAGCTGGCAACTCGTTCTTCCGAATCAACGACTTTATTAATTACCGGTAAAGTGTTTAAAATACAACAGATTACATGTTTTGGCAATAAGCCTTACTCCTAGCCATAAAAAAAGAAAAATTTGTTCCCGAACAGACCATGGCCATACAGGGGAGACCTGTCTGGAGCCAAATAAAAGAAAGGTAGGACAATGGTCCAGGTAGGAGAGGAAAGGAGGGACCACATTAGGGAATATGGAGGCCTCAAACCGGTCATAGATGGATCAAACCTCGACCAGTTCCATGGTGAAAGGAAAGAAAAAAAGCATACCATAATCTATGGGTTGCTTTATCCTTATAAAAACACCAAGAATAGTTTATCACCTTACAAGACTTCTGACACCTGCCTAGCAGAGGGAATTGCAAAAAGGAAAACTACACCGAGTGTAAGGTCAGTCAAGTGAAAGTCCCCAATAGGTTCAAAAGGGGCTCCTGGGAGGGCTGTCAGGGCCAGGTTATTATTATTATACAAGATTTATATAGCGCCGACAGTTTGCGCAGCGCTTTATAATATTAGGGCAGACAGTACAATTACAATACAATTCAATACAGGAGGAATCAGAGGACCCTGCTCGTTAGAGCTTACAATCTAGGAGGGAGGGAGGTTATTAAACCACTGGAGAGCATCTGGGGGAGCTAGGTGAGCTACCTCCTTCACAAAAGAATTGACTAGGGAGTTACAGGCCAGCGGTCACTGAAAGCAGTGAGATTTGTCCCTTAATGGTGTTCAAGGTCAACTGCTGATCCAGACCAGACTAGGGAAATTCTAAGATATGTAAGCATTCTAGGTGTGATGGTAGACCTTATGAGAAATTCACCCTTTAGCATGGAGAGGCTTAGGGATGGCTGAGTCCCATAACCTTGATCCCTTGGCAACTGGGCTAGCCAAGCCATCAACTGAGAAGCAGGATGGAGGAATGGTCCTTGAGACAGTAGGTCTGGATGTTCTGGAAGCAGCCATGGCATGTTCATCTGAACCACTGCGTAAATGCGAGTATTGCGCACTTCTGGGCCGCGAGGAAGCCCTCCACCTCAATTCTGCAGAGCAGCCAAGGTGGGATCTTTATGGGAGGAAGGTGCAGATTAGGGAAAACGGATCCAACAAAGTCCCCATAGCAGTCACCAGAGCAGCTACAGCTAAATCTTGATCATCCCTGCACCTGGCAACAAACCTGCCCAGTTTATTGTTGCACCTGGATGCTAGAGGGTCCACATCTGACATCCCCCATTTGCGACAGAGGTCCTAAAACATGGGGATCATTCTCTGAAGCCTACCTGTCAACTTCTCCACACCAGGGACGAACATGGCAATCAGGGCTGAAAGATGCCATTCCGCCCAGGTCAGAATCAGGTGTGTCACATCTGCGTGACTTCTGGTGCGATTTAGATGGTTGATGCAAGAAACTATTGTCTGACTGAACCCTCTTTGGAAGCCCCCAAAGCTGGGGTCTTCAATGCTGAAGGGACATTTGAATGCCCTTGAGTTCCAGAATGTTGGTGGGAAGCTTGAAGATGCTCTTAAACCAGGTTTGTTAGAATGCCAATGTTCTGAGTTGAGGATCCACCCAAAGCTATCCAGTAACTGCACTGTCCATTGCATGTTGGTATCAAATACCTGGTCAAAGCAGGGATAAGGGTTGTGGTTAGGCATCCAGTAAAAAAAACAAAAAAAAAAAAACAAATCTACAAGGTTACTCATGGATTGCCTGTAAAGAAGGAGGGGTTAATGACTGCTGGAGACTAAACCATTATACAAACCATATGCAAGTGAGACAGGACCAGCAAGTGTTACCCATATACAAACTGCAAAGCAGCCATAGTTAAAGGCAGAACATGACTAGGTTAACTTAAGTTGCAGCACAAACTGCACATAAGCATGACTTTTCCCGATAAGGATTATCCTTGGACGCACTGCAGAGTAGGAGGGGTTAATGGCAGACCACACTACGGCATAAAAGGTCACTGGACAACTAAGGGTAGTCACAGATCCACTGCGAGGCAGGAGGGGGGGGGGGATGGGGTCAACGTTAACCATGGCTAGGCCACCATAAACTGCTTACAGCAGCACACAAGTGAAACATGACAAATAAAGGTTTACTTATGGATCCACCAAAAAGCAGATGGTGACATGGCGGTCTTTGCTGAGATCCTCATAGGTCACTGTATAGCAGCATACAAGGGAGACATTTAGGGGTACTCCCGATTCACTGCAGAGGAGAAGGTATTAGTATCTGTCTGTGACAGGTCTACGTAGATTGGTGAACAAACAGGACACAAGCGATGCATTAACAACAAAGGTTACTCTACTCATACCTACTGTGCAAAAGGCGTGTAACAGTCTACCGTGATCAAGCCATCATAGGCTACCAAACCGTACACAAATGAGGTGTTACCAACAAAGTTTACTCACAAACCCTTTTGAGGAGCAGGAGTGGTCAAAGGGTCATCCATGACGAAGTTAATATAGGCCACTGTACTAACTGTACATCAGTGAGACTGATTCCAGCAAGGAATATTCTTGGACTCACTGCGGAGCATGAAAGGACAACAGCTGTCCATGAGCAGGTCACTATAAGCCTGTTAAGAACAGAATAGTATTCAAGTGAGACACTACCAGTAAAGGTTACTCAGAAGCCCGCTTAAGGGCAGGAGGGGTCAATGTTCCTGCATGAGCTGGTTACTCTACAAGCCCAGCCAGTAAAGAGAGTATTAGGGCCTTTGGGAGAGTTACTATTGCTCTTCCCCCTTAGCCAATAATGAGCTGGTGAGCCCCTCTGGCACAGCACATTTGCGCCCTTGCTCAAGCCAACGTAGGGTAGAAAGAAACAATGCCATACATAGCAGCTGAATGCCCTGGTATAAGCAACAGATCATGGTGCTGTCTTTTCTTTTTTTTTTTATTTAAAAGATTAGCAGAGGAATGATAAACTGTCCTATGGAAAAGATGTACAAAAATCTTGCCATCAGTGAAAATGTAACAATCATATCTGTAGTATAAAAAGGTAAGTGCGATAGTGATCAACAATTCCTTTCACTTTACTTTGGTGTTTACTTTTACTATTTTTAAAAAAAAAACTAGTTCAGATTGGGGCTGTGAAGCAAACAATACAGGGAGGAGGTATGGAGGAAAAGGGAATCCAGTGTGGATGGTACTTCAGGAAGGTATATTAAAGGAGGCAAGTGTGCTCTTGCCCAAAAACCTTAGAATCACTGGAACACGGAGTATGGAGTAACGTTAGTGCAAGAACCATCTCTACATTGTTTACATGGTTTGGGATGCTGAATCTAAAGAAAAACCAAGGTGTCCATGTGTGGAAGAATTACTCTGATTTCTTATGGTCATAGGAATGTTTTCTGTACATTGGATCTCATAATCTCGAACAGATCAGTGCTGCTTGGCAGGTGGATCAGTTTCCACATGGCAGGAATACATGTCTTAGCTGCTGTCAGGAGGTGTTTTAGAAGAGAGTGTTTGTATTTTTTAAACAATAGGGGCCTGTGTAATAGTTACACTCAAGGTGTGTTTTCAAGAGAAACTCCCATCAGTCTCTATTGCCCAATTGTATTCCAGAAAACCTGCATTTGAGGAATTTCCAAAAGATGTGAAGTGAGCCCTCCACTGCTTGGCAAAGCAAACATCATTGTGAGGTCTTGGGGTTATATCTGTTGCAATCGCTGGGGGGTCCTATATCACCATGTCCATTTGTACCCAGTCTCTGGTATTTATTGGCCAGAGACATTGCGTGTGAATAAAACCAATACGTTCCTTTTGGGCCCCTGTGACTAGTTTTGAGATTTTCCTCTCATTTATGCATGAAATGTAGGTTTGACTGGAGAGGACTGGGTTATTAAGGAAGAATAGAGTTTGCTGTGCTCTGTTAACGTCATGAGTTGGCTGGTGCTCTGTGTGCCAGGAAAAATGTCACGCGCTGCTTTGCAAACTTGGCAACGGAGACCTATACAGGCGTGATGGCAGCCTGGGGACATGCAGGGGAAGGGCTGCCTAGCGAAAATGGCACCAAATGTAAATAAACATGCTCAAACGGTCTTAAATGATCACAACCACTGCTCCGCTAGATCCTAGTGGGTTGGAATACAGCATTGTGCCCAGGAAAAAGCTGTAAGTCCAGATGCATGTACAGGAGCAGGATGTCTGGGACAAACCCCAGCCTGGCTTCGCTCTTCACAGGTGGAAATACCTATAAAGTGATCTTCAGGGACTGGGTTACATTGGTGCAATCACCACTGCCCTGGACCTGAAAGCACCCAGTAGCTTGTTCCACATGCCAAGGAGGTCGCTTAACACAGGCTCCAGTGACCGAAGCGATATTATAGACAGGTCTTGTGTCTTCCATGTTGTGGGGTCTGGGTATAGTCTGAGGCTCAATATTGAGGGGCACCAATCCAGAAACTGCAAGGGAAACAGCCACGGTAGCTATAATGCAGCCAACAATAAATCAGCAGAGAAAAGGTCAAAGATTTCTCAGTAGAGGCCAATAAATGAAGGATACGAAAAAAAAAACACCAAAAAAACTGAGAAGTGCTGGGAGTGGGAGGGATTAGGTGGGGGCTCCAACAGCTCTGCTTCGCCAGTATCCAATCACCCAATCATTTAAGACTGTGCCTGAGTCCTGTACTGTAAAAGTTAGAAAATTATTTGCTTAGGAAAACACAAAAAGGTAAGGCATGTATGGCAAAAGATGCTAACTAGATTTTCGATTTACATACACGTTAATTTTTAATCATTACTGGAGTTTATCTTTAAAGGTTACATACAGTGGCCATTTATGAGGTTTATTAGACTCCTCAAATGGTCCAAGGGGATATGACAAAATCTGTAAATATCAGTTTTTCCCTCAATTACTAGTATGCATCTTTTAGGTTTAATATATTGTAGGTCCTACCTGGGAGTGATTGCTAAAAAAAATTAGAAAATAAAAAAACATTTTAAGCAAATTCATTTTATTAAAAAATATTTACACAAAGAAAAAAAAAAAAGGAAAAAAGGGACATGTGCTATGAGAAGAAAACATTTATAAAAACACATTCAATGAGTGAGAAGAAAACTTTTACATTTTCTTTGGTGCCCATATTAAAAAAAAAAAAAAAAAAGGGCGAAACAAAAAAATATGTAAAATACTATAAATAAACCACAAGCTCAAAACAAATGATTTGAATTAGTGCACATCTTTACTGGTCTCTCCATATGAATGCATGGGAATTACTTCACAAATAAATAGCACAGATGTTTAAAAAGCAGCAGGTCCACGTCTTGTAAACAGTCCTTTCTTAATTCAGACATGTCTCTGAATCCACAAAGCGGCAACACTGCAACAGACAACAGGGTAAAAAGAAGTGTTGTCCCTCTATTGGTCCGATTTTCTTTTATCAAGTTACAAGTTTCCTTTTTTTTAAAAAAAAATGCCTGGGTTTAAAACCTCAATCCTTGAAGTGGTTAAAAGGGATGGGGCTCATAGAGTGGTTATTTACAAAATCACTTTTCTGCTTTCAAACACAAAAGGGTAAATCTGCTCCACGGCGGTGGCAACGGACGTCACATTTGGACCTGCAGAAGAAGAAATAACATTTATTTAAGCAAAGTATTTCATCCTAGAAGCATTTATACATTTTTGTACCTGACACATATGCAGTAACACTGCTAGTTGAGAAAAAAAAAAAAAAGAACTGATCCTTGGTCATGAGTGGTGATGGATATGAAAACTGATCACTTCTCATAAGTGAGGAAATGTATGCATTAGATTGATTCTTGTCCATGAGTGAAGAATGATATGAAGACAGATCTTTGCTCACAAGTAGGGATGCTATAAAAACTAATTCTTGACTCGAGTGAGGACTGGTATGAAGACTGATCCTTGCTCAAGAGGGAGGAATGGAATAAAGACTGTTCCTTGCTTATGACTGAAGAATGGTATAAATATAAAGACCTATGGATGCTTATGAGTGAGGTAGGGAGACTGATCCTTGCTCATTAGTGAGGAATGATACACATGAGGATTGGTATGAAGAAAACTGATCACTGCTTATAGGTAAGGAATGGTATGAAGCCTGCCATGTAAATATGCAGCGGTCAGCAAAGAAATGCATGCCCCGATCAATGCTGCACTCCCAATCAAAGCAGCACTATATAATGCTACATTTCTAGAACTACCAATTCAAAATCAGAAACTGACCACCAGGCAAAAAAACTGCATATCTTTTACTAATTAATAAAGTTCAGAAACATTTTTTGCAGTTACATTGCACCCAATTGCCTTTGTAATGGAGTTGCCATTTTTTTCAGGACTTCCTCATTACGAAGTGCCAGCCTGCCTACATATGACGCAAGAATGAAAATCCAACAAGCATCACATTGCGAAGCAAGAAGTTAACACATGTGAGCTCTTCACTAAAAGGGATGGTGTGTTCATCTGCCTGACACTTGTTCAGAAATTTGTTCAAGACTATGCATGCACAAAAATAATCTTTACTGGCATCCCAGTCTTAGTCCGTAGGGTTCAATATTGTGTTGGCCCACCCTTTGCAGCTATAACAGCTTCAATTCTTCGGAGAAGGCTGTCCACAAGGTTTAGGAGTGTCTATGGGATTGTTTGACCATTCTTCCAGAAGCCCATTTGTGAGGTCAGGCAATGATGTTGGATGAGAAGGCCTGGCGCACAGTCTCTGCTCTAATTCATCCCAAAGGTGTTATATCAGGTTGGAGGTCAGGACAGTCACGATCCTCCACCCCAAACTCGCTAATCCATGTCTTTATGGACCTTGCTTTGTGCACTGGTGTGCAGTCATGTTGGAACAGGAAAGGGCCATCCCCAAACTGTTTCCACAAAGTTGGGAGCATGAAATTGTCCAGAATGTCTTGGTATGCTGACGCCTTAAGAATTCCCTTCACCGGAATTAAGGGGCCAAGCCCAACCCCTGAAAAACAACTCCACACCATAATCTCCCCTTTACCAAATAAATTGGACCAGTGCACAAAGCAGGGTCCATAAAAGACATGGATGAGTGAGTTTTGGGTGGAGGAACTTGACTGGCCTGTACAGAGTCCTGACCTCAACCCGACAGAACACCTTTGGGATGAATTTGAGCGGACACTGCGAGCCAGACCTTCTCGTCCACATCAGTGCCTGACCTCACAAATGTGCTTCTGGAAGAATGGTCAAACATTCCCATAGACACACTCCTAAACCTTGTGTACAGCCTTCCCAGAAGAGTTGAAGCTTTTATAGCTGCAACGTGTGGGCCAACTCAATATTGCCTCAACTTAATTTTTTGATAGGGATTGGAGGTCCTTGACTGTATAGGAATCATGTTTTCAATATATATTTGTACATATATGAATTATATTGGAGTGTTCAATTATTGGACTGTTTAATCATGTGCAGGTGATGTGTACTATATATTATGTATATACAGTATCTCACAAAAGAGAGTACAACCCTCGCTTTCTTCTAATATTTTATTATATCTTTTCATGTGACAACACTGAAGAAATGACACTTTGCTACAATGTAAAGTAGTGAGTGTACAGCTTGTATAACTGTAAATGTGTTGTCCCCTCAAAATAACTCAGCACAGCCATTAATGTCTAAACTGCTGGCAACAAAAGTGAGTACACCCTAAGTGAAAAATGTACAAATTGGGCCATTTTCCCTCTCCGGTGTCATATGACTCTTTAGTCTTACAAAGTCTCAGGTGTGACTGGGGAGCAGGTGTGTTAAATTTGGTGTCATCGCTCTCACTCTCCGATACTGGTCACTGGAAGTTCAACATGACACCTCATGGGAAAGAACTCTGAGGATTTGAAAAAAAAAAAAAAAAAGAAGTGTTGCTCTACATAAAGCTGGCCTAGGCTGTAAGAAGATTGCCAAGACCCTGAAACTGAGCTGCAGCACGGTGGCCAAGACCATACAGCAGTTTAATAGGACAGGCTCCACTCAGAACAGGCCTCGTCATGGTGGACCAAAGAGGTTGAGTGCACGTGCGTCATATCCAGAGGTTGTCTTTGGGAAATAGACGTATGAGTGCTGCCAGCATTGCTGCAGAGGTTGAAGGGCTGGGAAAGTCAGCCTGTCAGTGCTCAAACCATATGACGCACACTGCATCAAATTGGTCTGCATGGCTGTCATTCCAGAAGGAAGCCTCTTCTAAAAGATGATGCACAAGAAAGCCCGCAGTTTGCTAAAGACAAGCAGACTAAAGGACATGGATTACTGGAACCATGTCCTGTGGTCTGATGAGACCAAGATAAACTTATTTGGTTCAGATCGTGTCAAGCATGTGTGGCAGCAACCAGGCGAGGACTACAGTCAAGCATGGTGGTGGGAGTGTCATGGTCTGGGGCTGCGCGAGTGCTGCCGGCACTGGGGAGCAACAGTTCATTGAGGGAACCATGAATGCCAACATGTACTGTGACATACTGAAGCAGAGCATGATCCCCTTCCCTTTGGAGACTAGGCCGCAGGGCAGTATTCCAACATGATAACAACCTCTAATACACGTCCAAGATGACCACTGCCTTGCTAAAGAAGCTGAGGGTAAAGGTGATTGACTGGCCAAGCATGTCTCCAGACCTAAACCCTTTTGAGCATCTGTGGGGCATCTTCAAATGGAAGGTGGAGGAGCGCAAGGTCTCTAACATCCACCAGCCGCGTGATGTCGTCATGGAGGAGTCAAAGAAGACTCCAGTGGCAACCTGTGAAGCTCTGGTGAACTACATGCCCAAGAGGGTTAAGGCAGTGCTGGAAAGTAATGGTGGCCACACAAAATATTGACACTTTGGGCCCAAGTTGGACATTTTCACTTAGGGATTTACTCACTTTTGTTGCCATCAGTTTAGACATTAATAGCTGTGTGTTGCTATTTTGAGGGGAGAGCACATTAACACTGTTATACAATATATAAGCTGTACACTCACTACATTGTAATAAATTGTCATTTCTTCAGTGTTGACACATGAAGAGATATAATAAAATATTTACAAAAATGTGAGGGGTGTACTCACTTTTGTGAAATGTATGCGAGATGTCCCATTTCTTAAATAACAATTTTAAAAGGCACATACATGCGTAAACCCCTGACATGAAATATGAACAAAGTATACCCCTCTAGTGTGTTCTTGTCTCAATCCAGAGTACAAAGTGTCATTTAAGTCCACATCCTTGTTCCTCTGCTATCATCAAGGGCCACTTATGACAAATTTTCCTAACACTAAGAGATAAACAGGTGACAAGGGAGGGGGCTCCAGTGCACAGCCTGTGATTGACAGACACAATTCTGTGTGTCCCCTCCAATCAGTTCTCCTCAACGAATGTAACCAGCTTCCTGAAAGCTCAAAAAAAGCTGTATATATTTCTGCACTTTGAATGGCTGCAGAGAAGAGAAGACTAGAGACTTATTAAGTTAAGTACAACTTATGAATGAGGATTTGTTTCATCGCCGTGTATCACAGGGGTGTCCAACCTGTGGCCCAAGGCAGCTATGAATGCGGACGGAACCCGGTGTCCAACCTGTGGGGACACTATGTGCCGCTACTTTGTTTAGGAGTAAGTATTCAACATGAATTGAATTATTCAGAGATCAGAAGAGAAGAGACGTCGGTAAGTTTCACGTCTTTATATATGTCGAAAAAAACTCGAAAGTCCTTCGACCAATGTAAGCAACTCCTCTTGACTAACCTCCCCTGTGTGTCTTAACACAGACAGTTAGTGTCCGACACGTGACCTCGGGGGAGGGAACAGTGGACAAATAGAGAATCACAATCCTTTTAAACAGTATTCACCGGGAACTACTATCGTCTCCTTGTTCCTACACCTGAATTTACTGTGAAACATGAGACCTAACTCTGTTCTTGTGTGATCTCCCCA
>BLSH010354176.1:429286-443617 GCA_018402905.1 Glandirana rugosa | reverse complement strand
TCATAAACGTACTTAAAAAGGTTTAGAAAAAAAAAAAAAGGGATTTTATTAAAACTTACCGTAAAATCCTTTTCTCCGAGTTCACTGACAGACGCAGCTCTTCATTACGTGTGGGGTTTATGCTTGTCCAACTAGGAGTTAACTAGGCAGGGAAAAGAAACAGCTGGCCCCTCCCATGGGGCCGTCCTCTCTTCCCACATAAACCCTCTCCATAGCCTAGCTCATCAGTTCGTACACAAGCCGTACAGAAAACAGAGCACAGAGGGGTGGGTGCTGCGCCTGTCAGTGAACTCGGAGAAAAGGATTTTACGGTAAGTTTTAATAAAATCCCTTTCTCCTACGTTCACTGACAGACGCAGCTCTTCATTACGTGTGGGGATGTCCCCAAGCTGTGTCAAAAAGAGGGGTGGGTAAACAATAACAACTGTACCCAACAGAACCTCTAAGGAGGCGCCAGACGCGCCTACACTGCCGCCTGCAAAACTTTGCGGCCAGAGGCGGCATCCTAAGATGCTAGCACATAATTCTATAAAACTTAGAGAAAGTGTATGCCAAGGCCCAAGAGTCCGCCTTGCACACCTGTGACACCGAGGCCTGGTGTCTAAAAGCACAGGAAGTACTAACAGCCCGGGTATAATGAGCCGTGACCAAAAAGGGGGACCTTGCCCCAAAAGAATATGCGTGGGTCACAGTTTGTCTAATCCAACGAAAGTAGTAGCCGAGGAGGCCGCCAAGCCTTTGCGCGGACCCCCTGTCAGCACAAATAAGGCATCAGCCTTCCGAAAAAAAAAGGCTGTAGCAGCTAAATACATTCGTAAGGCCCTCACTACGTCCAAAGCATGCAACTCAATTTCATTTGGGTGTGATGGACGAGGGCACAAAGAATGAAGAACAATATCTTCATTAATGTGAAAAGAAGAAACCACCTTTAGAAGGAAGGAAGGAAGGAAGGAAGGAAGGGGTCGCAAGACCGCCTTGTCCTTATGCAGGACCAGGTAGGGAGACTTGCACGATAGTGCTGCCAAGTCAGACACCCATCTGGCGGAAGTGACGGCAGCCAAAAAGCCACCTTTTGCGACCGCAGTTGTGAGGGAATCACCCTGATATTTACATAGGGTGGTTCCTGAGGTACAGAAAATACCAAAAACAGATCCCACTGGGCCATCGGGTCTTCACCCGAAGCGCCACAAGTCGCATACCTTGTACAAAAGGTACGAATCAACGAGTGCGAAGCCGAAGGACTCTGGAAAGGAATCGCCAGAGCCAATCTCTGGCCCTTGAGAGTACTCAAGGCCAGTTTTTTTTTTCAGGTCCTGCTGCAAAAAAATCAGGACCCTGGACACTACGTGAGAGCGAGGGTTACGACCCTCCGCCTCGCACCAAGCTATAAAAGCCTTTCAGGTGCGGAGGTAACTCTTGTGAGAAGTACACTTGCGAGCCCTCAACAAGGTAGGAAACACGGAGTCAGCGACTGCCCTGTCTCTTAGCACCTGGGACTCAATAGCCAGGCCGCCGAAGCCAGCGAAGGTAAGGCAGGGTGCAAAATGGGCCCCTGAGACAGTAGATCGTCTCGCATCGGGAGCCGCCAGAGGGCGTGTGCCGCCATTTGCACCACGTCAGCGTACCAAGTGCGCTGAAGCCAATCTGGAGACACCAGGATTATTGGTATTCCCTCCGCCACTATCCTGCGTATCAAACGCGGTAGAAGTTTTAACAGAGGGAAGGCGAACAGAAGACGATAACGGCCCCAAGGGGCCACCAGCGCGGCAGTGGCCACTGCCAATGGCTCCTTCGTTCTGAACACAAAGGTCTTCACCTTGTGTTTGAACCGGGACTCCAAGAGATCCACGCCCGGCGTCCCCCATCTGAGGCAAATCTGGTTGAACACCTCCGGGTGGGGAGACCACTCTCCTTGGTCCAGCGTCTGGCGACTGAAAATGACCGCCTGCCAGTTTTCCACACCTGGAATGTAAGTGGCGGAGAGTGCCGGAACGTGACATTCCGCCCAACGCAGTATCAGAGCTGCCTCCACCGCAGCTGCTGGACTCCTCGTGTCGCCCTGATGGTTCACATATGCCACACCGTGGCATAGTCCGACTGAATCCGAATCGGATGACCCTTCAACCTCACCGTCCGGTGAGACAGGCACAATCTGATTACTCTCAGTTCCAGCCATTGATGGGGAGGCGAGCCTCCTGTGCCGACCAATGGCCCTGGGCAGTGATGATCACCCACTGAAGGGGCAGGAACAACTTCCCCTGAACCAACGCCGTGTCCCGAATCCACCAGGTCAGCGACGCCCTGGTTTGGGAGCTCAGGCGGAGCAGAAGGTCCAAGGACCAAGGGAACCTGTCCCACCGAGCCAGGATTGCTCGTTGAAGGAGACGAGTGTGACTCTGGACGTATGGTATTGCTTCGAAAGTCGAGACCATGAGCCCCAGCACCCGCATACAGAATTGTAATGAAGACCGTCTGTGCGACAGGAGGGTTCGCACTGCCGACTGCAGTGACAGCAACTTGGCTGGAGGAAGGAAAACCTTGCCTGTCCTGAGTCCAGAATCAGGCCCAGATACTCCAGGCAATGGGGTGGAGACACCGTCGACTTCTGCAGGTAGAGCACCCACAGGAGAGCCCAGCTATACTTGCTGTTTGCTGCCTGTAACCCTTGAGGATCGTCAGAAGAGCCGCGCCGTCTGGAGCACACACCATTCCAAGAGAAAAGAAAAATGTTTACCACACGTTTTTGCATAGGCAGGAGACTCCAATATGGTCACCATTGAACACTAGAGGCCGAAAATCACCTGCATGGAACGTGCATTACCGCAAACAGCCGCTCTGAGCGCTAGAGGGAAAGCTCCATAGGCTCAGCATGTCCGCGGCTACGGTAAAATGGCGGCGGTCCGGCGCAAAATGATGGCCGATAGCCGCATGGCGGCGAAAAATCAACGGACGGTTGCCGGACGATCGGGTGTGGCGCGCGGGGGGTGTGTGAAAAGGGGCTCCACGCGCTCTTACCGGAGGCTTCCCAGAATTTTTTTTTTTTTTAAGGGCCGTCGGTCCCCCTTCCGCCCCCTGAAAAGGGGGGAAGGAAGGAACTCTCACTCACCACTCCGGACGACCGCCGTGGGTAGCCACCCAATCGCAGACCTTCTGCCCCTGCCTGGATGGTATGCTGCAGGCCAGAAAATCGCCCTACCCGAATCGCATCCGGGACTGGGCGTAAGTGGGGATCACCCCAGGCCACCCGCACGGAACGGGCACAATGCGGCGGGTCCCCATACGGTGGGACTGGCTCACATCGGTCGGCCAGACCGGAGAAAGTACAGAGCCCGTGGACTCTCTATGCCCCGGCCAGCTTCTTGATAGCAGATCAATGCTTGATAGAAGTCAAATAAAATAAAAGTAAAGAAAGAATAAAGAAAAAATGGTCACAAACCGGACCGCAATTCCCCTAAAGGGAAGCCAGGTCAACTCCTAGCAAACTAGGCATTGAAACTGATGAGCTAGGCTATGGAGAGGGTTTATGTGGGAAGAGAGGATGGCCCCATGGGAGGGGCCAGCTGTTCCTTTTCCCTGACTAATTAACTCCTAGTTGGACAAGCATAAACCCCACACGTAATGAAGAGCTGCGTCTGTCAGTGAACGTAGGAGAAAATGCATTTACAATTAGCAAACACATGAGGCCGAATAAAAACATTTACAGGGTCTCTTTACTGGACTTTTATAAGTTTTATCTTCACAAAGAAAAATATTTCACTCATCAGTTTTTGGCAGCACCTATATTTGTGAGCAAATATTTTCAAAGATGAAGCACACGGAGGGCAAAAGTAAAACCAAAATATCTGATGAGCAGCTTGAGAATTCATTGAGAATTGCTACACCATCCATCGAACCAGATATTGATGTGTTACAGTTTATCAAAAACAGTGTCAAATATGGTACTAGTCTTAGGTTACCCTCTTTTACTTTAATAATAAAAAATTAAAAAAAAAAAATTTAGCTTGATTGCTTAAATAGCTACATTGGCCCTCAAAATTTTCCACTCGCCTACTCACCTTGCAAGTGGAAAATGATGGGGGGCGAGCACCACCAGCATGAAGGAATGAATGGGAGCCGTTCTCCCAGGGCAAGAGCGTGGAGGAAGAGGAGAGCCGACCGGATCTCACAAAGACACACAGAACGCCGGTCCAATGCCAGGGCGTGTTCTGTTTGTCACAAGCGCCGGGTCAGGAGGCGGGACTGTATGTGACCATGAGAGGGCGGCAAATCTAATGTAAGCTGTTACAGCAGGCAATCTCCACTCTGATCAATTAAGCAATCCCCTTCCTCCACGCTCTCTTCCTCTGTGATGATCTGGCCACCCTCTCTCTTCCTCTGTACAGGTCATGCTGCAATGATGAGCACAGGTGAGGCTGCATTGGCGGACACAGGTCGCACTGCAATGATGGGCACAGGTGAGGCTGCATTTGTGGGCACAGGTCATGCTGCAATGATGGGCACAGGTGAGGCTGCATTGGTGGGCACTCGTCACACTGCAATGGCCGGTTCAATAAAAACTGGCTGGCATTCGGCCCGTGTGCATGTCGTCTGTCTGACTGAAGCCGTCTTCTGTCGGAAAAAAACATGCTGGAAAACGAGCAGCCAACCAATCAGCGCTCTCAAACCAATGGAAGGGAAGAGAGCGTTGATCGGAGTGTTCTGGGGGGGGGGGGTGGGGGTGGAAATCGCTGTATCAACTTTGGAGCAATCCGTTTTTTTCCCTCCCCTTCCTCCTACCTATTCTGCAAACCCAGTACGTACCCATTTCTAATCTGCAACAGTCACGTAATCCTGCTGCTCTGACTTCCCTGTATCAGTAAGCAGCTGCTGCAGTGGAGGAGAAAAAGCGGGGCCATAGGAGCCTATGGCTGACATCATGACTCGGGAATGCACAGCTGTTGTCAAAAGCTCCCTTACACAGGGTAGCCAGAGGTTCTAAATCACATGACCAGTAAGTATGCAGATCTTTGTTTAAACAGGATAGCTAGGAGGGGGGAGGGAACGTTTTTAAGAATTAGGTGTAGCCTTCACTACCACTTTAAAACCAGAAGCAATGCTTGCTTTTACTGGGCTGTTTTACACAAATCACATATGAAAATTAGTTCAGATTTCATTTTAACCATCAATACAAAAATTCAGAGCACTCCTTTTGGTTCACAACTACATTTAGGCATAAGAAAGAATATGTGAAAAGTGCAAGTGTCATACAAATATTACCTGTTACTGTAATACTTCCAGTTGAGAAAATCTGTAGTGTTGTTCTTAAAGTCTTTATTCTATAGCAAACCGCAGGGTGAAGTTCAGGTTCGTAACTGCAAAAAAATACAATATTTAGCATAAAAGTCGCATTAGAATGATATGAATAAAAATTATATACAATAAATAAAAAATACTTACCTTGCATGAGGGCGGTTTTTCTTGGTAAATTCTGGAAGCCTTATTTCAAATGGCATATTACACACTGCCAACACATTGACAACTTTAAATTCGGTAAATTTTACCTGTTATAAAAAAAACAAAGAAACACGCAATTATAAGAGCAATATTCATTATTAACGCATGTGTGCATATATATTATAGACACACACACACATAGTGTATGTGTGTGTATGCAGGCAATATTCCCATACTCTTAACAAAGATATGCTAAAATATGTGAAGCTGCATAGTAAAGGTGCCTTTATATGCTGAAAATAACTCCTTCATGCATCCTAGGTGTACCGCTGAAATCATACGCAAATATCCAGATTTATACACCATCGCAACACAGTCACTTCTAATTGGTGCCCTTAGTGAATTCTGGGATCCAGCAGATGCGTTTAACCACTTCAGCCCCGGAAGGATTTGCCCCCTTAATGACCAGAGCACTTTTTGCATTGCTTTAACTGACAATTGCGCAGTCGTGCGACGATGCACCCAAACAAAATGGATGTCCTTTTTTTCTCACAAATAAAGCTTTCTTTTGGTGGTATTTGATCATCTCTGCAGTAATTTTTGAAGAAAAAAAAAAACTATTTTTTTTACTTTTTGCTATAAAACATATCCAAAAATATTCATCAGGCCAAAATGTATTCTTCTACATATTTTTGGTAAATAAAATCGCAAGAAGAGTTTATTGATTGGTTTTCCAAAAGTTATCGTGTCTACAAACTATGAGAATTGATGTAGTTTTTATTATTATTATTTTTTTTACTGTAATGGCGGCGATCTGTGATTTTTATCGGGACTGCGATATTGCAGCGGACAGATAGGACACTTTTTTGGAACATTTATATAGCAATCAAAGCTAGAAATAGCCACTGATTACTGTATAAAATGTCACTGGCAGGGAAGGGGTTAACACTGGGGGGGGGGGGGCAAACAAGGGGTTGAATGTGTTCCCTCGGCGTGTTCTAACTGTGTGGGGGCTGGGCTGGCAGGGGCATGACAGATCTCACTGTTTCCAACTACAGGGAACAGTAGATCTGTCATGTCCCCTGACAGAACGGGAAACCGTCATGTTTACATTGGTTCCCTGTTCTGCCTCTGTATTAGGCGATCGCGGGCTGCCGGCGGACATAGAGTCCCGCCGACACACTAATGCAGCGTGCACGAGAGCGCGCCCGTAACTGTGCAAATCGGTGTAAATATATGGCGATTCGCGCACGGCTGCCAACCTGCCGCCATATATGTACAGAAGCCGGTTGGGAAATGGTTAAAGTGGTACTAAAGTCTTGTTTTTTTTTTCCTAAAAAAAAAAACAAACATGTTAAACTTACCTGCTCTGTGCAGTGGTTTTGCACACACAAGCCCGGATCCTCCTCTTCTCAGGTCCCACACTCCTGGCCCCTACCTCCTGTTGAGTGCCCCCACAACAAACAGCTTGCTATGGGGGCACCTGAGCCAAACCACTGCTCTGTGGGTCCCCGCCCCCTTCTCTCCCTACTGAGTTTGATTGAAAGCAGCGGGAGCCAATGGCGCCGCTGCTGTGTCTCACCCAATCAGGAGGGAGCATCCCGGATGGCCGAGGCACTTGTGCACATCGCTGGATCAAGATGGGGCTCAGGTAAGTATTAGGGGTGCTGCTGTACACAGGTTTTTTTTTTTTTGCATAGAATGCATTAAGATAAAAACCTTCTGCCTTTACATCCACTTTAACCTTTGCTGGCATGTACACAGGCTCCCGGCCACTATATCATCAGAAACTTTTTTACATTTTACTGCTAGGTTTCAGATAGTCTATATACTGGTCATTGAGAACCATTTGCCTCCATGTGTTTGGGGCTTTCCTTTCCAAGCACCACCATGGCAGGTGTCAGGATGGAAAGCGGTGAGAGGTCAGGGAACATCTGTTCCCCGATTTCCCCTGGGAAGGACAAACATAGAAATGCTCAGCTATAAGCACTTCTGGGTTTACAGCTGTCAAACCCTGGCAGGTATAGCTAACCATGCACAGTCTGTGCTGAATGAGCTTTAACAAAGTACAAATGTGACTTTAGGAACTTCATTTTTTTTTCTAAAGTCACACATTCCCAAAAATGTGTCAGAAAAGATTTTCACATATATTAGGGATTGCAGTGAATGCTGGTGTTAGCAATAATAGGGACATTATTTGTGATTAAATCTAATTTGAAGAACTGAAGGATTTTAAAGCGTAACCTATAGATAATTTTGTGTACCCTAGATTTTTGAGGCTTTACTTATTTGGTATCTACTTACTCAGCACAGACTCGCGTTTTAACAAAATTCAGGAACAGGTGGTATATTGGGATTGCATGCTCTTGCATGCACTGAAATTGAGTATATTTTTTTTTTTACTAAAACTATAGATTTGATTAAGTTTCACAATCATGCCATAATATAAAAAAATGCAACTGTCACCAATTTTACAAGGTCCCTACTTTTAGAAAAATTGGATTATTTTAACAGCTTACCTGTAAAATCAGTTTCTTTGAGTACATCACGGGACACAGAGCAGGCTCTATCATCATTACCTCATGGGTTATATGCCACCTATAGGTGAATGGACACTGGTAATTCAAATTAGACAGGAAGTCTCCCCCTATATAACCCCTCCCATCCTAGGAGCACATCAGTTTTTGTAGCAAGCAATGAACTTCACAAGGAAGACAGAGAGGGGAGGGACCTCTGTGTCCTGTGATGTACTGAAAGAAACGGATTTTACAGGTAAGCTGGCAAGCTGTTAAAAAAAAAAAAAAAATCCAAATTTTGCTTTTTCATACATCAAGGGACACAGAGCAGGCTATATAATTCTTACCTCATGGGATTTCCCAGAGCAATATAACCTGAGGGGTGGGAGGACACAATCCCAATTAAACTGCAGCTCTTAATACGCCACGGCCAGAAGCGGAATCCTCCGCTGCTCTCACATCCACTTGATAGAATTTTGTGAATGTATGTACTGAGGACCATGTAGCGGCCTCACAAATCTGTTACAGACGTCTGGTGGCAGAAACCCAGGAAGTCCCTATTCTCTGGGTGGGATGAGCTCTCATCCTGAATGGGGGAGCTTTCCTCTTTGAACCATAAGCTTGAGTAATCAGCTGGGGAATCCACAGCGAAAATAGCTGTCTTGGATGCGGCCTGACCCTTCCTAGGGCCTTCAGGCAAAAACAAAAAAGGAAGTCTTCCTGATGTCTGCAGATCTCTTCAGATAGATCTTAGCAGGCACCACATCTATAGAGCGCAATCGCCTCTCCTCTGGTGAGGAGGGCTGAGAATAAAAAGAAGGTACAATAATATCTTCATTGAGATGAAAGGCCGACACTACCTTTGGTAGGAAGGATGGAAGAGGCCGCAGCACTACCTTATCCTGGTGCAATCTCAAGTATGGCTATTTAGAAGAAAGAGCTGCCAACTCCAAAACCCTTCTGGCTAGGGTGATGGCAAAAATAAAGACTAGTTTCCTAGTCAAAAGAACCAAGGGCATCTCCCTAATAGGTTCAAAAGACTGCTTCTGCAGCGCTGACAAAACCAAATTCAAATCCCATGTACAGGGAGGAAATCTAACTGGTGGTAACAGCCAAGTTACCCCTTGTAGAAAAGTCCTGATCAAGGAGTGAGAAGCCAAAGGCCTCTGAAAATATATAGACAAGACAGAAACCTGTTCTTTGATTGTAGTCAAAGCCAGCTTCAAACTTACTCCTGCTTAAAGAATGGAAGAATACTAGCGCATCACATACTTGTGGGGATGCAATTTCCTGGCCTCACCCCACGCAATGCAAGCCTTCCAGACTGATGAATCTTCCTGGTGACTGGCTTTCTAGCGTTTACCATTGTAGATAAACACGGGGCCTGAAACCCTGCAAACTCTCAATACCGTGGCTTCAATAGCCATGCCGTCAAACTTAGTGCATGTGAATTCGACCCTGAGTGAGTAGATCGGGCCAGACCAGAAGTTGCCAAGGCCCATCCGCTGTTAACCTCATTATCTCTGGGTACAAAGGCCTCCTGGGCCAATCTGGCACCACTAGAATGACTGTCGCCGCCTCCTCCCGAATTTTGCGCAAGAGATACAGTAGAAGAGAGATTGGGGAAAGGCATAAATCAAGGAGAACTGGACCCATGGAATCACCAGAGCGTCTACTCCTATAGCCAGAGGATCCCTCAGGTAACAAATTGCTAGACTTGTTGTTGTTGAATCGGGATGCCAGATTGTCCACCTCTGGCATCCCCCAGTGCAGGCAAATTTCCCGAAACACTTTGGGATGCAGCGACCACTCTCCTAGATGTATCTGTTGGCAGCTGACAAAGTCCGCCTTCAAATTTTCCACCCCTGGGATGTGAACTGCAGAGAGCCACCTAAAGGTCATCAGAGTCTTGCATGGGTCACCCCGTGCCTGACCCTGGAATTCACTCTGGAACAATCGGTTTCCCTCTGATGGAGCACTTGTGTAAGTGACCAGAGGGGAGGGGAGACCCATGGGGCTATGTGTGGATCTGAGGTAAGTAAATGCCAGTGTTTGGTAAGAATCTTTTTAATTTTTTTGTGTTGTGAAGTAAGTTGTATTGATTCTGGTACCTTCCTCATTTTTGTTCTTTTTCCTGTTCGTAAATAGAAGGTCATGTCTTTTTGTCTGGGCTACCCGTACCCTCTTTCCAGTAATCTCTCACCAGACGAGACTCCATCAAGCCCTGGGAGTGAAGGACATGCAGGAATCCAAAGTCTGCAAATGTCCGCTCCACTCTGCCAGGATGTTGCGCTGAAGCGCCCTGGAGTGGAACTGTGCATAGGGAACTGCCTCAAAAGAGGCTACCATCTTCCCTAGCAGCCTAAAACAGAGGCAAACTGAAGGGTGTCTCATCACTCTCCCCCTAGCTTACCAGAGCCCTGAGGTCGCTGATCTTCCTCAGCAGTAAGAGTACCCTTGCCTGGACTGTATCTAGCGGTAGACCTAGATATTCCAGAGACTGAGCTGGGTCTAGTAAGGATTTCCCTACATTCATGACCCAACCCCTGTTTTCCAGGAACTGGATTGTTAGGATCACATTCTGTTCGAGTCTGCACCAAGCCTGATCTCTGAGCAAGAGGTCGTCCAGGTATCCCATTATTAGGACCCCTCGTGACCTTAGAAGGCCCAGCAGTGGAGCCAGAATCTTTATGAAGATTCAGGGAGCTATTGCGATCCTAAACAGCAGTGTCGTTCTTCTATCGCAAAACACAAAAACCTCTGATTAGGTAGAATAATTGGCACATGCAAATATGCATCCTTGATGTATATTGATGCCAAAAAATCTCCTTCCTGGAGCGAAGCAATCACTGAGCGGATTGACTCCATGCGGAACGGCCGTACAGCAAGATATTGGTTTAGGGCCTTGAGATCTAGAATAGGTCTTACCTCCCCATTTGGCTTCGGGACCGTAAATAGGTTTGAGTAGAAACCTGTGTCCCTCTCGGTTGTTGGCACCTCTGCAATAATGCCTTGTAGGATCAAGTGGTCTACACTTGAAGCAAACGTCCCCATTTTACTGGATCCGTAGGTACTCTGGATCTTAGGAATCTTAGAGGGGGATAAGCTTGGAAATCCAGCTTGTATCAGTGATGACAACACACTTGTCCTGGACCAGCACTTCCCATACACTTACAAGTGTAACAACCTTCTTCCCACATGCACGAGTGGGGACGCCCCTTCACAAGGAGGGCTTGGTGGCAGGCTTGACCTTCTGAGTCCAAGGCTTTTTCTGACCTTGACCCTGCTGGTTACATCTGGATCCAGACCCCTGTGGCCATAGAGACCACCTAGCGCCGGTAAAATCAGAGGAACCAGAAGGTGATCCCCTGAAGGAAGGACGCTTGGCCATCTTTTTTAATGGCAGAAGCAAACTCTTACCTCCAGACATGTTTTTAATATACTTGTCAAGGTCTTCCCCAGTAGGCGTTTGCCATAAAAGGGGAACCCTGTTAGCAATTTCTCACAGGGAAGTTCAGCTGACCAGATCTTTAGCCACACAATCCTGCGCATATGCACGGATAATAAAGCATACCTGGATATTTGCTGTATTGAGTTTTTAAGAGCATCAAGAGCAAAACATAGAGCCTGGGGTACATCCATGAACTCCTCATCCAGCTCTTCCTCTCCACTGGGTCTCTCAGCTTGATACTTTAAATCTTGGCATACCCCAATTGCTGCTACAGCAGGTTGGATGGCAGAGCCAAGGCTATGAGTAAGCACCAGCCCAAGGTGTGAAACGCATCTTCTACCAATAAAGCATTTGGAATCGGATTTCGGAGTGCGGCTGTCCAACCTTCATTTATTTCAGCAAGGAAAAAGAGGTCTTTAATAAGGACTCCTGCTTTCTATCTGCAGGGTCTTTGAACACCTGAGCATTATCAACGGGACAGGTCAAGGATTTACTTAGGGATGTTACTGCTGCATCAACAGTTGGTACTCCCTAATTTCTCAAAAGCTTTCCTCTATAGGATATCACAGAAAACCTTTTAGGAGGAATAAATCTGTCTGGGTGCTCCCAGTCAGAATATATCACCTCTTTCAAGGAGTGGGTGTAAAGAGAAACCATGTGCATCATGTGCTGGTTTTAATGACACAAGGGAGGAATATACATTCACAGGACTCTCCGCTGGAGGTAGCCTGAATGCTGCACATACCTTCTGTATAAGTGCCTGGATCAGCAGCCTCAGGATTCTCTGAAGCAGAAGTGTCTGCAATAGAAATCGGCCAGATCCCCTGTAGCTACCTGCTCTTCCTCATCAACTCATTCTCACTCTAGAATTGGAGGGTTAGGGGAAGGAGACCTGTCATGCTTCTTGTTCCCTGTGTGGTAGAAACAATCATACCAGCAATCCTGGTTTCTAAGCCTAGCAAGGCTGCAGACAGGTCATCTTTAGTAACATACTCTGAGGAAACAGATGAGGGGTCAGCTACAATACCAGAGAGTCGCAGCGGCTCAATTGCCCGGTCGCTTCTGGTCTCACAGGGGAAGCAATGGCAGCAGGGGCCCGCTAGCCTCCGCAGGGGCTGTGGTTACCACCTGTGCTTCTAGTTCTACCACAGGAAGTGGTGCTCCCCCCAGTGGGCTTCTTGGAAGCCATGGCTTGTTAGTGCATGCACTGCTTAGCCCAACTCTCCCAAGCTCAGCTCCCTGCCTAGCTTGACTCAGCTGCCCACCACCAAACTCACATGCTCCCAGGAGGATTTTAGCCTGTTCTACGTCCCAGCACTGTCCACCGGCCTCCTCCCGCTGTAGAAGCTCCAAAAGCTGCCTCTGGCGACTTTCTGGTATCCTTCTGGGGATCCCACCTGCACGCTGATCGCCGTGCACGCTCCTGTGGCCACCCATTCACTTTTACAGTGAAAAAAAAAAAAAGTGTTGGCGCAGGCTCCCCCTGGTGTCCAGCTCATAGGAACTGCAGTCCTTGAGGACTCATCTGAGAAGATCCTTTCTGGCTGTGGCCTTCTGGTGGTGAAAAAAAGGCAGTGCATGCAACAGGAGAGAAAATTTAAACAAACATTTTCCATGTCAACAGGAAGCCAGCTGGGTTCAGTACATATCCCCATTGGGGATTACTCACCATTCCCACTGCAGGGCCTGGAGGAGATCACAGGCCCAGCCTTCACCCATTACGGCGTGCTTAGTCTCCAGGACCTTCAAGGACCGGGTACCCTATAGTATGAGGGTCCACTTCCTTGTACCTGTACAGCACCCTGCAGGAGTACCTTGGTTTGGAATCCCAGGCTTTTCTGTATGCAGGGTCCAGCGCCACGCGTGGTCGTATTACAGGCAAAACCCTGGAAAATACTTGTCTTTTTAGTGAGGCCCGGGTACCATTTATCTTAGCTTTAGTAGCCATTTGAAATGGAACCGGCAAAGGCTGTCCCCGATTCTAAAAAGAACCTGTGTGGGAACCAGCATAGAAGCTCCAAAGAGTTGTCGAAATGACCATCCACCTTCAAGACACTGGCAAAAAAACTGATGTGCTCCCAGGATGGGAGGGGTAATATAGGGGGAGATTTCTTGTCTAATTTGAATCATCAGTGCCCATTCACCCATAGGTGGCGTATAACCCATGAGGTAATGATTATATAGCCTGCTCTGTGTCCAGTGTTACATAGTTAGTCAGGTTGAAAATAGACACAAGTCCATCCAGTTCAACCCAAAAAATAAATTATATATATATATATATATATATATATATATATATATATATATATATATATATACACATACATACATACATACACACACACATATACACAACCAAATAATCCCATATACAATCCTTCACCCACAGTTGATCCAGAGGAAGGCAAAAAACCCCATCAAAGCATGGATCCAATTTGCTATAACGAGGGAAAAAATTCCTTCCTGATTCCCCGAGAGGCAATCGGATTCACCCTGGATCAACTTTACCTAAAAATGTTAGTACCCAGTTATATTATTTACATTAAGGAAAGAATCCAGGCCTTTTTTAAAGCAATCAACTGTGCTGGCCAAAACCACCTCTGGAGGGAGTCTATTCCACATTTTCACAGCTCTTACTGTGAAGAAACCTTTCCGTATTTGTAGATGAAATCTTTTTTCCTCTAGACGTAAAGAGTGCCCCCTTGTCCTTTGTGATGACCTTAAAGTAAATAACTCCACACCAAGTTCACTATATGGACCACTTATATACTTGTACATGTTGATCATATCCCCCCTTAATCTCCTCTTCTCAAGTGAGAATAAATTCAGATCGTCTAATCTTTCCTCATAGCTGAGCTCCTCCATGCCTCTTATTAGTTTGGTTGCCCTTCTCTGCACTTTCTCCAGTTCCCCGATATCCTTTTTGAGAAC
>BLSH010354176.1:401631-411635 GCA_018402905.1 Glandirana rugosa | reverse complement strand
TGACAGGTACTCTGATGGGCAAGTGACAGGTACTCTGATGGGCAAGTGACAGGTACTCTGATGGGCAAGTGACAGGTACTCTGATGGGCAAGTGACAGGTACTCTGATGGGCAAGTGACAGGTACTCTTTATTGGAGGGGGGGGGGCAATCAGTGTGCTTGGTGCTGACAGTAAGCGGCAACGAGCTGTTACCGCTATCTCCTCCTCACACACGATTGGTGTGTGAAGGGGAGAACCCGGTAACAGCCGGCTCTTTGGCTCTTTACCCCGATCACGGAAGGCCGGGGTCCCGAGGGACACGGCCGGTCCCCGATCGCCGCGATGCGGGCCCCTGAGGGCCCGCAAAGCGGCGAAAACAAGAGGACGTCATATGACGTCCACTTAGGATGGGGAGTCCACCTTGCCGGCGTATTTTTACTATACGCCGGTAAGGAAGTGGTTAAAATATTTTATTATATCCTTTCATGTGACAACACTGAAGAAATGACACTTTGCTACAATGTAAAGTAGTGAGTGTACAGCTTGTATAACAGTGTAAATTTGCTGTCCCCTCAAAATAACAACACACAACCATTAATGTCTACACCCCTAAGTAAAAATGTCCAAATTGGGCACAATTAGCCATTTTCCCTCCCCGGTGTCATGTGACTCCATAGTGTTACAAGGTCTCAGGTGTGAATGGGGAGCAGGTGTGTTCAATTTGGTGTTATCGCTCTCACTCTCTCATACTGGTCACTGGAAACTCAACATGGCACCTCATGGCAAAGAACTCTCTGAGGATCTGAAAACAATTGTTGCTCTACATAAAGATTGCCAAGACCCTGAAACTGAGCTGCAGAATGGTAGCCAAGAACATACAGCGGTTTAACAGGACAGTTTTCACTCAGAACAGGCCTTTCCATGATCGACCAAAGAAGTTGAGTGCACATGCTCAGCGTCATATCCAGAGATTGTCTTAGAGGCTGAAGGGGTCAGTCTGTCATACACCTTACACAGCATCAAATTTGTCTGCATGGCTGTTGTCCCAGAAGGAACAAGAAAGCCTGCAAACAGTTTGCTGAAGACAAGCAGACTAGGGACATGGATTACTGGAACCATGTCATGTGGTCTGATGAGACAAAGATAAACATATTTAGTTCAGATGGTGTCAAGCATGTGTGGCGGCAACCAGGTGAGGAGTACAAAGACAATTGTGTCTTGCCTACAGTCATGGTCTGGGGCTGCATGAGCGCTGCCGCCACTGGGGAGCTACAGTTCATTGAGGGAACCATGAATGGCAGCATGTACTGTGACATACTGAAGCAAAGCATTATCCCCCTCCATTCAGAGACTGGGCTGCAGGGCAGTATTTCAAGATGATAATCACCCCAAACACACCTCCAGGATAAACACTGCCTTGCTAAAGAAGCTGAGAGTAAAGGTGATGGACTGGCCAAGCATGTCTCCAGACCTAAACCCTATTGAGCATCTGTGGGGCATTCTCAAATGGAAGGGGAGGAGCGCAAGGTCTCCAAAAACCACCAACTCCGTGATGATATCATGGAGGAGTAGAAGAGGACTCCAGTGGCAACCTGTGAAGCTCTGGTGAACTCCATGCCCAAGAGGGTTAAGGCAGTGCTGGAAAATAATAGCGGCAACACAAAATATTGACACTTTGGGCCCAATTTGGACATTTTCACCTAGGGGTGTACTCACTTTTGTTGCCAGCAGTTTAAACATTAATGGCTGTGTGTTGAGTCACATGAAAAGATATAATAAAATATTTACAAAAATGTGAGGGATGTACTCACTTTTGTGAGATACTGTATATGCAGCATGCAGAAGGGGGATTTATGCCAATCACACGCTCCAGGACTTAGACTGAGCTGTTACCAACAGCTCCAGGTCTCGTTCAAATATTGGGAGTTGAGAGAACTGGCTCCCAATCGTGAGATCGCCGATTAGCCATTCACAGTGATCACTACTGTGAAGACCTGCCGCAGTGTTGTTTCTCCTCTGTGAAGAGGAAAAGATTCATTGCATCTTTTCCTCATGTAGAGGAAAAATCTGTAATACATAAAATACAAAATTAACTAGATCAGGGCTTGATTAGTTTAGCAAGGGCCAGTAACTGTCAGTGCGTTTAGGTAGAAAAAAAAAAAAGTGTACTACTATGGGTACAAAGAAAAAAATAACGCATACGGATGCAGTACTGCTGCGATAGTCAGGAGTTTTTGCAGGGTTTTTTTGGTGGTGGGTTATTGCAATGGCATAAAAATATACAACAAAAAGGTATAATCCACCTGGATAGGGAGAAAAGATAGGAACCAAACTAGGTGCTTTGGATTGAGGCTAATGCACACTATAGAGGGATATGCTTTGTTCAATGTTCATTTCACAGGTATACAACAACTCTAAGGTCTCCATAACATCTAGCTATGAAAGATAGGAATAGAAGAAAGTTACTCACGCCAACTTCACGCTTGTATATTACATTTATCCCCTCCAAGGCAATCTTTCGCAAGTTTAAATGACATCTGGTTCGAAACACACATACAACATTTGTGATTAAAATATCTAATGCCACATCGCTGTCCGCATCCATTGAGGTGGATTACTTGATTCTTGTACAAACCATGAAGAATGCACCCTAAAAAGTAATATGCAAAAATTAATTAATGTGTGATCGCAGAAAGACTGATGTGTTTAAATTTGAGCGTAATAACTTTACAGTAGATAACATTTTGGCTGTCACCGAGGATTATGGGTAGAAGTTATTTGCTTTTAGACTCTCTCTCTCTCTCTCTCTACTCAAAGAAAAGTCAACAAAAATTAAAACAGTATTAACCCAAAACGAAATGTAATATATTGCAGCTTACCAATCATTAGAAGTGATGGTTGCATTCGTTTTCTTTTTTTATGGCTTTCTTTCCTCTTTTCCCTTGGTGATCTGGCCAGTAACACACCCCCTATAAATATAGACACCGCACTGGATAAAGGAGTGCAGGAGGCAGATTTGAACAGCAGCATTGTCAGTCTGGGGGGAGGGGAGTGTTAGAAGTACTACCAGATTTAAATACACTAACAAATTAAAGCTGAACAGCTAACACTTAAAGCGGAGTTCCACCCATATAAAAGTGAGCAGCTACAAAAAGTATAACTGCTGACTATTAATAAACACTCACCTGTCCCATGGTCCAGCAATGCGGCCGCCCGAAGCCTCGCTCCTCTCCCCCTCCTCTCTACGGCACCGGCATTGCAAGTGTGGGCGCCCGACTGTGAAGCCACAGCCGGGCGCGCTCTGCGCATGCGCAAGCCACGCGATCTGAATGGCTGGGCAATCTTCTGGGACCTGTGACGTGTCCCAGAAGAATGCAGGGAGGGAGAAGGGAGAGGTGAACATACGCTCTATGGCACCAGGGGCGGAAGTGGGAGCTGGGTACCTCTGAAAACAAGGTACCCCCCACCTCCAAAAAAAAAATATGACATGCCACAGGGGGTCACCGGCACTTAAAGCAGAAGTTCCACAATTACAGCAGTTTTTTCCTTTTGTGACAAAGGTTTTGCATACATAAAAGCTGGTCATTTTAACCACTTCAATACCAGGCACTTTCACCCCTTTCCTGCCCAGGCCATTTTTCAGCTTACAGCAAATAGAGTTGTATTTTGGTGGTATTTAAGCACTAAGTTTTTTATTTTTTAAAATAAAAAAAAGGAAAAAGATTGGAAAATTTTGAAAGAAAAAAAAAAAAAGTTTCTGCCAGTAAATTTTGTAAATAAGTAATTTTTCTCCTTCATTGATGTGCGCTGATGAGGTGGCACTGATATGTCGCACTGACGGGCACCACTGATGAGCAGGCAGCACTGACTGGCATCAGTAATGGGCATTGATTTGTGTCACTGATGGGCACTGCTGGGGGTTTACTGTAATCAGGGCACTGATTATCAGTGCCCTGAATACCTGCCCTTGTCTCTCCTGCGAGATGCCGCTGATTGGCTCTCCTCTCCACACACTCAGGCGAGGAGAGCCAGTTACCGGTACTTCCGCATTTACATGTGACCAGCTGTGACTGGACACAGCTGATCACAGCAGAGTCATCAGCTCTTTACAGATGTTGGGTCACGCCGTGTCATAGGAACATGGCGCAGCCGTGATCGCAGCGTTGCATGACCCCGTGGGCGCGCATATCGGCCATTCTGGGGCACCGTCATATGAAGTCCTCCCAGAATGAGAGCCGCGCCGCTCCTCCGTCATTTGACAGTGGGAGAGCAGCAATCGGTTAAGCACCCCTGCCAGTGGTAAATGATCTGTCTCATCCCTGTAACTACAAGAGAGTGTATCTGTTGAAAAACAAGACTTACTGATTGGATCACCAGGTGAAAAATAAAAGATAGACTTGCTAAGCTGCAATAGTTGAATGGTTCAAGGTGTCAATGACATGATCTCACAAAGCCTCTCTTATAGGGAGAATGATGGATGCAAACACTGGACACTCAGGTGACCTAAATGCCCTACAACAAAAACCATATTAGCCTATGGTAACAATAGTAGCCTGGGTAGCAGATTAGAAACCACATGCTGACCAATACTAGTTTCTATAAAATACCTTGCCACACAATTCTTGCATAGGGTTAACATGTTAACAATAAGTAATGGTACCATTACCCAAGTCACTTTAATTAGCTAGTAGCAGTCAGTCATGTTCAACTGGATTTCCTCAATAATGTTGGAGCTTTCGTACCTTCTCCAAGCCATTTCTTCAGTTTTAATGAGTGTCAGGAAGATACCCCAACATTTATACACACAAGAGGCACAGACAATTGGATCAAGGCAGGTGTACAAGAATGGGGTGGGAAGTGTAAATGTTGTGGGTCAGCCCAGTTCTAATTACATAAACCAGTCATTGGTCTGGGTGGGTGTTAATCATTCGCCTCATATGGCATAAAGAAAAAGGTGTGAATAGGACCTTAAAGTACTGAAGTCAGACACAGCTAGGAAACAAGCATTTTCCAAAAGATTTCAGCAACGGCAGCCTCCATATTCCCGCAGTACAGATTTCCTTTAACAAAACTGGTAGTCCGGCACTGGTTGTTTACTGGTAGTCAGCAGATCTGCAGGTTTTACAAATTTTCAAATACTGCCACCATAACCCTTTAACTGAATCTGACTTGCATTGCAGCAAGCCTTAGGTCAAATACAGCGCAAAAAAAAAAAAAAAATATTTTGTGTCCAAAGTCTTTATTGTTTGACAAATAGGGCAAAAGACAGCCAAGTGGCCACAAAATCCCCCTTTATCAGAGCTGGATGAAATGGCAGAATGGAAAATGGACTCAACAGTACTCCTGCAGGCAAATGTCAAACAGCTGTCTGTGCAGAAGTGGCCTCCAATTCTACTGTGAACACCAGCACTGATTGCTGAGTCCCTTTTTACTTTTGAGTCCACTTAACATTCTGTCCTTGCACACAGCCCTGATGAAGGGGGACTGTGTGACCCTCTAAAAACGCAGAGACTGTCTTTTGCCCCGTTTCTTGTAACCAGTTGAGCAATAAAGACTCCTATGGATTGTTGCATTTGGATTTCTCAACACGGGTAAATTTACTCTCCTGGGGGAGAAGGGGGTCCCCGTCTTTGCAGAAAGCAGACAAATACAGGGCATTTGGGGTCAAGTAATGACTTTGTACACATTTTGTAACCGCTTGCCGAAAGTATACTGTATATATACACACACACGACGGCAAGGCAGCTCTGCTGCACAGGATCATGTACCTACTACATGATCCTGCATTTCTGGGTTTGGGGCGTGCTGCCAGTGGCTCACTCCCACTGTGATTGGACACGGCAGGAGCTGATCGGTGGGTATGGCGGACTCTATGTCCATCGGTACCAGCCGATGCTTCGGTATACAGGGAGAACAACAGTCCGCCTATGTAAACAAGGCACCGATCCATGCCTTCTCCTAGTACAAGCACCTCCCCCACAGTAGTAAAGCACTGGTCATTACAGTACAGTGCCTATTTTTTAGCGCTGATCACTGTATTAGTGTCACTGGTGCCGACAAAGTGTCAAAAGTGTCCTGACTGTCCACCGCAACATCGCACTCCCGCTATAAAAAAAAAAAAAAAAAAAAAAAAAAAAAAAAAAAATCGCTGCCATTACTAGTAAAAAAATAAAATAATAAAAATAACTTTTTTGCAAACAAAGCAATATACACTTATTGGGATTTTTTACCAAAAATTTGTAGCAGAACATATTGGCTTAAATTGATTAAGAAATTTGTTTTTTTGCATTTTTTTTATTGGATGTGTTTAACAGCAGAAAGTAAAAAATACATTTCCCCCCCAAAATTGTCGGTCATTTTTTGTTTATAGCACAAAAAATAAAAACCACAGGTGATCAAATACCACCAAAAGAAAGCCCCATTTGTGGGTAAAAAAGGCATACATTTTATTTGGTTACAGCATCACATAACTGCGCAATTGTCAGTTAAATTAACGCAGTGACGTATTGCAAAAAATGGCCTGGTTATAAACGGGGGGTAAATCTTTCAGAGGTCAAGTGGTTAAAACCTGTAAAAATCTGTGCCTAGCACCCCTCTAACACTAACTCTTACGTAGCAGCAAGACCTAGATGGATTCTCCAATAAACTAAAACCAGGACTATAACTGCTCAGCTACAAACAGCAGATGTTTAGTTAAACAAAAGATAAGCGAGGCAAATACAGTAGCTATGGCATGTGCATCATCCCAGATAATCACCTTAAAAGTGCAAAGCATTGCATGGTAATTAAAAAGGAAGAAGGCTGTTCTGCGTTATGGACTAAATATATGTTGGTAGCAGCTGCCTTCACAAATGCCAGTCACCTAAAGGTGGATGGCATACAATGTTATGCAATGGGGTTAAAGAGGAAGTAAACCCTGATGGGTTTTACTTCCTCTTCGTTACTCTTTGTTACCCTGCAATGTAAAAGCAGAATAGACTAGTATGCATTGCATACTAACCTATTATGTGACACTTACCTGCATTGGAAGCCCTCGCTGTCCCCACAGTAGGAAACATACATCTTCTCCCCTCTTCCTTCCGGGGTCGCAGACTCCAGCTCTGTGATTTGCCAGAGCCGCCAATCGTGGCATGAGGTCAGTGAAGAAATGCCAGCCACCCAAATGCCTGACCGGCAGCTGGCTCAGCCTCTTAGCGTGCCGCTGAAACTGGAGCCAGCAGCCCCCCAGTGAAGACCAAGAACTTGGCAATCAGCAGTCATGTGATCGCTGAGTTCTGGGGTTGAGAGCCAGCAGGGGGCAACTGCAGCATTTTACCAATGCTGCAGCAGAGAGGCGAGTATGAATATTTATTTTTTTACTATGCCCACACTTCTCCTTTAAGACAACAGGGGTACTTACAACAGGCCTCGACAAACCCCGGGCGCCAGGTCGCCATGGCGACCAGAAATCGCGTCCTGGCGAGTGACTGCCGTTCCTGCTCTCCCCATGTTAAAACAGAGCCGTTCTCTGCTTAATCTAACAGCTGTTAAACTTGGCCGGCTGCCCGGGATATTTGTTTCTACTTAGAATGAAGAAAAGTAACAAACAACGTACCTTCTTCTTTCAAAGCAATTATCTCCGTGCTGTTATCAGGAAAGTTTAACCATTTAAAGACTAAACCCTTTCTCACATTAGTGCAGTGGTTCTCAACTCCGGTCCTCGGGACCCACCAACAGGCCAGATTTTAAGTATTACCTTGGGGAGATGCAGACTAGAATACTGCAATCACTGAGCAGCAAATGATATCACCTGTGATGTATTTCAGTTATCCTGCAAACCTGGCCTGTTAGTGGGTCCCGAGAACCGGAGTTGAGAACCACTGCATTAGTGGCTTACAATTAAATATCCAGTGTTTTCTGCTAGAAAATGACTTGGAATCCCCAAACATCATATATTATTTTTTAGCAGAGACCCTAGAGAATAAAATGGCGGTTGCTGCAATATTTTATGTCACATGGTATTTGTGCAGCGCTTTCAAGCGCAATTTTTTTTAGAAAAAATACACTTTAATGAATAAAAAAAAAACGAAACAGTAAAGTTAGCCCATTTTTTTTTGTATAATGTGACAGATGTTACACCACGAGAAACGTGACCTTTATTCTAAGCAACAAAATTGTGATAAAGCCCTGTGTACCATCAACAATTACCACTCTATGTGCAGCTGGGCTCCAGTATTTCATGGTGTCCGGAAACCCACCAGAGCAATGAAAAGTCACTGTGGGGGACACACAAGTAGGCAGGAAGTGGCTGCAAAGAGGCAGCAGAAGATCAGCAGCGCTGGAATACTTTTCACCTTTTTTTTGTATTTTATTTACATTGTCACTAAGGCTTTGTTTAGATGTGCAAGTTGGGAGGTAAAAATGTGCAGTAGAGACATGTTTTTGCCACCCACTACTGGCCTCCCTTAAGCTCCATTAGGCAGCAGATAAGGGTGTTTTACATGCCGCAGTCATGATGCATTCGGCATAATAAGGAGTTTCCCCCATAACAGATTTTTTAGTGTCACTCTTTCTGGCCAGCCTATAACCCTGCTGTAACGTTGGAGTTATTGACTGGCTGCTCTGCTGTGAGTAAGTTAGGGTTAGGGGCGCAAATTAATTGTCTTACCCCAGGGGGGGCGCTGACAACCCAACACTACGCTATAAAAAACTGGCACCTAACTTTTTTTAGCTGGCTCCTAGATTCAAAGCAAATTTGTCAAGCCTTGACTTACAATGGGCAGCTTGTATTCATTTTTCTAAAATATTTATCCAAAAAAAAAAAAAATATTCACTGGAGCTAGTCTTTAATTTGTCACTTATATAAAGCCCATTAAAATCTAATAGTTTGTCTACCACAAGGCTTGACAAATTTGCTTTGAATCTAGGAGCCAGCTAAAAAAGTTAGGAGCCAGTTTTTTTAGTGTAGTGTTGGGTTGCCAGGGCCCCCTGGGGTAAGACAAGTAATTTGCGCCCCCCATACTCACAGCAGAGCAGCCAGTCAATAACTCCAACGATACACACCGTTACATCAAGGTTATAGGCTGGCCAGAAAGAGTGACTATAAAAAACCTGTTATGGGGGAAACCCCTTATTATGCCGAATGCATCGTGACTGCGGCATGTAAAACGCCCTTGTCTGCTGCCTAATGGAGCTTAAGGGTGGCCATTGGTGGGTGGCAAAAACATGTCTCTACTGCACATCTAAACAAAGCCTTAGTGACACTTTGAATACAATACAAAAAAAAAAAGGTGAAATAAGTATTCCAGTGCTGCTGATCTTCTGCTGCCTCTTTTCAGCCACTTCCTGCCTATATGTGTGTCCCCCACAGTGACTATTCATTGCTCTGGTGGGTTTCTGGTCACCATGAAATACTGGAGACCAGCTGCACATAAAGATTTTGTTGCTTAGAATAGAGATCACTATTCTTGTGATGTAACATCATCTGTCACATTATACAAAAAAAAGGGGCTAACTTTTACTGTTTAGTTATTTTTTTGATTCATTAAAGTGTATTTTTTCCAAAAAATTGCGTTTGAAAGACCACTGTGCAAATACCATGTGATATAAAATATTGCAACAACCGCCACTTTATTCTCTGGGGTCTCTGCTAAATATATATATATATATATATATATAATGTTTGGGGGTTCCAAGTCATTTTCTAGCAGAAAATTCTGAATTTTACTTGTAAACCACATATGTCAGAAAATGTTTAGTCTTTAACCCGTTCAGTTCCGCGCTATAGCCAGTACGGCTCCAGCGCGGATCTGAAATGCCGGGTGGACGTCCATGGACGTCCTGGCCGTGTGCGCGCTCCTGGCGCACTCTCACAGTCCGCCCGTGACCCGCGATCCCCTGTTAGACCTGCAGAACGGGGAACCGCCGATGTAAACACGGCGGTTCTCCGTTCTGTTGAAGGGGACATGACAAATCTACTGATCCCTGTCACTGAGATCAGTTAGATCTGTAGGTGGGCCGTAAAGTCTAGGCGCGACCTCGGCATG